>CAMZMU010000108.1:26173207-26271578 GCA_947311845.1 Poa pratensis | reverse complement strand
CGCCGCTGTCGTGGGTTTGTCACGTCAGGTGTCATAGATGACTTCGTAGGTGTGGGATTACGAGTCAAGCATCTCCGAGCTTGGGATCGCAGGAACAAAGATCAACACAGATTTACCCAGGTTCGGCCCCCTCAATGTGAGGTAAAAGACCTACTTCCTGCCTACCCTAGATTGGTATTGATATGATAATCGAGGTGTTACAATGGAGGCGATCCGATCTGGTACTCGCCGTATGAGCTAGGGTTTAGGGCTTGATAGCTTGACCCGCTCTAAGTCCTGCGAGTCCTCTTTATATACACAGAGGCTCGCTAGGTTACAAAAGGAAACTTCCCCATAAGGAATACATCCACAGAGGCCTACTCGGAGACTACTTGGTCTTCACGTCCTCCGGGATATGTCTTCTAGATCTTTCCCCTTATGGCGGTTCAATATTGGGCTTGCTCCCAAGTGGGCCTTTGTCCGTGCGAGTAAGTTAAGTCGCACTGGGCCGCGGGTTAATCCAGAAAGTATTCCCCCGACATTAGCCCCCAAGTTTAGCTTGGATTTCGAGTGAAGGCTCCTTCGTCTTAACAAACCCCTGAGCCGCGCACGTGAATTATCCCAGCTGAACTCCAATTTTCTTATTTCCAATCTGCGGCTTATAACTCTTCTTGGCGGCTCAAGAACGCGACTTATCCTGCTTGACGGTTGATTTTCAGATCTAAACGTCTTCCGCGTCTGGGTTATTTATCTTGGCTCATCGTTTTCCCAGCGTTCTGCATCAAGTCCTGCATTACGCATCCTACTCCTTTCCGCCGCCTCCAATCTCGCTTCTCGTACTCACAATCCTTCGGTGGATATCTCCATCGATCTGAGAAAAATGTCTCGCCGCAAGTGCAACTGGGAAGGCTCGTGGGTCGACGAAGATTTCCTGGAATCCCTATCTGCACGGGGCCTTCTTCCGCCAAAAGATCAATGCGAATGGCGGGCGGCTGGTGAGGAGGTAATCCCCAATCCTCAACCAGGAGAAGTAGTGATTTTTGCGGAGCATGTTGAGCGCGGGTTCAAGCCCCCGGGCTCTCTCTTCTTCCGCTCCTTGATGCAGCGGTTAGGTCTCCGCTTCCATGATATTGGCCCTAATTCGATGTTGCAAGTGAGCAACTTCCACGTCCTCTGCGAAGATTATCTGGGTATCCCGCCTTCAATAGATTTCTGGCTTGCTCTTTTCAATTGCAATAGTCAAAGGGAAACCACAGATGGTCCTTTTCTCCAATGCGGCGCCATTTCCTTCCAACGCCGTAGGGGTAGTATCTTCCCAAAACTAACTCTTGCCAAGAAAATCAAGGAGTGGCAAAGGACATTCTTCTATTGTAAAAACACTTCTCCTGAGGGTGAAATTCCTCTCCCTCTTTGGTCTCCTCTTCCCTTCGAGGCTACCGATGCTTGTCTTCCAAACCTGATCCTTCTTCGTTGCCCTTTATCGAATCCCTTTAGACAAGGTGAGAGCGCTGACACTCCATGGTCTCACTGGATTAGATCTCATATCTTGCTGGACTAAGTGGCGAGTTCAGCCTGTGAGTCGCCGCTCGCGGCTTATGGTGGATTTCACTTGTCATGCAAATGACGTCGATCGCACTTGCCCTGAAGATTGGGACAAAGGGGAGTGGATAAATTTCATTCGCCGAGTGACGGACGAGGATATTGACTCGTATGACAACGTCGGACTTGCTCCCTTCTGGGCTGAGCACAAGCCTTTTGTGGTAATGTTTACTTGTCACTGTTTCCTCGAAAATTCCTTCTCCAAAATTATTATTTCTGACCTGAGCTCCTTTTCAGATCGATCCCTATTTCTGGGTTCTTCCTTCAGAGGACGTCGACTTGAACCAAGGAACCGCGGCTGAGTCGTCAAACAAGCCGCAGCCTTTGGCGAAGATACAGTTATGCACGAGGGTAGTGCTTCTGAAGAGGAACAACAAATGGCCGACGCTCTTTGTCCTCGACTCCAAATACACCTTTCCTGGAACTTCCTGAGGTGCCTCGCAGGTCCTCGAAACGTATTTTATGCCAGAGCTCAGAAGACCCCCGCAGCCTGAGAAACGTCGCAAAGCCTTGGCGTTACTAGCAGAAACAAGAGCTGCCAAATCTTTAAAACTCGCTGATCCCAACAAGGCTACTTTTTCTTCCGAGCTGTTGCAAAGGATTGCTTCTCAATAAGCTCGGGTAATTGTTTGCGACTCTCTCCTTTTCTTTTGTGTTTACGTATTTCTGGCAAGGAATTGCTGATCACTACTTCTTTTCATACTCTGTAGGTTCAGATTTGCAAGGTTTATCTTCTCCTTCCCTGGTTGCCTGATGAAGAGTATCCGTGTCGCCTCTGGGTATGGTTCGCCTTCTTTTCAATGTTGCGGCTCTGCTAGGTCAGCTTATTAACCCATCAATGTTTTGCAGGGCCATGTCTGAAGAGGCTACCAAGTCTAATTCCCATCCCACTTCTTCTCAGCTATGAGCGAGGATGATGCTGCTGATGAAAACGTGGGAAACAGTAATGGTGCGACTCAACCAAGGCCCTCCCTGGAGGAAGGTATTGCAGACGCGGCTCCTGCCGCGACTCCAGTCGCAGCTCCATCCACAACTCCTGCTGCTGGTAGGGTATCTACTGAAAATAGAATTCCAGCTCCAGGAAATAGTTCTAAGTCAATCGCAGATGCCATAATTTCTGCTGGAGACAAGCATGCTGCTCTGCTGCGCGGCTTAGTTGAGCAATTTTCTTCAAGTCGCCAGGTACATATACCGTAGCCCCCAAGGATCAAAACCTTGTGTCATCGCACGGGGTGTTGATTCTTTTCCTGGCTTCAAATCTCGAGCCCCCAAATTCCTGGATAATTTACCTATGCGTTTTGCTCTGTTTGTTTTCAGCGTGAACTGTCCTTGCTTGATGCTTCTGGCTCAATAAAGGGTAAAGGCATTTCCATAGACCATCCTGAAATGATGCAGTCTCGCCTGGAGCAGCATAATGAGGTCATTAGGGACCAAGATCAGGAAATAAAATCTCTCAAAGGTCAACTCGACTCCTGCGAAGAGCAATTTAAAGAACTTGAAGCTGATATGCAGCAGCGACTCATGGAGAAAGACGAGGTCATTAGATCTTTGCGAGAAGGGCTGACTCTTAAATCTGAATTGATTGATCGCCTGAAGGAGACCACGCAAAGGAACTCGCCGCGCGAGATGAAAAATATAACTCGCTGCTCAAAGCCTTTGAGGGTTTTGGCTCCATGGTCAAATCAGCCGTCCTGCAGCTTGCTGGTTGGTCTTTATTCCTTTAATCATACATATTTTGGGTAACCAACGTTAGTCTCTGACTTGTTTCTTGCCTTTTCTTTCTTTGACATAGGACCTGAGGCCCCAGTGTCCCGCTCCAATTTGAAGGATCAACTGGTATATCTGTCTGACCTCAGCCAGCGCTTCTTAAAGGTTACCAAGGAAGTTATGACGGTAATCTCTCCTGCGACTGATGGCCCAACATCTTGCGAGTATTGGATAAATAAACTGCTCAAGGCTCCACATTATGTCTCTGATTGGAAACGATCCTCTGCTCGCGCCGGAGCCGCGCATGTCTTGACATTGCTTCGAGCATATTATCCAGAGATAGATGTTGGCAAGGTTGCTCGCCACGGCCTGGCGATGAGCGCGATGATACTGAACTGCCAATAAGCGAGTACTTCGATATCTGGAAAGGGATGCGCGGGTATGCCACAAAATTTGTTGATAACTTAGACTTGGGCACTTATCTTGATAAATTCAATCTTGATGGGAGCAAGGTGTCAAGGAAAAGTCCTCAGGAGCTGAGTCATCTCGGGCTGCCACTCCAGCAACAGTATCTGGTGGCCCTTCTGCTCGTCTGGCGGCGCCCTGATTATTAGGACACCTGCGACTGCAACTGCGAGACAAGCCGCGCCAATTCCCACTCCTGTTGCTCGGAAGAGGAAAAATAAATAATGTGGGACATGCCCGTTAGTCTGTAAGATATTCATGTATTATAAACAGTATTTTTGTGACCTATAAGCAGGTTCTTTTCTTGATAATTCCATTAAGTAGACGCTCGCGCGGCTCAGTATTTCCTAGGAACATGTGTGTTCAGGGTCGAGAGCGGCCATGATAGGCAATCAAGCTCGATTGACGCCACACCCCAGTACTTTGGTCGCATAATGCAAGACGCTTCTAGCTTAAGGATTGCCACTAGTTTGGCAAAATTTGAGGTGCGATTGGTACTCGCGATGCTCGTAAGGAGCCCTCAAGGGTCAGTGATATATGAAATTCAAAAGACTCAGCGACTCAATGATAGTTGAGGCGAAACGACAAACCCTTGAATGTCAAGGGTGCCGGCTTTATTTCATAATCACTCGATGTTTTACAGGGTGTTACATGATGATGCAGGCCCTTTAATGCGGGTTTTCTATTCCCCGCAGGCCATGCATACTTGATACTCATCGCACTTAGTTGCGAATTAATACTCCTAACGGAGTGGGTTGAACACCTGATTGGTTCAATTTTGAGTCGCTAAAAGCGACTCGGGTCGAGCATGATAGCTCCGATGTATGTCTCATGTTGAAGCAGAGAGCAACTTTGTTGGCGATCAGCCGCACTGAGCTGCGACTTATGTTGAGTTGAGTTTGCTTTGTAAGGTCTCACGATAACTGAGCCCCTTTGGCTGGGTTGTTGATCGAGGCTGGGTCTATGCACATGCGCCATTTCTTGTCTTCTTTTTGTATCAAGGCGACCTCTGGGGCATTATCTTGCTGATGCGCGACTTCTCGGTGGGTATTTACCATCCGGTGGCTGCATCCTGTTGGCCGCTTCCGCGGTACCTCCAACGCGACTCGTTTTGAGCTGCGATTACCGATCTGCGACTGATACCCATGTGAAGAGTTGGCGATACAAGCTTCTTCTGCGAGTACTGAGCCTGCGTTCTCGCATTCTAACTCTCTGTCTGTCTCCATATATTGTAATAACACCGTTTGGTCCTGGTATCTTTAACTGTAGGTAGACGTAGCAGGGCGAGCGGTAAATTTGACATAGGCTTCTCTTCCAAAGATCGCATGATATGAGCTTTTGACTGCTACAACCTCAAAGTCTAGGAGCTCTGTGCGGAAGTTCCGCTCTGTTCCAAAGCTAACTTCAAGTGTTATCTTTCCGATTGGTCGCGTAACAGCTCCTGGGATTATGCCTTGAATTTCTTTCCTGGATGGTCGCAGCCTTGTCTCGGGTATATTCATTCTTCGGAGCGTGTCTTGATATAGGATGTTTACTCTTCCTCCTCCGTCCATTAGGACCTTACTTAACTTGTATCCCGCGACTTCAGGCGTGACCACCAGAGCTGGCTGTCCTGGATCTCTTACTTCTGGGGGGTGATCGCCGCGACTCCAAATAACCGATTGCTCTGTCCAGCGACGATACCTTTCGGCGTTGAAATCTGACCGTCTCTTCCGGCTTCCGTTGTTTGTACTTCCACTGTATGAAACTGTCCTATGTTTCTTCTAGGTAAAACGTCAGGCCTTGACGAGAGCTAGATTTTTCTTTGCTGCATCGATCCGCTGCGAGCTGTCTGGCGTGTCGCCTTCTTTCCACCTCCGGTAATAATGACATTGCGCCTTTGTGTGACCCGCTGGCCTGCCATCTCTCCTGCGATGTAAGTCGCAAGGCACGTCGAAGATCCCCTTGCAGTTATTAGGGGTAAGGCCTTATCACTCCCTTGCTCTATCTGGTGTGCGACGTTCATCTTCGCGACTTGCAATTTCCCTGTTGGGTTCTGTGATAAGCCGCCTGTCCCTTTATCTGTCTTTGCGTACTTGTCAGCGCCAAAAGCTGGTCGAAACTATCAATCTTGTGCTCAGCGCGACTTAATTTGTGCACCAACGGCTCAAATCTACAGTTCTTCTCATAGCTTGTACTGTTAAGTTTTTGGCGGAGCCAAGGATCTCCGCGATTCTCTTGATCCAGTCGCCGCTTGATTCGTCCTCTTTTTGAATGCATTGTCTAAGGTTTTTCATATCTTCTGTTTGGAATCTGCGATGAACTTGTCCTTCAAGTCTTCCCATGTGCTTATTGATTTTGATGGCAGCCTTAACAGCCAATCCCTAGCTTCTCCCTGTATTGCCAAGTGGAAGTATTTCGCACGTATTTCTTGAGTCACATCAGCCCCTGTTATGCTTGCCTCGTAATCTTCTATCCATAAGGCAGGGTCTTGGTCACTGCGATAGGTGGTGACTCGCTGCGACTCGTCGAAGTTCGGGGGGAAACGAGTGAGCCGTATTTCCTCTCCAAAACATGCTGGTCCTTTCAATAATGAATAGGAGTTTACTGGCGCTGAATCTTCATCTGAATCAGTTTCAATCTGGGATGGCTGAGTCGCTCCGGACGTCCGCGACTCGCCTTCTATCTTCTTTTCTTTTTCCAATGATACCTGCAAACCTGCTAGCTGGTTGACCACTTCTTCGACGCTGCACTTTCTCCTCCCCATGATACCTCGTTTTGCGGCTCATTGGGCGTGACTCCATACATATTTGCTTGTTGTAAAGCAGCGGTTTGCAGTAGGTCGATCGCATAGCGAGCTTCCTTATCAGCTCGTGTGTCTCCAACCGGTGCTATCTTTGACAATATCCCTATCGCGGCGTGCACGTTGCTCTCTGGGTCGCCGTGGAACTGTGATTTCATCTCTCCTCTGTCCATCTTGATCTGATGTTTTTGCTGCCAACGACGGAGTCGCCACTCTTCTTCTTGGAGTTTCTTGCGCTCAGATGTCGTCTTGGTTCGCACCGCCTGGTGCTTCGGCTGGCAGCGACGGAGTCGTCGACCTTCTTCTTGGAGTTTTTCGCGCTCAGCCGCGAGTCTTTGTGCCTCTTCACAGAGTCCGTCCTGATAGCTTCAATCTTCAATCTTGAGGTCTCCTTCCTGATTTGGTAGAGATCCCCAAACAGGTCTTGACGGGACGGGGATGGGCAATCTTGCCGTAGCTTGTTGTAGCTCCTCCAACACGCGGACCCTGACCGGCCGCAGCTCCTTCACCGATTCGCTTCCTTGAGTCGCGTCCATAGATCTGCGACTGACGGATCCGACGAAAACTTTTACTGATCCGATGGGAACGATGTATCCGAACTCGATGCGATCTGCCTCGGGTCCCCACTCTGAGTCGTCGATGAAGGGGACCCCATTGATGTCTTCAACTTGGCCGATGGCGATGTCCTTGAAGCCTGATTTCGATCCTGCGCGGAACGTGACGCTTTTGACCGCAGGCCCCACGGTGGGCGCCAACTGTCGTGGGTTTGTCACGTCAGGTGTCATAGATGACTTCGTAGGTGTGGGATTATGCGAGTCAAGCATCTCCGAGCTTGGGATCGCAGGAACAAAGATCAACACAGATTTACCCAGGTTCGGCCCCCTCAATGTGAGGTAAAACCTACCTACTTCCTGCCTACCCTAGATTGGTATTGATATGATAATCGAGGTGTTACAATGGAGGCGATCCGATCTGGTACTCGCCGTATGAGCTAGGGTTTGGGGCTTGATAGCTTGACCCGCTCTAAGTCCTGCGAGTCCTCTTTATACACAGAGGCTCGCTAGGTTACAAAAGGAAACTTCCCCATAAGGAATACATCCACAGAGGCCTACTCGGAGACTACTTGGTCTTCACGTCCTCCGGGATATGTCTTCTAGATCTTTCTCCTTATGGCGGTTCAATATTGGGCTTGCTCCTTCGTCCTTGTCCGTGCGAGTAAGTTAAGTCGCACTGGGCCGCGGGTTAATCCAGAAAGCATTCCCCCGACACCCGCCGTCGTCAACCCTAGCTCGGGAGGGTTCAGAACCTCTTCCCGGCACCCTGCCGAGAGGGAATCGTCACCGGAGGCTTCTACATCGCCATGTGCCTGCCTCCGGAGTGATGCGTGAGTAGTTCATTCATCCTTGGACTACGGGTCCATAGCAGTAGCTAGATGGTTGTCTCTCCACTTTGTGCCATCATGTTTAGATCTTGTGAGCTGCCCTACATGATCAAGATCATATTATTGTAATGCTACATGTTGTGTTTGCTGGGATCCGATGAATATTGAATATTATGTCAAGTTGATTATCAATCTATCTTATATGTTATTTAAGATCTTGCATGCTTTCCGTTACTCGTAGATGCTTTGGCCAAGTAGATGCTTGTAACTCCAAGAGAGAGTATTTATGCTAGATAGTGGGTTCATGTCTCCGTTTAACCTGGGACAGTGACAGAAAGTTCTAAGGTTGTGGATGTGCTGTTGCCACTAGGGATAACCTAACGATGCTATGTCCACGGACATATGTGTTTGTTTACATTACGCACTTTACTTAATGCAATTATCCGTTGCTTGCAACTTAATACCAACGGGGACTCGGATGACAACCCGGCGGTGGATTATTAGTCATAGATGCTGTTGGATAACGATCTATGTATTATGTCGTAATGCCCAATTAAATATCATAGTAGTCAACATGTCATGTATATGCATTGTCATGCGCTCACTATTCGTCAATTGCCCAGCTGTAATTTGTTCACCCAACATGTTAGTTATCTTTTATGGAGAGACACCACTAGTGAACTGTGGACCCCGGTCCATTCTTTTACACTGATTAAACAACCACAAACTGCAAACTGTTCCTTTTTCATTCTCTGCAATTTAATACTCATTTTCACACCATACGTTTAATCCTTTGTTTTCAGCAAGCCAGTGAGATTGACAACCTCACTGTTTCGTTGGGGCAAAGTAGTTTGATTGTGTTGTGTGCAGATTCCACGTCAACAGTCCAGACTCCCATCAACAACACTATTTTTCTGGCGCCGTTGACAACCTTCTGAAGAGTTGCTGCTCCTACTGGTTCGATAACCTTGGTTTCTTTCTGAGGGAAAACTTGCTGCTGACTACATCATACCTTCCTCTTGGGGTCTCCCAACGAACGTGTGTTTCACGTCATCAAGCTATTTTTCTGGCGCCGTTGCCGGGGAGACAGCAGTCTTCTGCAAGGGGAGTTTCACGCTTCCAATCTCTTTACTTTGTTTTTGTCTTGCTTAGTTTATTTTATTTTATCTTGTTTGCTTTCAATTATCAAAAACACAAAAAAATTAGTTACTTGCATTCAGTTTATTTTCAGTTTTGTTTTCTGTTAGTTATCATGTCTGGTTCGGCTCATCATGTTTTGGTTCCTGAAGTTGAGGTTCGATCTTTTAAGCAACAAAGTGGAGAAAGTTTGAAAGATGCTTGGTATAGAATCAGCGATGCTCATCGTAGGTGTGCTAAAAAATATTCCACTATGATCCTGCTTAGAAATTTTTATGTTGGATAACTAGTGGTATAGATATGTCTTGGACACTTTGACGGGAGGTAACTTTCTTGGTACCCTGCGTTGGAAGCTAGTTATATTATTGAGAGCCTAGTAGGAATACCACCTGTTAGTAACATTAAAAATGAGATCACCTTGGAAGATGTTATAAAGAAATTGGAGTCTATAGAGAAAAATTTGCCAAATCTCCTTGATAGTACTAGCAAAGTTGATGAATCACTGGGAACCATTAATGAAAGAATTGCTGTTTTAGAAACTAGTACTATTCAAGATAATCAAAATCTTAGGATTGGTGAATTAGAGGAGGCTATGGATGCAATAAGTTCTACTTTTACCTCTATTAAAACTAAAGGCAAAAGGCTTTTGTGGGGAGAAAGCAAAAATTTATGTATGTTCCAAAAATTTCTAAACCAAAACCCACGGGTGCGTTAAAAAGGATAACGTGTTCAATGAGCTTGAGGGTAAGTCACATAATGGTCTATTTAAATTTTCTTCCCAAGAATTACGTAAACTGAAAAGTCTAATGTGACAAACCCTGTTCTTGATGAAGCTTTTGATGAATTAGACCTTTCTTCACTTGGTAATACTTGATGCATGCTTTGTGCCTAGCTAAAAGGCGTTAAAGAAAAGCGCTTATGGGAGGCAACCCATTTTATTTTTCTGCAATTTTTCTTTTATTGAGTCAAGGAGTTTGTTTACTTCTGTAGCAACTCCTTTGTATCTTTATTTTCTCGCATTGTTGTGCCAAGAGTAGCCTCTAATGATAAGATGCTTAATTTTGATTGCTGCGCAGAAACAGATTTTTGCTGTTCACTGTACGAAATTCCTAAAATCACCAGATTGTTAAAAAAATCTGAAATTTTTTGTGCGTAATCTTTATGAATGTCTGAAACTTTCATTAGTTCAGAGTTTCTCGATCTGAGCGTCGTAAGTGCCTCGAAAAAATTCGTCTTTGCGGACTGTTCTGTTTTAGACAGATTATGCCTTTTTATTTTCGCATTCTCTCTTTTACTAGTGTTGAGTGAAATTCTTTTTTGGGTGGAAGAGCTTCACATAACATCAGTGGCTGTAGCTAATGTTTAAAGTAACAAATCATATTGCGTCTTTACAGAACATGTGAATTTTTGATTATGCACTAACCCTCTAATGAGATCTACTTTGAGTTTGGTGTGACGGAAGTTTTCAAGGGTCAAGAGAGAAGGATGATATAATAGGATCAAGAAGAGTGAAGAGCTTAAGCTTGGGGAGGCTCCCATGGATCTCCCCAGCATATTTCAAGAAGACTCAAGCGTCTAAGCTTGGGGATGCCCAAGGCATCCCCTTCTTCATCGTCAAAATTATCAGGTCATCTCTAGTGAAACTATATTTTAATTCTTTCACATCATATGTGCTTTTCTTGGAGCGTCTGTGTGCTTTTTATTTTCAGTATTGCATTTTATTTTCAATAAAGCTTGACTGGACCCTAGCATTCTTGATTGGGAGAGACACGCTCCGCTTTTTCATGAGAATACTCCTATTCTTCACTTATATTTGTTGAGTATTCATATCTAGCGCTGTTCAGCTTTTAGCTCTTGTTTTCATGTATCTCTTGTCAGAGCTATTAGCTTTCTTTTGTAGAAAGTACTCTCTTGCTTCACTTATATTTGTTTGGAGAGTTGATGAAATAAATTGATTGGTGTTTGGTTGGTTCAGAAAATGTTGCATGTGGTAATTGGTATAAGGAAAAACTTGCTTAATCTTGTAGATCACTAAAATGGATAACTTGATGCTTGTCAATTGTTTTGAGTTAACAAGTAGATCATGATTAAATTTGTGCATCACATGAGTTAAGCCTATTAGTGAAGAACTACCGTAAAGCTTGTTGAAAATTTGGTTTGCATCAGTGGTATCTAAGGTCTAGATATTTTCTAATAACAGGGTTTGGTTAACAAGGAAGACGGTATGAAGTCTTATAACGTTTGCAATATGTTTGTCATATAAAACTTGGTGTACGGGTTGATATTCTTGTTTGCTTACATAACCTTGCTAGCCTAAACTCTGTACTGAGAGGGAATGCTTCTCGTGCATCCAAATCCTTGAGCCAAAATCCATGCCATTTGTGTCCACCATAACTACCTATATGTGGTATTTCCTTGCCACTCCAAGTAAATTTTTCATGTGCTACCTTTAAATTATTCAAAATGTTATTATTCCCTTTTTGTGTCAATGTTTACTAGCTCATGAGGAATTAGTGTGGTTATTCTTTATTCTATTTGTCGAGTGGACTTTTACACCTGGACTAGTGGCATATACATCCGCTTATCCAATAACTTGCAAAAAGAGCTGGCAACGGGGTGCCCAGTCCCAATTAATTACAACTTTAACCAATTAATTCTCTTCACACTTTTGCCCTGATTCATCAGTAAGCAATGACAAACAGTGAAATACCTGAATGTGTGTAAACCAAAGAGAAAGAGGGATGATCTGCCTTGCTGGTAGAAATAACGTCCTTCATGGGAGCCGCTCTTAAAAGTCCGTTCGACAGGTAGAATACTGTTCTCACCCGCTACCATTCGTTGACAATTAACAAACACCTCTCAAAAATAGATACTCCTCCATGGTATGTGATTGATGGAAGGCACCCGAGGATTCGGTTAGCCATGGCTTGTGTTAGCAAGGTTGGGAGGAGTATCAAATATTTTATGCAATCTCTATGCTTTCAAAAACCTAAAAGCTCTAGCACATGATTTAATCCCTGCTTCCCTCTGCGAAGGGCCTTTCTTTTACTTTTATGTTGAGTCAGTTTTCCTATTCTTTCTGTCTTCCACAAGCAAACACTAGTGTCAATTTGTTACAACATGCGTTATATGCAATGTATTGGACTTGTTATACTACTTTGTGTTGACAATATCCATGAGATAAATATGTTGAAAGTTGAAGCAAATGCTGAAACTAAATTCTTCCTTTGTGTTGATTAAATACCTTTTGTTAGAAACTATTGCTTTATGAGTTAACACTTATGCAAAACTGTTTGATGCTTGTCTCGAAAGTACTATTCATGAAAACGTTTAGCTTGTGTGATTCATTGTTTACTCATTATCTATTTGTAGCAAATTATAGACCATTGACTTGGATCACTTCATTCATTTACATGTGCCTTGCAATATTATATGATCAAGATTATGATAGTAGCATGTCACCTCAAAAATTATCTTGTTTTTATCGTTTACCTACTCGAGGACGAGTAGGAACTAAGCTTGGGATGCTGATACGTCTCAAACGTATCTATAATTTTTGATGTTCCATGCTTGTTTTATACCAATTGCTACATGTTTTGCATCTACTTTATATCACTTTTATACATTTTTGGGACTAACCTATTAACAAGATGCCGAAGTGCCAGTTCCTGTTTTCTGCTGTTTTTGTATTCCAGAAAAGCTAGTCTGGAAATATTCTCGGAATTGGACGAAACTACACGGGGTCCTATTTTTCCAGAACACCACTGACGGACGAAGGAGCAGCAGAGGAGGGCCACCAGGGGCCCACACGCCAGAGGGCGCGGGCCCCCCTCTGCCGCGCCCTGGGGTGGTGTGGGCCCCACGGGGTCTCCAGCCGCCGCCCTTTCGCCTACTTATTCCCCCGACGCGAAAACCCTAAGTACCTGAGCAAATATCCACGAAAAGTTCCAGAGACGCCGCCGTCGTCAACCCTAGCTCGGGAGGGTTCAAACCTCTTCCCGGCACCCTGCCGGAGAGGGGAATCGTCACCGGAGGCTTCTACATCGCCATGCCTGCCTCCGGAGTGATGCGTGAGTAGTTCATCCTTGGACTACGGGTCCATAGCAGTAGCTAGATGGTTGTCTCTCCACTTTGTGCCATCATGTTTAGATCTTGTGAGCTGCCCTACATGATCAAGATCATATTATTGTAATGCTACATGTTGTGTTTGCTGGGATCCGATGAATATTGAATATTATGTCAAGTTGATTATCAATCTATCTTATATGTTATTTAAGATCTTGCATGCTTTCCGTTACTCGTAGATGCTTTGGCCAAGTAGATGCTTGTAACTCCAAGAGAGAGTATTTATGCTAGATAGTGGGTTCATGTCTCCGTTTAACCTGGGACAGTGACAGAAAGTTCTAAGGTTGTGGATGTGCTGTTGCCACTAGGGATAACCTAACGATGCTATGTCCACGGACATATGTGTTTGTTTACATTACGCACTTTACTTAATGCAATTATCCGTTGCTTGCAACTTAATACCAACGGGGACTCGGATGACAACCCGGCGGTGGATTATTAGTCATAGATGCTGTTGGATAACGATCTATGTATTATGTCGTAATGCCCAATTAAATATCATAGTAGTCAACATGTCATGTATATGCATTGTCATGCGCTCACTATTCGTCAATTGCCCAGCTGTAATTTGTTCACCCAACATGTTAGTTATCTTTTATGGAGAGACACCACTAGTGAACTGTGGACCCCGGTCCATTCTTTTACACTGATTAAACAACCACAAACTGCAAACTGTTCCTTTTTCATTCTCTGCAATTTAATACTCATTTTCCACACCATACGTTTAATCCTTTGTTTTCAGCAAGCCAGTGAGATTGACAACCTCACTGTTTCGTTGGGGCAAAGTAGTTTGATTGTGTTGTGTGCAGATTCCACGTCAACAGTCCAGACTCCCATCAACAACTATTTTTCTGGCGCCGTTGACAACCTTCTGAAGAGTTGCTGCTCCTACTGGTTCGATAACCTTGGTTTCTTTCTGAGGGAAAACTTGCTGCTGACTACATCATACCTTCCTCTTGGGGTCTCCCAACGAACGTGTGTTTCATGTCATCAGCCGCCGCCTCCCCTCCATCCTCGCCAAAGCGCCGCCTGCCGGGACGCCGCGTCCGCGCCGAATCGTCCACGCCGCGCTCGGCGTCCGCAGCCGCGTCCACACGCCGCCGACCGAAGCTCCGGCGACCTAGAAGCGGCGGCGCCGTCGCGCTCCTCCGGGTAGCCGCGTCGAGGCGCGTCCAGCGCGCCCAGCCGCGCGACCTGGCTCGCGTGATTCGACGCCGGCGTCGTCGTCGCCGCCGCGGCAGCTCCTGTAATATCCAGGATTTTTGAGTTATTAATTATTTTGGATAAAATAATATTTGACTTCTAAATATTTTGTTTATATACTTATTTGTGTGTGCTATAATTTTATAGTGTTAAAACCTGCTTGCAAGAAAATAAAGCTGATCGAGTGACTGATTGCTTGTGCTTGATCGTTAGCTAGTAGTACTAATTGTTGAAGCTAGCGAGCTAGCTGGTAGTAGTAGTGGTGCGTGAGTGCATGTGGATGATGCACTGAACCTTGCATGCATATGCCTACACTAGCAACGTGAGCTGTTTGCCCTTGAGGACCTGACGTGGCCAGCGTCTAGATGAAGCTTGGATGCCTGAGTCAGTCGTACGTGGAGCTGTGCATGGTGGGTTAACGTTTAGGTCTTTGCCACGCGTGAGGGATTTCTTCCTTAGCAGCGACGGCGGTTGGCAGATATTTTCTGTCCAGCTGATATTTTTTTTTGTCCAGCGTGTGCACTGCCTCCACCTATAAATAGCTAGCTGCTGCTTCTATACTCCTCACTACACACACAAATACATCGAGAGAGCATGGGGAGAGACCGGAGGAAGAGTGAGAGAAGAACTGAGAGCGAGCAGGTCTTTTCGGAGGATCCGAGAATACGCATACGGAGACGCTGCAGAATTATAGAGAGAGAGTTGAGTTAGCCGACGAGTAGAGGGTCTGGAACACCATTCTTCGTGCTGGTGTTCTTTGGCTACTGTGTGTGCGCATGGCTAGTCGCTGGAGTATTCGTCAGTGTTATTTGATGGCTACGGCATAGCTAACCGAGGCAAGCTCTTCTTATCCCTCTCATATATTTTGTAGACTATACTTTGATTGAACATTGCGTGATACCCAGAGTGGTACGAGCTTTGTGTTGATATACGGGGCTAATGCCCCGGGTGTCGTTACCGTGATGGATCCCGTAGGAGCCACCGGTACGAGCCGGGCTTAGCACGTATAGTCGACATGGAAATAATATGCAACGTTTTTATAAAGTAAACTTGGTGTTACGAAGGTGATCGTATTGTACCGGTCGCAGTACAGGTATGGGACTGTCTGAGTTCTCCGCGAGGGGCGGCCCTTGAATGGAAAGTGTCGGTGATGGATCCGTAGGAGCGACCGACATCGAGTAGGTCAAGGTGTCCGGTGTCCGAGTGGGTGAAAGGGCTCAGCTCGTTCTGGAATCCTGTGTGGTTCTGGGCGAGGCTGTCGATGTCGGAGTACCCCTCTTAAGAGTGTAAAAGCGTGGATATTCACCCCTGTGATTCCCGGGTAGGGAAACTCACTTTCATGTGTGGCACCATGCTTTTTAACCTGTCTAAGAACTTAACCACACAATGTTTTACTGGTATTTCGAAAACCTAGTGTATTTTACAAAGTATATGAAAGTGTATGAATTGTTTGCTGAGTATGATTTATTCGTACTCACCTTTGCTTCCCTTGTTTTTGTGTTATCAGAGTTCGCAGCGGAAGACGTCGTGTCCGAGGAGTAGGCTGGACCAGTTGGGTGGGAAACGACTAGAGAATCTAGTTACTCTTGTTTATGTAATAATCTTGTAAAAATGATTAGAAGAGCTTCTTGAGATCCACTGTGCTGGTTTATCCTGCTTCTCTACGCCTTGCGCGTGTATAGACTTTCGGGTCTATAGGCGCGCGGCGGCTGTCATTCTACCGGGCCGGGTCTCGGGGCGTGACAGCTCCACCCACTGGTGACATCATCGTCACGTCACGGTGGGCCTGGGCTGGCAAGATGGGCTGCTTGCTGGGCTGGGCTGATTGCTGGGCGGCTGGCTCGGCCTTTTTTTTTTTCTCTTTCTGTTTTGTTTTTCTATTTTCCAAAATAGACATTTTAAATACTTTGAGACCTTTTCAAAATTATTTCAAATCTTAATAAGTTTAAATAATACATAAAGGCCCACTTGATAAAATATGGATTTCATAATTTCCTTTTGAACTCAAATAAACTTTTGAAACTTTTCAAATACAGCTCCTAATCAATTTAGCCCAATTTCAAAAAAAATTGTGAGAATCAAAATAGAAATTTTAAATACTTTGGGACCTTTTCAAAGTTATTTCAAATCTTAATAATTTTAAATAATACATAAAGGCCCATTAGATAAAATATGGGTTTCATAATTTCCTTTTAAACTCAAATAAAATCCAGAAAAACAATATCAGTAATATCATTCAATATGATAAACCCAACAAAATAATTTGGTACAAAACATCTTATTTAAATAGAGATAGGTAAGTTATTTAAATACAATTACCCATTTATATCATGGGTTTAAAATATCAAAATAAGAATACCACAACTGCAAATACTGAGAAATAGCTGTTTCAAACTTATTTTCTAAATAAATATAATTGAATCGAAAAACAAAATTTAAAATAGAACATGCTTTAAATAATATAAAACACTTTACAAACATTGTTTTATGGTTTTTAAGTAATTTAAAAACTACTAGATGCTGCAACTACAAATGCAAATATTAACAAATAGTTGTTTTCAACATACTTTCCAAATAAATATAATCGAATCAAAAATCAAAATTCAAAATAGTACATGCTTCAAATAATTTAAAACAGTTTATAGATATTGTTTTAGGGTGTTTAAACAATTTTTCAAAAAACTACTAAATGATGCATATTTCAAATTTACAACTGCCCTTCAAACCTGTACATTTTGTAAACATTAACATAATTTAAATTCAAATAACTTCCCAAATTGAACAATTTTCGAACACTGAAGAACTCGAAACGTAAGCTTTTTTTACATTTAAATAATTTCCAAATCTGCGTAATTTTTAAATGTGGA
Organism: Poa pratensis; assembly: GCA_947311845.1. Taxonomy (NCBI): domain Eukaryota; kingdom Viridiplantae; phylum Streptophyta; class Magnoliopsida; order Poales; family Poaceae; genus Poa; species Poa pratensis. The sequence goes on along the minus strand of CAMZMU010000108.1, from coordinate 26,254,333 downwards.
CAATTTCAAATTTAAAAATTTTACCACCGGGCAGGAAAAAATATAACAAATATATCAACATGAACACAAAAAATAAACGTTGCCTATTTGTGGCATATGATCAAATTCCAAAGTTTGAATGTTCTAAAATTCTAAATGCATTTCAAATCTGAATCACATATGAATAACTTCTCACTATTAACAATTTTAAAATTTCAACAATATAGAAATGTAAACTTTTTTTAAAAACTTCGATACATTAAAATCTGATCAACTTTTGAATGTGGATAATTTCAAAATTTAAATTTTTTATACCACAGTATTTACAAATACGATAAATATATCAGCATGAACACAAAAAAAAATTTGCTCACTACTTATGGTATATGATCAAATTTCAAATTTGAATACTTCAAAATTTTGAATGACTTTCAAAACTAGGCATTTCATAAACGTAAATACAATTCAAATATGAATAGCTTCCCAATTTTAACAATTTTTTAAATTCGATCAATTTATAAATATAAACTTTTTTCCAGTTCCAACGGATCTAAATCTGAACAACTTTAGAGTGCGGACATTTTCAAATTTGAATTTTCACACCACGGTATTCTTCTTCTAAACTATTTCCGAAATATGAACAATTTTTAACCGTAAACTTTCTTTGCATTTCAATAATTTTCAAGTCTGCACGATTTTAAATGTGCACATTTTCAAAATTGAATTTTACTACACGTGCACGACACACAAAGTTGAATATTTTAAAAATTTATGTGCCTCTCAAATCTAACCATTTTATAAATGTAAAAAAAAAATCTTAATAACTTCCCAGTTTGAACAATTTTCAAAATCCGAGCAATTTTAAACGTAAACTCTCTTTACATTTCAACAATTTTCAAATTTGCACAATTTTCTTACAAAGTATATTATCCATTAAAACAAAAAACATACAATCCATTAAATTATCACAAAGGGCGCGGCGTGCCGACGCGCCGATTTCAACTAGTATATCATATGTGGCAGTATGTACGGGAGAATTAGAAAAGCTTGCACAAGCAATTCAAACTATGAAATTGGCCCAAAAGTTGAAGGGCACCCTGGCTGGTAATCTCAGAGATTATGGGGACATATCCAGAAAACCTTGCAGATCTCATAAACCATGATGTCATAAAACCTTGCGGATCTCATCAACCACAATGTCATTGATGTCACCAGGAGGTTCAACCGTGGAGCATCAACAAGTCTAGATTAGGTCCAGAAACGCTTAACTCTTCGAAAACAGCAGAATGCCGATGTTATGACTGCATTTTGTTGTTGCGTGTGTACATGTCATTGCAACCTTATTATCCATTCTTTTCAGTGTATTCTAAAATATTATTATTTTATCATTGCGCAGTGTATATTGATTGTTATATAGTCAATGCACGTATTCTGAAATATATTAGTTATGCTAAGTATTAATTATTTATTCTAAATCTTAAGAAAGAATTAATGGAGTGTAGATAAGTGACACGACACTAATGTATATCATACTTGTTGGCGTGCCATATGACATATATCAGTGGCGTGGATATGAACACGTCGCCAATATGGTACACATTAGATACACGCCACTTATATTAATGCGCTGGCACGCTGCTGCCAAGTATCAGTGGCGTGCCACCTGCAAGCCACTGTTAGACAAATCTGTACTAATGCCGTTGCAACGATCCAGGTATCTACAACTGCACTGCGTTTTTGAGACAAAGGTAGCTTAATTATCTAAAGCTGCGTTTGTGGCCGTCGACTAGAGATTGCAGGGATTGGGCGTCCATGTCTCTGCTTGTGAAAGGGATCGAAATCTTACGCCAAAAACATCAGGTACTAGGCTACTAGCTAATGATATACTCCCAGGCATGCAATGGAAATGTACAATCGGTGTGTGCAGATATGCCACCTGCACATGCAATGGAATTGTTCCCGTAAAAAAAATCGAAGGATTTATTGCTCTTCCGGGACTCCGCCGTATTCCGGCGTAGGAAATGACGGTTAATTAAGCCTGCTACTCCGCCGTCAGCCCATCAGCGTGTTACGATCTGCACACGCTAGTCTGTTGGAACACACATTCAGACATACATTTGATACATAGAACTACCAGGTGACCAATAATAGGATTTCAAAACAAAGTGGTGAAGATGACAATTCATAAATTAAACTGGATAGCATCTGGTTAACGCCATACAGCAAGGATCACCAGAAGTCAATAAGTACATAAAGATCTACAACCCCGACTCCTTGAGTAATTGATAAAGGAACGCCAGCTGATACTAAACATTGCCAAAAGCTGGTACTGCTGAGAGATAGTTCTGATGGTGATGGTTACACACACAAAAGATCAACCTAACTAAGCTAGATGGATCTTGATACCACCCCTTGCACATGTTCACATAAAAGGACCAACCTAACTAAGCTTACATGGATCAAACTCCTACTTATCCATGTCCATGTTTCAGAGGCAGAACCACGCCTTCAGGCGTTGCTGTGGCGCTTCTTCGCGACGAAGACGTCGGTGAGGACGGTCTTGGACTGCAGCGACGCCTTGAGGATCTCCAAACCCTGCAAAATATGTGTGCAATCGTGACTGTAGGGTTTATACAGACTCTCCAACAAACGATGAAGGAAAAGAGACAGAGCAAGTGACGTTCACGTACCTCCTTGTAGCCGATCTGCACGGTCTTCTCCTGGAGCGCCCCGAGGTCCTTGACGGCGAAGGTGTTGAGCAGCGTGATGCTGGAGATGGAAGACATGGGCGTCACGCTGAGGTCGTCCATCACCGTGTACGTCACGATGCCCTGCACGAACCCTTTCCCAGCCACGCCGGCCTCTGGCTGCGCCATCTGGCCTCCGGACTCGGCGGACGGCAAGAGCGTCAGCTGCTTGGTCATCTGGTTGTTGCATGACCGGCAGGTGGTGGCGTAAGTGTCCGTGATGTATCGAAGGCAATTGGTCGTCACGGTTGTCCGGCAGCTGCTGACTCCTTGACAGTAGCTGTATCCGCTGCTGAAACAGGTGCACTGCTTGGGGCATCTGTAGAACGTCTTAGGCTGCGGGGACGGCGGCGGCGGCAAGCCCAACAGGGAGCTTTTGTTGCTGACCGCCGCCGAGATGACGGTGGGGTGAAGGAGCGCGTCCTTCGCCACGCCGGGCTGGACGTAGGTGGCGTCGAGCTTCTCCACGCTGGCGTAGAGGCGTCCGACGCTGCCGACCATGGATTCCTCCCCGAGCAGCTTGACGGCCGTGCCGACCGGCAGGGAGAGGAGGGAGAAGAGGAAGTCGACGACGTCCTTGCTGGCCTCGGCGAACAGCACCCGCCGCGCCTTGGTGTCGATGAGGAGCTTCATGCTTAGTGCGGTGCTCGTGGTGCTGGTGGTCGCCATTTGGAACTCGAAGCTCAGGGATGTGTCTTGCTTGGCCTTGATGGATTTGCCCAGGGGAAAACACACACATATTGTGGAAGAAGAACACGCAGAGACACTTTTGGCACCGCACACACTTGTGCCCTTTTCTCTTTTGTTCAACTTTGCAAAACCAAACTGATTACAAGGCTTAAATAGCCGGGCCAACCCAGCATACACGCACGCACTAACCCACTACAGGCATGCACACACTCACACGATCCCACTAACTACTTGATCCACTAAACACTCCGCTCTAGTCAGCCGCATGCACACCTCACGCAACGGCCATCACAACCCGGCCATCTTGATCCATGCATGTAGCCTGCCACTAACGACTAACCTGACCACTAACACTTAGTCTTAACACTAATAACAAGATTGGTTCCAACAATCACCTCCCCAATCTTGTTATTGCTTATTCCTCTCTTGAAGCCCATGGCCGTAGATGTCGTCGGCGCAACACGCAGATGGCCGCCAATGCCATCTTGTCACGCCGATTGCCGCCGCCGCCGCTGGCCTCCACGAGAGGTGAACCTCCTACGCCTTCACCATGAGCGTGCCGCCATGACATGCTCGATGCCGCATGTTCGCCACCGGTGCCGCAACTCGCCGGTGAATCACCTTCATGTTGCCGCCAATGACGCAACTTGTCGACGACTCGCACATGTTCATCACCGGTGCCGCAGCTCGCCGGTGACCCGCCTCCATGTTGTCGCCGATGACGCACCTTGTCGATGACTCGGACACTACAGATGTACTAAGTCCTGGAAATCTCAAAAAAAAAAGACTAGGTTTGCGGTGCCGTTCCTTGTCCCCTCCGTCTCCTATCGCTGACAGGCGGCATCGCCACACAACCTTTGTCGCCGCCCACTCCGGTTTAGGGCTTTTGGGTTTAGGGTTTAGAGTTTAGTGACCTTGTAGTCACGACTGAGGGATCGGTCCCACCCACCCGCGTCCCTGCCAGCCACCACCCGCCCTCGTGGAACCAGCCCCGCGCACCCCCGTCGCTGGCCCCGCGCATCCCCGTCCCCGCCATCTAACCCTCCCCCACGCAAGGCCATGGAGAAATTGCTATAATCTTGTTGTTATTGCAGCGTATATGTCTAGATAATCATGAAAAATTGATTCATAAATTCAATTTTTCTTTGCTTGTTTTCAGTTTTACCGAGCTACTCGCGAGTTCAGCGAATCGAGCTGAGCTTGATTTTTGGACTCGTTTGTTGAACGAGTCGAGTTCGAGCTAGCTCGTCAGTTGACCGAGTTTAACCGAGCCAAACTGGCTCGGCTCGGCTCGAATTTCAGTCCTACCCTACAGCTGCTTGTGCAAGAAAACAGAATGTAGCCTCACTACCAGGCTCTTCGCCGTCACACTCTTTGCCGAGTGTTTCAAAAATGACACTCAACAAAATATAAATAAAAACACTACGTAAAAAACATTCAGAAACATGAAAAAAACTCGGCAAAGGTTGGAATATGTGTATCATTTTATTTCTGTTTTATTTTCTTTCGAGTATTTAGATTTTTCCATTTTAAATTCTTTCTTTTAAAAGGACTATCGTAGGAGAAGCCTTTACAAATATTTTCTTAAAAAAAAATTAAGAACTAAAATTGGTGTCCATAAGGAATTGAACTAAAGGTGTGTGTGTTGTATATCCACTTTCCTAACAAAGTAAGAAGATGTACCTTCTTCTTTTTTTCCTTTGTTTGTTTACAATGATTTTTTCAGGTTTTTTATTTTTAGTTTTCTCACGAGTGCCTACCATAAAACACTTGGCAAAAATTATTTTTATTATTATTTTCTTGAGTTCTTGGCCATGCGGCTACTAGATTTTTTAAAATACTCTATAAATAAATTTTTACATTTTCTATCTTCTTTAATTTTTTCCCTTTTATTTCTTTCATAATTTTTCGTATTTCCTTTCTTTTATCTCTTTTCTTTGATGCCCTCTAAACTTTTAGCGTGAAATCCCAATTTACCTCCTTCTGTATCGATCTTGTTCCTATTACCAATTTTAACACAAACAAAAGGAAGGTCACATGGAATCAACACTTCCGACGGAAAGCTAGGGGTAAACCTTGCATCACCCACTAAATAAGGTTTCATCTGCACAACTCTGAAATGACACTTACCTCACAAACAAGACTATTCCATGGGAAGACTAGATTTGTAATGCAAGATCCAAACTTCTAGGTCACCGATTCGACTCTTGTCAGGACTTGGCCTCTTGTTCATATGATCTATTATAACACAAACAAAGAGTAAAATCACGCCAAGTTCCCAATTTTGACAGAAAGCTTGGTAGACGTTATGGGGCCCATGAAATATGGTTTCGCTTGAAATCTCCCGAGAGGGTCAGATACCGCTCCCCTACCTCTTGTAAGGAGTCCTAATATGAGTATATGAAAGTGGTGTAAAGATTGGAAATGAATGCACACCTACCAAGTAGTACTCGTTTCACAAACCGCACTACAGTATCATGTAGGAAGACTCTTAAATTGTAGTGCGAAACACATAGTACGAGCACTAGTAGAAAACAACCCTATAGTCCCGGTTCGGTTGGGCCATCAGTCCCGGTTCCCGAATCGGGACTAATGGGGCTCCACGTGGCCTGTTCTGGAGCGAGGGGGAGGAGATTTAGTCCCGGTTCGTAATACGAACCGGGACTGATGTTTTGATTTTTTATTTTTCCATTTATTTATTTGGGCACTTTTTATTTTGTGTTTTGCACTCAATTCGATGGTACTACATACAACAATGAAGGAACCACTATTACACATCATCGTCATGAATATATTACGCACATCTCATTCGTCGTGCTTGGTCGAACATATTACAAACGGTACATGTACACACGAGTTTCATGCATATATACATCTCTTTTACACTCACACTTGCATTTCAACCTTCCGATAGTATTCTTCATTCGGATCTAGGACCTCTGCATCTAAGAATCCCGCAATTTCCTCTTGAATTGCTCGTACGCGATCTTGTGGTAGAAGACCGTCCCGCAACCGTTCGATCTAATTTAAAGAAGGGGTCAATATATATGAATGAAACTAAACACAATTGATGGCAATAAACTAAAATTGTGAATATTGTTTACGTACTTCAAGTTGTTCTAAGTACCGGCTGCCCGTCTCATGGGTCGTCTGGCGAATGCACTCGCAAACGTAGTATCCACATAAATTATTCTCATGTTCCTGCCTCAAACACTTTACGAGAACAAAGTTCAATCAAAATAATAATCAAGCATGATAATGGTATTGAAACTAGAATCAAAGAGATGCGCGGATCTAGCTAGTAGTACTTACATTTACTGGTTCTAAGGCTTGACCTCTTTTCTGTTTAGTCATATATTCATGTAATCGGTTCTAACACAAACAAGAAACTCACATGGAATCACCACTTTGGACAAAAAGCCGGGGTAGACCTCACGGGTTCGAGAAATAGGGTTTTGGTTGAACTCGAGAGCACTAGTAGGCAATGTGCCAGTTTTTAATACCGGTGGTATGCCATTGACACGCCACAAGTATAAGAAATAGTAGTGGTGTGCTACTAGAGGGAACGCCACTAACATAATTTAAAAATATAAAAGATTGCTGCTATTAACTAATTTAACAACATTATTATAAAACAGAATCGCAGCCAAAATCCATTGTATACTCCATCGGAAACTAGCAAACTGGTTCAACATCGATCAACAAATGCATTATTAACATTTCAACATAACAAAACTAGCTAATTGGTTCACCAACAACAGAGAACAAAGCATTTTAAGATGTCCTAATAAACTCGTATGCCATTTATTGAGAAATCACATGCAAAATGTTGCAATGTTTTCTAGGCTTTTGTTAAGACTTTGCGTGTTTCCCCGGATTTTTTCGAGTGATGTTTTATGTGCATTTTCAAATGCTACGAGCACATGGATTTATTTGTTGTATTTAATTGCGAATTTTGCTGAAATAGGTGATGATTTTTGTTATAAATTAAGGTGCAACAAAACGTTGTGCTTTTCTATTACCGTAAATACATAGTTTTTGTTGTAATAGTTTGTGATTTTGTTATAATTGTTGGCGATCTTTGTTGAAAATCAATCTGCAGCAAAAAACAGTGTTGCTTAACCACTTATTTGTAACATTATTATTTTTAAATGTTGTGATGATTTGTTAGAATACAATATCTTTTGTACACAATGTGAATTTTTGTTGCAATACTACACGTAGATCACGAGAGTGATATTTTTGCTGTAAATATCAAAAAGAACAGTAGCAACGTGATATACGTGTTGTTTAAGTTTATCTGATTTATATATAGGTTTTTTCAAAAATATAGAGAAACAGAATGCGAAGCTAATTTTAGATACTGGATGGCGATTGTACCGAGGGAGAGAATGTTGGGCGACCTACCCTTAGCACTGCCCATTAAATAGATCATCCTTCTTTGCAAATCCTTTGCGTGAAACTAAGATGGGAAATTAACCATGCGACACGCTCCTTCTCATGTCACTCGCCATCTGGAACTTTGGAGAGGATCCGCGTGTGCAGCACACGCGTCGCATGTAAGGATGTCCACAGTGACACCACCTCGCATATATATACTCCCCTCGGCGAGGTCGCCTGCAGCAGTCTCACTAGCCCACTAAGCCAGGCAAAGGTTTAAGAGTCCAGCAAACACACTACTACTGAGCTCCGACATGGCGACCGCGACGCCCGCCGCCGGGAACACCACGGCGCTGAGCATGAAGCTGCTGGTGGACACCAAGGCGCAGCGCGTTCTGTTCGCGGAGGCGAGCAAGGACGTGGTCGACTTTCTCTTCTCCCTCCTCGCCGTCCCTGTCGGCACCGCCGTCAAGCTCCTGGGGAAGGACTCCATGGTCGGCTGCGTAGGCAACCTCTACGCCAGCGTCGAGAAGCTCGACGGAACCTACGTCCAGGCCGGCGCCGCCAAGGACGCACTCCTCCACCCTGTGGTCTTCTCCCCGGCCTCGGGCACCAGCACGCTCCGCTTGCCGGGGGCGTCTTCTGGCGGGCAGTCCATCGGACTCTTCAGGTGCAGCTACTGCACGAGTAGCTACGTGACGGACACTAGCAGCACCAAGTGTCTGTCGTGCAACCACCAGATGACCACGGCGGTGCAGTTCCTGTCGGGATCCGGAGGCCAGGTGGCACAAACGGCCGGCGTCGGTGGCAAAGGGTTCGTGCAGGGCATCGTGACGTACACGGTGATGGACAACCTCACCGTGAACCCCATGTCGTCCATCTCCAGCATCGCGCTGCTCAACACCTTCGCCGTCAAGGACCTCGGCGCGCTCCAGGAGAAGACCGTCCAGCTCGGCTACAAAGAGGTGCGCGTGACCATCACTAGCTCTGTCATTTGTGTTCTCTCCTCTTGTGCGTGACAGTCTCCATTGCTTCTTACACTTTGTATGCATGGTTTTGCAGGGTCTGGCGATTCTCAGGGCTTCGCTGCAGTCCAAGACCGTGCTCACTGATGTCTTCCTCGGCAAGAAGCTGCCGGCCGGCCGCGCTTGAAAACCCGGTTTAGGCATGCATATGGCTGGCGTGGCATGGCATGGCGTGGCACATGTGAACATGGGAGAAAACTAAGTAGATCGTTCTATCTATGGTAGCTTAAGTGATGTATGCTTGTCGTTAGTTTCAAGTTGTAGGCTTGTGGCACACATGTATCTTAGCTTCGTTTACCAGCACCATCTTTAGCCTATCGGCTATGAAATGTGTTTTGGTTGCTGGAACCGTGACTAGTAGTAGTAGTGGCATAATGGAACGGTGACGACCGAAATGTCTGTGCAGTTTGTATCAGCTGAAGTCAGTAATGTATCTAGCTTGCATGTGTGATATATGTCTGGTTGTCAAAATACTGTTGCCACGGACGCACCGTGCTAGCTGCCAAAATAAATTGTTGCCTCGAACGCACTTTTGCCTAGTTAATTATCCATACAGTAACATGTCTAGATACAGTGTAAGTCATCTAATTTAACGAAGGGAGTATCACACAACCAACTGAGCTGTTTTAGCTTCGGTAGATTCTAAATTTCTTCAACTAATCCAGAAAAGCAAGTATAAGGTTGAGATAACTCCTTCCCTCATAACAAACAAATATATTCGCATGGAGCCGGGCCGAGTAGTTTCCAGGTTAATACGCGGAGTACTCGATTGGCATGAGGGTTTGACAGAAATGACATGCATTCCCATTAACAACAGGAAGTTCACATGGTGTAATGACCATGAAACTCCTTTGTATAAAAAATTGGACAGGGTGCTAGTGACAACTAACTGGTTAGACAAATTTCCTATGGCTATAGTTATAGCTCTTCCAAGAGGATCATGGTCTGACCACACTCCTCTTTCAATAGATACTGGCTGTGGGGAAACTCAAACCTATCACTTTAGATTTGAGTTGAGCTGGCTCCTGCGTGAGGATATAATTGATGTAGTTAAACCGATTTGGGAAAAGCCAGCTGGTGGGAGGGATTCCATTGCTGAATGGAATTGGAAACTTGCTTTAACAAGAAAAGGGTTAAAAGGTTGGGCGAGGAATGGTGATGCTTTTTATAGAATGGAAACAGCTAGGTTGACAAGGTTACTTGATAACCTTGATACGACCGCTGAGACTTATGGGCTGACAGCAGCCGATAGGAAACTTCAGCTAGATTTAAAACTGCAACTAAATGAAATTGTTCAGGAAGACAATATCAAATGGTTCCAACGCGCTAAGAGTAAAGATCTAAAAATGGGACAGAGTTGCACGAGATATTTTATGAATAAAGCGAGTGGCAGGAAAAAGAAAAATAAAATTTTCCAACTATAAGATAATGATAGGATAATTCAAGGAGATCAAGAATTGCTAGCTCATGCTACGGAATTCTACAAAAAACTCTTTGGGCAATCCGAGCGAGCTAGTGTTAGACCTAATATACAATTTCCTTATGTGCTCAGCGCTGAGGAAAATGAAGTGCTCATTAGGGATTTCACTATGGAGGAAATTAAGGAAATCGTCTTTTCCATGGCTCATAATAAGAGTCCTGCCCTGATGGATTTCCAATTGAATTTTATCAGTTCTTTTGGGATTATATTAAAAGGCCTCTAAAAAATTTGTTTGATGATTTTATGAACAAAAATCTGGACATAGGTCGACTGAACTTTGGCACTATTACTTTGCTGCCTAAATGTGATGATGCGATGGTTATCACAAAGTTTAGGCCCATTTGCCTCATGAATGAGAGTCTTAAAATTATAACTAAAGGGCTTAATAACATAATGAATGAGTTTAGTGATAAACTGATTGACAAAACATAGACAGCCTTTATGAAGAATAGATTCATAATGGAAGGAGTAGTTATTCTGCATGAGGTGTTGCATGAAGTAAAAAGGAAAAAACTTTCTGGAGTCCTTTTCAAAGTCGGGCCTTTCTTTACAATATTATGGTGAAAAAAGGTCTTTCTCATAAGTGGAATGATTTGATTTTTAGCATCATGTCTAGTGGCAAGGTAAATATTAAAATGAATGATCAGCTAGGGGAGTTTTTCAATACATACACAATCCTCTTTAATATGGCGGTTGACTCGCTTAGTGTTATGGTTAAAAATGCTCAGGAAAACAAAATTATCACTGGTTTGGCCTCTCATCTGCAGGAGAATGGCCACGCCATTCTCCAGTATGCGGATGATACCATTTTCTTACTAGAAGAAGGTTTTGAAAACGCTAGAAACCTCAAATTCTTACTTTGTTTGTTTGAACAAATGTCTGGTCTGAAAATCAATTTCCTCAAGAGTGAGGTGTTTTGTTTCGGAAAATGCAAAGATCATAGTGAGGTGTACGAGGAGATCTTTACTTGCAAATCTGGGGTCTTGCCCATGATTTATCTAGGGCTCCCTGTTGATAAGAATCGACTTCTTAACAAACATTGGGAACCAGCGGAAACAAAAATGGGGAAGAAAACAGGTTGTTACCTTGGGAAGTGGTTGGACATAGGGTCTCGAACCATTCTCTTGAATTCTTGCATAACTTCTATTATTTTCTACATGCTTTCTTTCTATAGAGTTCCTGTAGGAGTAAGAAAAAAATGTGATGGATATAGGAGTAGACTTTTGTGGCAGGAGGAGCAGGGGATCAGGAAATACACTAGTAGGAAATAGGCCTTCTGTGGCGCACCATTTTTGCCTTCTGCGGCGCCACAGAAGTGTCGCCACAAAAAATTATTTCTGTGGCGCACCCCCAGATGCGCCACAGAAAACAACAATTCTGTGGCGCACCCCTACCCCAGTGCGCCACGGATTTTGTTTTTGTATTTTAAAAAAAGGGCGGCCAGATCTAGATCTGGATTTTCAAAAAATTAAAAAAAATCCAAAAAATTAAAAAAATTCAGAAAATGAAATAATTTGGAAAACCCTAAATATATGAATTTTTGAACATTTTTAACACTCCAATCATATCTCAAATGATGACTTCCTAGTAGGTCACCCATCCTTAGATTGCTCCAACCCAAACACGCTTAACTTCTAAGTTCTATTCAATTCAACTACTCTCATGCTACTCAAGTTCTTATTGATAATATTATCATATCAACCCTCTTAACCCTTGTATGTGTATATATGTGTGTAGTTTATGTGTGGTATGTGTATATATGTGTTTTTAAAATTAAAAAAAAATCAAAAACTTCAGAAGGAAGTTCAAAAAATTCAAAAAAATCAAAAAACTTCAAAAAATCCAAAAAATAACAAATCCAAAAAACTTGATTTTTTTATCATTTTTGATTTTGTAGAAAAAATTCTTCTTTTTGAAATAAATTTTTTTTCCTTTTGAAATTTGGAGGATCTGAGAAAAGTTCACCGGGTAAATCCAGGTGAAATCGAGCTCCAATTTTTCTATAGTTTTTTTTTGATATATTAAACGTATTTTTCGACGTCGTATGCAAAAGTTATGGCCGTTTTACATTTTTTTTCTGGTTTTTGCAAAAAAGGTCAAAATTCATATTTCAAAATTTCTGTACCAACTGGACACTAAAACCTAACTACATCTCGAAGGATTTTATTTTTTGAAAGTTTTATCATTTTCTTTGAGTTTTTGCAAAACTAAAAAGGCGATCCGGGGGGGGGGGGGGTGGATCCGATTTCAAAAAAACATTCTGTGGCGCATGGGCCATGGTGCGCCACAGAAGTTCTGATTTCTGTGGCGCAACAGAAAGGTCAAATTCTGTGGCGCATCTGGGCCATGCGCCACAGAAAAGTCACCAGAGGATGCAATCCAAACATTGGTGGTTGTAACACCCCGAAAATTCGAACCTATTTTTAGTGGTGTTTTCTGACACCTGAAAAACTTTTTCCTCTTACCCTAAAATGTTTCTTCAAAACTTTTGAAGATGAATTGACTTGGAATTGCTTTCTCGTAATTTCCATAAATCCACAAACCACTCCATCACCCCTGATAATTTTTGTGCTTAGGTTTTCTCTCGGAAACCCTAGCCCCAAATATCGGAACCTCTTAATCATTTCCTCCACCTACAAAAGGGAAAGCCCATTTCCATAGCTCTAAAAATTCCACCAAAAATACCAGAGGACCCCATGTCCATATAAAGACAACCCATGCGAAAATATTGCATACTCCAATACAATATTTCCAAGTTAGGCAATAATTTCAAAACTGCCATTTCTGATCCAGAAATGTTTTAACCAAGCTAGGCATCTCCAATAATTCTGATAAATTCAGGGGATGAATATTTTGGCATTTCCTGCATTTCATCTTTTGGAAGCAAACCCATTTGAGCAACCATTAGACCACTTCCTTTGTAAGCCCAAATTAATGCCATTTCAAGATCTTCAAGCAAACTTGTACCTAGAAAATTCCTATGGCCATGATACTTGGTGATCTTGACCACATAATCCCTAGACACCCCTAACCAGAAGGCCACCCCAAGGGGAATTATAGAAACCCTATTTTCCTAAATCATGCCATTATGGTCATTTTTTGCCATCTTATGGAAAACCAATTTCCCATCATCCAAATGGTCTCAAACTCCATGGACCCTCTTCCCTGACCAAAACAACCCATGCCTAATTTTTGGGAATTTATTTGAGTTGTGTAAGACCAAGATCATTTCATCGAACACCTTCTGCAGTTTTGGTTTTCTAAAAATTCTACTCTGCAAAGTTTTGCAACATTGATTGATTCTTGTTTGTGGATGTTTGTCTTGATCTTGTGAACCCCGTAGTGTCTTTGGTTTTATGTTTAGAGCACCCGTTTGTCGGGAACGCGACAATGCCATCCGCGGCGCGCTCCGAACGCCAGGACGTGCATGGCAGCATCCCCTTGTCATCTTCCCCTTGCCCCTGCCTCTGCCTCGCTGCCCTTGCTGCTCCGTTGCTCCGGCGAGCCAAGCCCAGACCAGGCCCCCCCCGCACCCCGGCTCGCCACCTAGCTCCTCCACCGTGCACCGCCAGAAGCTACACGCCGCACCGAACGTACAGTTCCCCTCCAAGAGCTAGAAGACGCGCCGCGCGCACCAGGAACACCTCGTGCTCCTCTGTAACTCCAGCACATCGCCCTTATCCCCCCTCTTCTTCTGTGGCCGTGATAGCCTCGACGTGCTCCAAAGGCGTCCACCACCACCGTACCCCTGCCCTCCTCCCCCCGGCTATTTAAGAGCACCCCGAGCCCTCCTCTAGATGCACACTACTCCACACCATCCCTCTCCACCTCCTAGTGTAGCAGGAAGATCGAGAGGGCTCGGTTTGCTCGAGATCGAAGAAAGGGCCGCCATGGCCGAGCTCGGCCAAGCTCACGCGGGCACCAACGCCCTGGCCCTCCCTCTTCCACCTGAGGCCGTCCTCGGGCGCGGTGACCCGCGGCGAGCCTGTCCCCGCCATCTCCTGCCGCCTCAGCCCCTTGGAGCAGCCGGCAGCGAGCTCACCCGAGCGCTGCACCTGCGCGTGCTCGGAGAAGAAGAAGACCGGCCGATCCCCTTTTCTTCTTTTTTTTTTCTCGGTTCGAATCGTTTTTCAGCTCAGCCCAGCGCACAGAAGCAGCCTAGCCCAGCCCAGCCCAGCAACGGCCCGCCCCGGGCGCTGGCGCCGGCGCGCGCAGCGCACAGCGCGGCCGCGGCCCGTTTGCGGCCCGTCCGTTTTTTTCCCGCGGGCTTTTTTTTTCTTTTTCCTGCTGGATAAATTTTCAAACGGCAGAATCTTTTGAACCGTAGCTCCGATTGGAGTGATTCAAATTTCTAAATCTTCGTCTCGACGAGTTCTTTCCGGTGGTACTGATTCCATCTTATTCCAAAATAGTTCTATGGGGTGCCCTTTTATACGTGCATTCCGGAGTCCGTGGAACGGGGCTATCGCTGCCCTACGCCGCGGAATCACCCCGACCATTCCAAACCCGGAGGATCCCCGTCTTCGAAGGCAAGCTAACCCCTTGCTATGAACAGCCCAGCAGTGTTTGTTTGTTTATTTGCTTATTACCATGCCGGGTGTTATGTTTGTCTGTCTACTGTTATATTTATGCATGTCTGTTTGTTGTTCTTGTTTAGTATGAAACTTGTAATATTGCTCCTGCCATGTTGCATATTATGTTGCATATTTATTTATCGTACTTGCTTGGTTATATCATGTATTGTTAATATTTATCAAACACACACCATCCTTGAGACAATGACTGGGGGAACCGCCGCCGTCTCACTAAAATATTAACGTCGATCTGCGATGGCGCTGGTCGGAGGTAGCTCCGCCATAGTCACCCGGTCGACGCAAACCAACTGTGCTATATTTTGTAGTTGATCTGTGAAGGCGCTGGTCGGCGGGTTCGCTGCCACAGTCTTCCGGTTGACGTTTCTTTTCTTGTCGAACGAGAAGGCGCTTGCCAGCGGAATCGCTGCCACAGTCTTCCGGTTGACGTTTTATTATTGCTATGCTTGGACTTTGGACATGCAGGTTGATTTGTTTATTTACTGCTGATATTATTATGTTAGTGTGGTTGTTGTGTTGGACTAATCCTCTGTTATTTGGACTTGTGAATAATGAAACTTGATTAAATGAAACACCCCTCCAAACAACGATAGGGTCAGTCCATGGTGCCACTAATCTGAACTTTGAAAGCAGAACCATCGTCGTCTCATGGAGGGCCGTGACCTAGTAGGTTGTTGAGCCCCTTTTGTGCCATCAATTGGGCGCAGTCGTTCGGTTGTGCTGTCCGAGGGTAGAGGTCGTCAGGCACGGGTTCGACTGTGATAGGGAGTCCGGAGCTAGGCATACCCGGTAGCGCCGGGGGATGTGCCGGATTTACTTGCCCGTTGTGCCACGAGCATAGGGTGGTGCAGGAGAGTGTCTTAGCAAGTGGACCGTCATGTGAGTGTATTTTTGCTCAGTACGACTTTGGCGTGACAACCTGAAGTGCCGGCTGAGTAGGGTGCATTCTGATAGTTGGAAATGCAACCTCTCGAGAGTGTCAACCTAGCAAGCTAGCCTCGTTCCTGGGATATGGAACAACAGTTCAGTGTCGGTCACACTGTGTGTCTTTGTCGTGTCAGGAGGTTAAACTTAAGTTCTGTTTGAAAGAATTAATGAACGACCTGATCTCACTAAATAAACAAATAAGATGATGCAGGGAATGTTGCATTGAGATGTTGATGGTTACCCATGGTGTGGTATGGCGGTGTGATCGTTGGGAGCCTAGAGTTAGGCCTGCGCCAACATCAACCATGCATGCCCAGAGTGGAAAGATGACGCCAGTGGGCCTAGCAGTAATCACAGGTGCTGTTGTGTATTATTTGGTACCAACTGGTACACTCGTTTACTCGTCACAGGTAATCTCTTTGTATGATTGCCGGTGCACGATCCAACCCCACCTGGCTTGGACTCTGCACTGGTGATACCCCGTTGTTTGCTTATGCCATGTTTTGCTTGTGATGCCATGCTACCTTTATGTTATACTGTACAATCTGCCTATCTAGAGTAAACACTTGCCATGTGTAGTATTCTATTTCCAGTGTATATCTTGCTGCATGATTGTTGGATTATTTGTAGTGAGTGGCGAATCTTGCTGAGTGCATACAAATGTACTCACGAGCCTTGTGATTGTGGCCAGGTTTTGTCGAGGACTCATCTTCTACCTTAGTAAGGAGATGGAGCAAGAGTGTGCTAGGATCAGTAGCCCAGCCAGATGCCTGTGGAGTGGAGCCGCTCCAAGCCGTTGCCTTAGTCGTCTTCCGCTGCCAGTTAAACTCTGTCCAGAGCCATGCTTGGCTTGAGATTTGGTCATGCCTCGATGGCCTTGTAAACCGTTTGTAGCACTTCGTGTGCTGATTGTGTAATGATTTCCATTATGTTGCACTGTCGTGACGTGCGGCCAGATATCCTGGGCTGGCGCACGGGACGACCGCCTCTCTGAAGATGTGCCAGGGAGGGGTGTCACAGACGTGGTATCAGAGCACCAGGCTGGCTGTAGACTACCCTAACATGGAAAACCCCGCCTTACTTTGGCCCGACAATGACCCGATGGATTTAACCCTTCTCCGCCTAACTGGCATGGCTCGTGTCGGTCAATAGTATGGTGCAGTAGGACTTGTCCCATTCCCTGAGAGAGGCTCGCCGGTTTCTTCCATGAGAAGGAGCCGACACAACCCAGTTTATATGAGACCCAGTCCTACCTGCCGTTTACCTCCACCCTCGCCTGCTATCCTTAGCCAACCCAGCTCTCTTGAAGCAGGATCCCGCAAAGGAATCCCGCATTCTCATCTCATCCTACACCCAGATCCAGGAATAACCCGATGACGAACCCCAAGGTCATCCTAGAAACCACTGCCGAGGATCATGGCGGATTTCCACTGATGCTTTGGAAGGCCGTCTGTGTTCTTCTTGGTAGGCCTGCTCGCCCTCGATACGTGGTGTTCGAGAACTCACTCTCGCCTGCCGAGAGTGACTTTCGAGCAGACGTGCATGTCGGCTCGTGTCCGTTGGGCACAAGTCCGTCTTACCTGATCCAAGGTAGGAGCATGGCCACTCTCCATCAAGCCATCCAGGTAGCAGCCTGGGAAGGTCTCGTTCGCCTGCGGTACTCGGAACCGGCAATGGCGAAAAGTCGAGCTTTCCACCTCCTCCCAGCCAGACCCCAGCATGGTGCGGAGGCTATCCAAACTCCCATTGGGGAAGAAGTCGACCCCGCCATAATCACCCCGGCCACCTACGAGGCTGCAATGACAAGGCTCAGCCATTCTCTGATGGAGGAACTCATGACCACAAGGCGCAACCTTGGTCAAGCTCGCCTGCAACTGTGTCGAGCAAGGAACCCACCTACCCTCAACCAGGGCAAGCTCGGGGCACAGGACTCCCGTTCCCAGATGATTTGCTGGAACGCAGTCTTGATGCATCTGTGACGCAAGCACTAGCCCGAATTCAGCAGCAGCCCCAAGAGCGAGGTGTAATCCTCGAAGGCGTGCCTGCAATCGTCCACCCCGCGGAAGATGGAGATGTGGACACCACTCTTCGTCTCGGCCCCGCTCCCAGAGGCCGTCATGCTGAGTAGAACCCGTGTTTAGTTAGCCTGAGTGGCGCTTGTATGTTGGTAGGTGAGAATCAGCGAGGTTGTTTGTTGGTTTGTTAGTTTGTTTGTTGGTTTGTTTGTTTGTTTGTTTCTATTGGCTTGTAGTGTAAGGTTTGTTGTCTGTTTCTGGTTGATGTCGAATCAGCCGTAATAAAACTTGGTGTTCTGATTCCCTTGTTAACCACTTGGTTGACACATGATGGAATATCATGTCCTTTTCTTCAGTTGAAAAGTTTTGAAGAAATGACAGATCACATAAAAACAGAAGTGGTATATGTGAACCCAGACACATATGCACGCCTTGTAAAAATAAATGCAAACTTTGTATGATATTATTTTCTAGTATGAATTTTTTTTTTGTGTGTTGCACAAGTTTAACTATTAAGTGGAAGTATTTAATGAGACACTGTAACCACGGTGCCTCGCTCACTTGGTGTTAACTCGTGTGTAGGTTTGGAAAACCACCTACTTGGTGTTATACATGGTTCCCCAATGGGACAAATCATGTGCCACACGCAAGTAAAAAGTTTTTGTCTAGTAGTTGTTATGTGCTTGTTAACCGGTATGGTTGAAATGATTATGCCATACCACTACGAATAATTTTGGGGATAATCCAATCCCACTGGGTCTGTGAGCCAATTATCGGTGGCACATATACTTTCTTTTGAAAGAAACCCTGTTATTTTTCAAAACCTGTGTATGCATGAAAATGAATATACAGCTTTTCTAAATAAAACCGTAAACCGTTGTGTTCCCAAACTTGAGTAAATTATTGGGCCAAGATAAATCTCGTTTGTTGGTTGATAGTTTGGTTGTAGATCTTGTTTGATCTTGCCATGTTTGTGTTTGTTGAGCAAAACTTTAGATTTCATTTTTATAAACATGATAGTAGATCCTATGTTCATTGAATTGAGTGAGCCCCTGCCATGTGATGCATGTAAAATGCATACATGAACTTTGCACTTTAATTGCTTATATTCCAATCATATTTGCATCATATAAGGGTTATATCAATGTTTTATAATGATTTTGGGAATATTCATTTATTTCCTATTTTTATGGAATTAACCCTGCACAGGCAGAAAACCCCGTTTTCTTATTTTAATGTTTCAGGGACCCAAACGTCAACGAAATCACCTGGAAATTTACGGGCGTCAATATTTGGAAGGAAGAAGACCTGTGGGCGAAGGAAGCGAACAAACAGGGGTGGCCCACGCGGCCAGGTACTGTGGCCGCGTGGGCCCACCGTTTGGCCTCGTGGCTCCGTTGCCTTCGATCTTTTCTCCACCGACATCGTCTTGACCTAAAAACGCCTATAAAAAAGGTCCCCCGACGTTCTCTGGAAGGAGCGCCGCACAAACACAGAAACACCGAAACGGAGATCAGGAGCTGCAGATTGGAGGGGGAAAACTCCGGCGGGGCGCTGCCGGCGTGGTCTCCATCTTCTCCATCGACTTCTCCACCGTCTCCATGATGAAGAGGGAGTAGTCCACCTCTGGACTATGGGTTTGTGGAAGTAACTTATGTATCTCTCCTCTCTTGAGCTTCACTAATTAGCACCGTATGAGCTGCTGAACATGATTACGGTCACCGTTGTAATACCTTTGTGGTGGATCTTTATGAGTTAATATATGTTTGAGATTGCAATGTTTGTTTCAGTTATGAGTATAGATGCATATTATGTACCCCGTTCTTGTCTACTTGTTTTGATCAAGCATGTTTATGAGAGCGTGTGTGGGGGAACGTGTGCATTAGTTGGAGTAACGGGGGGTGGCTAGTGCAGTGAACGTGAGAGAAAGTTCTGCGATCCACTTTGGTATCTTTACCTTACTTTGTTACCTCACTAGGGATAAACTAAAATACCATGCTACCGGGGATGTGGGCGTGACCATTGCCACTACTCCATGACTAGATCTAGCATGTTCTTATTTTCACTTCATGTCATGATACTTAATGCTATACTCTGAGTTATCTTAATTACTGAGGTGTTATGATTTAGTTCGCATCTTGGTGGAGTATAAGAGAGGTTAATAACCAAAAGATCTCTATGTTAGGACGTGATGCCCATATATCTAAGTAACTTGTTATCAAACCCTGTGTTGCAATCTCATATGTTAACTGTGTGTTCCATTGTCTACCACTTTATAAAGAGAGAGTGCATTTGTGAAACCATGAACCCCAGTCCATTTTTAATCATAAGAAACACCTTTCCAACACCATATACCACTTTTCTATTTTCAGCCATCATTAAATCCGAAAATACAAAAATACTTTTCATCTTGCATACATCATTCAAAAACCCAAAAATATCATTTACATTGCATCCACCATCATTGCATATTTATTTCTTGTTTGCATTGCATAACTATCCTGATATCATTCTTACACCTTGTGCTTGACAACCACAGGTGAGGTTGAGGACCAAAACATCTAACCTTGTTTTGTAGGTAACCAAAAGAAGGATAAGAAGATAAATCTACCACTTCAGATTCCCCGAGAGTTCGATATTAAACCCTCGAGTCACCCCTCGTGGGGAAAACTGTCTTCCACTTACTATACACTCTGCACTTGGAGTCTCAACCTAATCCCGTTTATTTTGCAGGTATCAAGCCTTGCTCTTCGGGACCATCAAGACGTTTTCTGGCGCCGTTGCCGGGGAATCGTAGCTGAGAGATTTATCCAAGGGTGTGCATCATCGCATTCATCTCACAACAAAGTCAACGTCACCAACTTGTGCTAACACCTAAGCTTGGGGAGGTTGCACCTACGTGAGCACCATCTTATCCATCTTTACTTACAAAGCAATTTATTTGTTTTGTTAGTGTCATTGCATATCATATCATATTTATTTCAGTTTTGCATAAAAAATTAAAAATACCAAAAAAACTTGCTAAAATGGGAGAAAGAACTAAGCTGTGTGACTACACAAACACTCCTAATGATCAATTTATCACGAGAGCTATTGCCACACCTAAGATAAATGCTGAGAGTTATGAAGTAAGTCCTAGTTTGTTGAACTTGATAACTAGGGAACAATTTGGTGGTAGTGCTATGGAGGATGCCTCTATGCATCTTCATGACTTTGTTGAAATATGTGACATGCAAAAGTTTAAAAATGTGGAAAGTGATATCCTAAAACTGAAGTTATTTCCTTTTTCACTTAGAGGAAAAGCTAAAGAGTGGTTGCATTCCTTGCCATCTGGTAGTATTAATTCTTGGGATGATCTAAAAGAAGCTTTCATTAAGAAATATTATCCCCCTGTTAAAATTTTGCAAAATAGAAACAACATCCTTTCTTTTAGGCAAAATGAAAATGAACATGTTGCTATGGCTTGGGATAGGATAAAACTTATGCTTAGAACTTGTCCCTCACATGGAGTTAATGAATGGACCATATTACACTCTTTCTACAATGGTTTAAACTACATGTCTAGAAACATACTTGATTCTGCTGCTGGAGGTGCTTTTATGAGTAAGACTATAGTAGAAGCTAAAAATATATTGGAAAGCATTTTACAAAACTATAGTCAATGGCATACTGATAGGGCACCTAATCCTTCTAAGAAAGTGAACTCTATTGAAGAAACTAATGATTTGTCATCTAAAATGGATACTATTCTTGCTTTGCTTAATAAACCTAGTGTTGAAAATGTTCCTTTGCAAGAACTAGTTGGAAACAATTCTGAAAATATTGATGTCAACTTCATTAGGAACTATGGTAATAATGGGTATGGTAACAACAATTATAACTCTTATAATAAACCCCCATATGTGCCAAATAAATATGCTTCTAGTGGTAATGTTTCTAGTGACTTGGAAAACACCATTAGATCTTTTATATCTACCCAAAAAGAGCTTAATAAGGAATTTATCTCTAAGTTTGAAAAACAAGATGCTTTGTTTGAAAGGGTAGATCAGCTTACTAAGGAAGTCTCATCATTAAAGAGCATCATTACAGCCCAAAAACATGAGGAAACAATAAAATATTGCCAAGAGGTTATCAATAAGTCTTGGGAACACATTCATGAGCAAGAGAGAGTTGCTAAAGAATCTATTGGGGTAATGAAAGAGGTTGAAGTTGAGGAAGTTAAAATGCTTAATGAAGTCAAGGATCCTTTGCTTGACTTAGAAAATTGTAGCTTGCATGAATTAATATCTATCTTACAAAAATTTGCAAGTGATCCTTCCATCAACACTAACCAAGCAGGTTTTGGTTCTTATATTGCTAATCATGTCTTGAAAGAAAAGATTGCTAGGTACAACCAAGAGGCTATGATACCACCTAAGCTTGGGGATATGTGGATACCTAAGGTACTAGTAACTATTGGAAAAGAGACACACCATGCCATACTTGATCTAGGATCTAGTGTCTCTGTTTTATCTAAAGAACTATATGAAGTGCTTGAATTGAAAAATCTTGAAAAATGCTCTATTGAACTAGCACTTGCTGATGACTCTATTAAACATGCTTTGGGAAAAGTAAGTGATGTTATGGTAGAGTTACATATGACTTTTGTGCCTGTGGATTTTCTAATCATGGACATGGGGAGTAAAACCTCTAGTCCTATTATTCTTGGAAGACCTTTTCTTCGTACCACAGGTGCTATCATTGATTCAAAGGAAGGGAATGTAAAGTTTCAGTTTCCACACAAGAAGTGCATGGAACACTTTCCAAGGAAGAGGGAACCACCAAAGTTCAAGCTCCCTCATGAGCTTCGTCCACAATAAAACAACAAGTAAGAAGCCTAGCTATATGGCTATAAAGAAAGCGCTTTGCGGGAGGCAACCCGGTTATTTTTGTGTGTGATTTTTCTTTGTGTCCTCTTGCTGTAACAAGAGATTTTGTGTCTAGTTAGGTTCTGGAGTTTTTAATAAAGTGCCAAGTTTTACCCTTTTTGGTTTGAAAAAGTTGCTTATAGCGTTCGGAGATTTTATTCCTGCACGAGTCAGTGCACGGTATGATTTTTAATTCTTATTCTGTAACTCCGAATGAGCTCATATTTGAACTGTAGTTGCAACTTTTCATCCTCTGTATGCATGAATTTTTTCGGAATTTTTCGAGAAAGTTTGGTAGGGTAGAAAAATACGTTTTGCTGCTGCTGTTTTTCTGGACAGATTCTGTCCCATTTTGTTTGATGCATGCTTTGAGCTTTTAAGTTGAATCTTTTTGATCCAATTGAGTTTATGAGTAGGCATACAACATTATACACTTTCTGGACATGTCATATGAATTTTTGTTCAAGGATTATATGCAGCAAGGAACCTATTTGTTTATCACTATTAATGCACCCCACAGAAAAGAGATGGGAGAAACGGTGTTTTGAAGTTTTTTCACAGGGATTGGAGGAGATGCACCAAGAGCTATCCAAGGATGGTGAAGACCATAAGCTTGGGGATGTGAAGACAACCCCGCTGGACCTACACACTCTCGGTTTGCACACGTCCAACTTCTGTTTTTCGATCGAAACACTTTATCGCATAAACTTGGAGCGTCGTTTTTTGTTTTTGTTTGAGTCTTGAGAGACCACCACACTATCAATTATATATGAGAGAGCTACTGGAAATATGGGTTGAAATATGTTGGATGCTTTTATAAGATTGGGAAAAGGGATGTTTGACTTGATTTTTAATGATACATATAGTTGCATGATTCATGAGCTTGTTTATGAGTAATAGTTTGCAAATTCTTTTTGTAGAGCTATCACTTATTCATGTTTTGGTGCTGATTGTTATTTACTTGGTTTAACATGGATTAGTTAGTTCTATGGACACTCATGCATGCATCTAGATGGTCAACTTTCTCCCTTTTGCTAGCCCAAAAACTCCAACAAGCAAAAACTTGTTTCCAACACCTTCAACCAAAGTTATTCCAGTGAGTCCACCATATCTACCTATTGGCTTTATGCTATTCCGAGTATGTTTAACATGTTGTTTGTGTTATCTTACCTCTGAATGAAAATGTTTATGTTATTGATTGCAATGGAAAAAATTGGTTATATAGCTCTCACGAACTTGATGCACAATGTTCTTTTATTTGCATAATAAAACTTGACCCATTGTGATTAAGATTATGATGTTTGTGGCTTGATGAATGTTTTGGGTTGGAAGTTAGCCCATATGTGCTGTCACATGGCAAGCTTTCAACACGCTCTTCATCTCATTTAGTTGATATCATGTGCTTTTGTCTATGGATGCTTATCATGTTGAAATAAATGTGGAAATAGAGTGAGTTTAAATGAGTTTGTGTAAATGGTTAGAGAGACGCCTGGGCCGCTAATCTAAGCCATGCATCATTCATGGTGGAAATTTACTTACATACTATGGTGAACCTTCTGTGATACACCTTGCAATAAAAAACTATTCCAAATGGTAAATAAAAAGGGTGTTGAGATTGTTCATTTTGTTTGTTTGTCTTGTCATTTTGATATGGGCTTGTTCCATATCTTGGGACAAGAGGTACCCCAGTTGACGCTCTTGATGATACTATTATGCTTACAATGATATTTAATTGAACTTGCTTTGTTTCCCAAGTTGAGTAACACATGGTGTAAGTACTTGTATTCAAGGGGCATGAGACATTCAACCCATTCTTTATCAAGCACACTACTCATATTTGCTTTCACTTTAACCTTAATCATTCAAGATGCTATGATAGGGGCAATGAGAGCTTGACACCAATGAATACCTTATTGCAATCATTAACTTAAGTAGAAGAGTTTGGAAGTTGGATGAAACTTATGCATGCTTTACCTCTACTCACATATACATCTTTCCAAAGTGTACACCTATCATATTCAGATTTTCATCTACACTCTATGACCATTGTAGGATGTTCTACTTATCATTATGCATACATGTGTTCCATATTACTTGCTACCATGTTACACTTTGTGAACTATCAATGAACATCCTTGTCTTGAATACTTGATATCACTTCATAAACTATTTGCATATTGCTACTCCTTTGAAGAATGAATCATTTGACTATATGTAGCAATAGTAATCATCTTTGATATCATTGTTAAGTATTAAATTGCAAAGTCCATGTTAGTTTTATCATCTTCATACTCGAGGACGAGCATGGATTAAGCTTGGGGATGTTGATGCATGTAAAATGCATACATGAACTTTGCACTTTAATTGCTTATATTCCAATCATATTTGCATCATATAAGGGTTATATCAATGTTTTATAATGATTTTGGGAATATTCATTTATTTCCTATTTTTATGGAATTAACCCTGCACAGGCAGAAAACCCCGTTTTCTTATTTTAATGTTTCAGGGACCCAAACGTCAACGAAATCACCTGGAAATTTACGGGCGTCAATATTTGGAAGGAAGAAGACCTGTGGGCGAAGGAAGCGAACAAACGGAGGCCGAGGCCAAACGGGGTGGCCCACGCGGCCAGGTACTGTGGCCGCGTGGGGCCCACCGTTTGGCCTCGTGGCTCCGTTGCCTTCGATCTTCTCCACCGACATCGTCTTGACCTAAAAACGCCTATAAAAAAGGTCCCCCGACGTTCTCTGGAAGGAGCGCCGCACAAACACAGAAACACCGAAACGGAGATCAGGAGCTGCAGATTGGAGGGGGAAAACTCCGGCGGGGCGCTGCCGGCGTGGTCTCCATCTTCTCCATCGACTTCTCCACCGTCTCCATGATGAAGAGGGAGTAGTCCACCTCTGGACTATGGGTTTGTGGAAGTAACTTATGTATCTCTCCTCTCTTGAGCTTCACTAATTAGTAACCCATTTGAGCAACCATTAGACCACTCCTTTGTAAGCCCAAATTAATGCCATTTCAAGATCTTCAAGCAAACTTGTACCTAGAAAATTCCTATGGCCATGATACTTGGTGATCTTGACCACATAATCCCTAGATACCCCTAACCAGAAGGCCACCCCAAGGGGAATTATAGAAACCCTATTTTCCTAAATCAAGCCATTATGGTCATTTTGGCCATCTTATGGAAACCAATTTCCCATCATCCAAATGGTCTCAAACTCCATGGACCCTCTTCCCTGACCAAAACAACCCATGCCTAATTTTTGGAATTTATTTGAGTTGTGTAAGACCAAGATCATTTCATCGAACACCTTCTGCAGTTTTGGTTTTCTAAAAATTCTACTCTGCAAAGTTTTGCAACATTGATTGATTCTTGTTTCTGGATGTTTGTCTTGATCTTGTGAACCCCGTATTGTCTTTGGTTTTCTGTTTAGAGCACCCGTTTGTCGGGAACGCGGCAATGCCATCCGCGGCGCGCTCCGAACGCCAGGACGTGCATGGCAGCATCCCCTTGTCATCTACCCCGTGCCCCTGCCTCTGCCTCGCTGCCCAGCCGAGCATCGCCGTGTCCAGGCCCCCCCTCCCCTTGCTGCTTCGTTGCTCCGGCGAGCCAAGCCCAGACTAGGCCCCCCCCGCACCCCAGCTCGCCACCTAGATCCTCCACCGTGCACCGCTAGAAGCTACACGCCGCACCGAATGCACAGTTCCCCTCCAAGAGCTAGAAGACACTCCGCGCGCTCCAGGAACACCTCGTGCTCCTCTGTACCTCGCTCAAAAAACCAGTTTCCCTGTACCCTTTGACGAAAGAAATAAGTCCTTGCAATTTCTCGATAGCAACATGATGGCTACGTGTTGGTGAACCCCAAGAGGAAGGTTATGATGTAGACAGCAGAAGTTTTCCCTTGAATAATCTACCCAAGGTTATCAATCCAGTAGGACTTGACGATCTATCGGAAGGTTGTTGATGTTGACTCCCCCTGGCGCTAGGGAGCTTGCACCAACGTGGAATCTGCACAGACACAAACCAGAACTTTGCCCAACACGAAACAGAGAGGTTGTCAATCTCTCCGGTCTTGCAGAAACAAAGAGTTAAACGTATGGTGTGGAAAACAGCAGGAAAAACAGCAAGTAACAGGAAACAGATGATTGCAGCAGGTTGTGTAAACAGTATGAGGAAATTGGACCAGGGTCCACAGTTCACTAGTGGTGTCTCTCTCAGAACAGATAACTAGCATGTTGGGTAAACAAATTACAGCTGGGCAATTGACAAATAGAGAGGGCATAACAATGCAATACATGCCAAGATGTCTACTATGAAATCTAGTTGGGCATTACAACAAAGTACATAGACCGTTATTCCAACCGCATCTATGCCTAAATAATCCACCTTCAAGGCAGCATCCGCATCCCATTCAGTATTAAGTTGCTAACAACAGATTATTGCATGAAGTAAAGTGTGTAATGTAATCAATACAAGTGCCCTTGGACACTGCACCAATGTTTTATCCCTAGTAGCAACAGCACATCTACCATCTTAGACCTTTCTGTCACTGATCCAGATATCTAGAGACTGAACCCACTATCGAGCATAAATACCCCCTCTTGGAGTCACAAGCATCTACTTGGCCAAAGCATCTACTAGCAACGGAGAGCATGCAAGATCAAGAGCACATAGATAAACAACTTGAATAAACATGGTATCAATATTCATCGGATCCCAGCAAACACAACATCTAGCATTACAATAAGATGATCTTGATCATGTTAGGCAGCTCACAAGATCTAAACATGGAGGCACAAGGTAGAGAGACAACCATCTAGCTACTGCTATGGACCCGTAGTCCAGGGGTGGACTACTCACGCATCACTCCGGAGGCAGGCATGGTGATGTAGAGCCCTCCGGTGATGATCTCCCCTCCGGCAGGGTGCCGGGAAGAGCTTCAGAACTCCTCCGATCTGAGATTGACGATGACGGCCGCGACGGAACTTTTCGTGGAATATGATCGACCGTAATAGGGTTTTCGCGTCGCGGAGAATATATAGGCGAAGAGGCGGCGTCGGTGGCCGAGGGGGGCCACCACGCCATAGGGGGGCGCGGGCCCACCCTGGGCCGCGCCCTAGTGTGGCGTGGCCCCCTGGTGGGTCTGCTCCGACTCCCCTTTGGACTCCGTGATCTCCTCGTGATATTATTGACGATGTCTTTTGTTTCGTCCAATTCCGAGAATATTTCCTTAATAGATTTTCTGAAACCAAAAACAGCAGAAAACAGGGAACTGGCACTGTGGCATCTTGTTAATAGGTTAGTCCCAGAAAATGCATAAAAATGATATAAAGTGTAACCAAAACATGTAGCAATTGATATAATAACAGCATGGAACATCAAAAATTATAGATACGTTTGAGACGTATCAAGCATCCCCAAGCTTAGTTCCTGCTCGTCCTCGAGTAGGTAAACGATAAAAACAGATAATTTTTGAAGTGACATGCTACCAACACAATCTTTGATCAAATAACAATGTAATGCACATGATCTGAATGAAGTGATCCAAGCCAATGGTCTATAGTTTGCAAGCAAGTAAATAAAGAGTAAACATAAGTGATCACACAAGTGCAAACTTTCATGAATAACACTATAAAACATTTAGAGATATAATAGTCTAACATAATAGTTAGTTCACAGCAGCAATAATTCTCAACATGAAAGTGTTTGTATCAACACAAAGGAAGATAATAGCTTCAGCTTTTGCTTCAACTTTCAACATGTATATCATATAGATAATGTCAATGCAAAGAATATGATCAACCAAACACAAAGTTATGTAAAAACTGTTATACTGGAGTTGACAATGATGTTTGCTTAAGTAGACAGAAAGAAGTGGGAAAACTGACTCAACATAAAAGTAAAAGAATGGCCCTTCGCAGAGGGAAGCAGGGATTAACATCATGTGCTAGAGCTGTAGTTCCCGAAGGCATATAGAGAGCATAAAATATTGTTTTGTAAGGTAATGGTGTATACAGGTGTCAACAAATCAAATAGCAGGTACTTGTCATCTTCCATGGCTAACTAACTTTTAGAGCGGTTCCGAGAGTTTTTAGGACTGCACTTGTAACAAGCACTTATTGGTGACACTCCTCCCAACCATTTACTTTCCACAAACCATGGCTAACCGAATCCTCGGGTGCCCACCAACATTCACCATGGAGGAGTGTCTATTTATTTATTTATAGGGTGGACTAACCAGCTCTTTAATGCAAAATAAAAGGTGGAGAAGCAGATGAAGCTGCCAATCCTTGTAAATTAATTAGCATGGAAGATGACAAATCTCACTACTACGTCCTTATGAGCTTTTCAAGTAGTGACACAAAAAGGAAATGTAACAGTTTTGAGTAGTTAGTAGATAGCACATGAAGAAATTTACTTGGAATGGTGAAAACACCACATAATAGGTAGGTATGGTGGACACAGGTGGCATGGATTTGGCTCAAGGTTTTGGATGTACAAGAAGCATTCCCTCTTAGTACAGAGTTTAGGCTAGCAAGGTTATTATAAGCAAACATCATTATCAACTGGAATAGCAAGAGTGTACATAAAACACAAGGTTTGACGAACCATAGACTCCCACTGTCTTCCTTGTTAACACATAGCCTTCATCCAAAAATTATCTAGACTACTATGGACTTCCAATTATGCAACAGATTATTATAGCAGAAAATCCTTATAGTAGTTCTTCATTAATAGCCATTACTTACATGATGCACAAGCTTAAACATTAATTACTTGACAGCTCAAAACAATTGGCAAGCATCAAATTACTCAAGACAACGATCTAAAAAGATTCATGTAAGCATTTTATACCACTACCACATGCATAGCATTTTTCTGGTCCAACCAAACACCAATCAACTTATTTGACAACTCTCCAAACAGATATAAGTGAAGCAAGAGAGTACTTTCTTCAAAAGAAACTGAAAGCTCTAACAAGAGATGTATGAAAAACTGAGAGCTAACAGCAATAACAGCAACTAGACAGGAATACTCAACAAGTATAAGTGAAGCACAAGAGTATTCTAATGAAAAAGTGGAGCGTGTCTCTCTCCCAAACATGAATGCTAGGATCCAACAAGTATAGCACAGCAAACAAAACAAAACAAACTGAAAACAAAAACACACTGACGCTCCAAGGAAGAGTACACTAGTATGAAGCAATAAAAATATAGCACCATTAGAGATGACCTGATAATTTGTAGATGAAGAAGGGGATGCCTTGGGCATCCCCAAGCTTAGATGCTTGAGTCTTCTTGAAATATGCTGGGGAGGTAAGCCTCCCCAAGCTTAAGCTCTTCACTCTTCTTGATCATGTAATATCATTCTCCTCTATCAACACTTGAAAACTTCCTTCACACCAAAACTTAACAGCTTTTCTCATTAGCAGGTTAGTGCACTAAAAGATAATACTTCAAAGTTCTAGCAAAGACAAAACTCACAAGCCAACTATTTTAAACATTAGCCACTGTTACTAGGCTCAAGTGGGCACTTTTACACGAAAAGAAACCACTTAAAAACTTGTAAAAGAGAGAATGCAAAATAAAAGACAGAATCTGTCAAACCAGAACAGTCTGTAATGACGAATTTTTTCGAGGCACTTACGATGCTCAGATGAAAAACTTTTGAAATAATGAAAGTTGCGTAACATCATCAGGAACATGCACAAAAATTTCAGCATTTTTCGATTTTTTCTGATTTTCTACTGAATTAAACGGTGACGAACAGCAATCTGTCCCAATGCAGTCCCGAAAATAAAAACCAACTTTGCATTAGTAACTCTCCTTGGCACAACAAAACAGCAAATAAAAGATACAAAGGAGTTGCTACAGAGGTAAACAAGCATCCTTGACTCAAGAAAACAAAAATAAAACAGCAAATAAAAACATGGGTTATCTCCCAGAAGTGCTTTTCTTTAATGCCTTTGAGCTAGGCATGAAGAGATGCATCAAGTATTGTCAAGACCAGAAAATCCAAAACCATAATTTGTCTTGACACTAGTATCATGTGAGTATTTCATCTTCTTCCTAGGGAAGTGTTCCATACCTTTCTTGAGTGGGAATTGAAATTTTATATTCCCCTCTCTCATATCAATAACAGCACCAACAGTTCTCAGAAAAGGTCTTCCCAAAACAATAGGACAAGAAGGATTGCATTCAATATCCAAAACCACAAAATCAACAGGGACAAGATTGTTATTAACCATTATCAAAACATCATCAACTTTTCCTAAAGGTTTCTTCATAGAAGAATCAGCAAAGTGAACATCCAAATGACATTTTTCCAAAGGTGCAAGCTTGAGAATATCATATAAATTTTTAGGCATAACCGAAATACAAGAACCAAGGTCACACAAAGCATTGCATTCAAACTCACTCAGTTTCATTTTAATAACAGGTTCCCAATTATCATCTAACTTCCTAGGGATAGAAGCTTCAAGTTTTAATTTTTCTTCCCTAGCATGCATGAGAGCTTTGATAATATGTTCAGTAAAAGCCATATTTATTTTACTAGCATTAGGACTCTTAGCTAGCTTTTGCAAGAACATGATGACTTCAGTTATGTTACAATTTTCGAAATTGAAGTTGTTGTCATAAAAAACAATGGAGCAATTATCACCAACACCTCTAAAAATTTCAGCACTTTTACTAGGAACAAAAGTAGTGCTATCAGGCAATTTAAAACTTTTTGTAGAGGTAGTAGAGACATTTCCAACACTTATTATCTTTTCACTAACAGTAGGGGGCGCATTAGCATGTGAGGCATCATTTGTTTCATTAGTAAAAATAGTGCAAACTCTAACAACACTATTTTGTTCAGCAATTTCAGCTTCTCTTTCTTCTCTCTCCCATCTTTCATGAAGTTCAGCAAGCATCCTAATGTTATTATCAATTTTAATTTGGATAGCATTGAGTGTTTTACTCTCTCTAATATCACTAGGAATAGCTTTTATTTTCAGCATTTCAACATCATGAGCAAGACTATCAACTTTAGCAGCAAGAGTATCAATTTTTCCTAGCTTTTCCTCAACAGTTTTATTAAAAGTAGTTTGTGTGCTAATAAAATCCTTAAGCATGACTTCAAGATCAGAGGGCACACTTCTATTGTTACTGTAGGAATTGCCATAAGAATTACCATAAGAGTTGCTACCATTAGCAGGATATGGCCTATAATTGTTGCTACCAAAATTATTCCTATAGCATTGTTGTTGAAGTTGTTATTTTTAATGAAGTTTACATCAACATTTTTCTCATCATGAGCAACCAAAGAAGCAAGAGGAATATTATTTGGATCCACAACACCATGTCCATTCGAAAGCATAGTCATAATAGCATCAACTTTATCACTCAAGGAGGAAATTTCCTCAACAGAATTTACCTTCTTACCAGTTGGAGCCCTTTCAGTGTGCCATTCAGAATAATTTACCATCATATCATCAAGAAGCTTTGTAGCAGCACCCAAAGTGATGGACATAAAGGTCCCTCCAGCAGCCGAGTCCAATAATTCCTTGAGAAAAATTTAGTCCTGCATAAAAGGTTTGGATGATCATCCAAGTAGTCAGTCCATGAGTGGGGCAATTTTTAACCAAAGACTTCATTCTTTCCCAAGCTTGGGCAACATGCTCATTATCAAGTTGCCTAAAGTTCATAATACCACTTCTTAAAGAGATAATTTTAGCAGGAGGATAATATTTTCCAATGAAAGCATCTTTGCATTTAGTCCAGGAATCAATACTATTTCTAGGCAAAGATAGCAACCAATCTTTAGCTCTTCCTCTTAAAGAGAAAGGAAACAATTTCAGCTTAATAATATCACTCTCTACCTCCTTATACTTTTGCATATCACAAAGTTCAACAAAGTTGTTTAAGTGGGCAGCAGCATCATCAGTACTAACACCAGAAAATTGCTCTTTCATAACCAGATTTAACAGTGCAGGCTTAATCTCATAAAATTCTGCTTTAGAAGCAGGTGGAGCAATGGGTGTACAGATAAAATCATTGTTGTTTGTGCTAGTAAAGTCACACAACTTAGTATTTTCAGGATTACTCATTTTAGCAAGCCTAAAACAAGCAACAGGGCAACTCGAAATTAAAAACTAGATGCAGGAATTTAATTTTTTTGGGTTTTTGATTTTTAACAGCAAGCAAAACAAAACTAAAACAAGACAAAAACAAAGTAAAGAGATTGGAACTGAGAGACTCCCCTTTCCAATAGCCTCCAAGTCCCCGGCAACGGCGCCAGAAAACAGCTTGATGGCTACGTGTTGGTGAACCCCAAGAGGAAGGTTATGATGTAGACAGCAGAAGTTTTCCCTTGAAAATCTACCCAAGGTTATCAATCCAGTAGGACTTGACGATCTATCGGAAGGTTGTTGATGTTGACTCCCCCTGGCGCTAGGGAGCTTGCACCAACGTGGAATCTGCACAGACACAAACCAGAACTTTGCCCAACACGAAACAGAGAGGTTGTCAATCTCTCCGGTCTTGCAGAAACAAAGAGTTAAACGTATGGTGTGGAAAACAGCAGGAAAAACAGCAAGTAACAGGAAACAGATGATTGCAGCAGGTTGTGTAAACAGTATGAGGAAATTGGACCAGGGTCCACAGTTCACTAGTGGTGTCTCTCTCAGAACAGATAACTAGCATGTTGGGTAAACAAATTACAGCTGGGCAATTGACAAATAGAGAGGGCATAACAATGCAATACATGCCAAGATGTCTACTATGAAATCTAGTTGGGCATTACAACAAAGTACATAGACCGTTATTCCAACCGCATCTATGCCTAAATAATCCACCTTCAAGGCAGCATCCGCATCCATTCAGTATTAAGTTGCTAACAACAGATTATTGCATGAAGTAAAGTGTGTAATGTAATCAATACAAGTGCCCTTGGACACTGCACCAATGTTTTATCCCTAGTAGCAACAGCACATCTACCATCTTAGACCTTTCTGTCACTGATCCAGATATCTAGAGACTGAACCCACTATCGAGCATAAATACCCCCTCTTGGAGTCACAAGCATCTACTTGGCCAAAGCATCTACTAGCAACGGAGAGCATGCAAGATCAAGAGCACATAGATAAACAACTTGAATAAACATGGTATCAATATTCATCGGATCCCAGCAAACACAACATCTAGCATTACAATAAGATGATCTTGATCATGTTAGGCAGCTCACAAGATCTAAACATGGAGGCACAAGGTAGAGAGACAACCATCTAGCTACTGCTATGGACCCGTAGTCCAGGGGTGGACTACTCACGCATCACTCCGGAGGCAGGCATGGTGATGTAGAGCCCTCCGGTGATGATCTCCCCTCCGGCAGGGTGCCGGGAAGAGCTTCAGAACTCCTCCGATCTGAGATTGACGATGACGGCCGCGACGGAACTTTTCGTGGAATATGATCGACCGTAATAGGGTTTTCGCGTCGCGGAGAATATATAGGCGAAGAGGCGGCGTCGGTGGCCGAGGGGGGCCACCACGCCATAGGGGGCGCGGGCCCACCCTGGGCCGCGCCCTAGTGTGGCGTGGCCCCCTGGTGGGTCTGCTCCGACTCCCCTTTGGACTCCGTGATCTCCTCGTGATATTATTGACGATGTCTTTTGTTTCGTCCAATTCCGAGAATATTTCCTTAATAGATTTTCTGAAACCAAAAACAGCAGAAAACAGGGAACTGGCACTGTGGCATCTTGTTAATAGGTTAGTCCCAGAAAATGCATAAAAATGATATAAAGTGTAACCAAAACATGTAGCAATTGATATAATACAGCATGGAACATCAAAAATTATAGATACGTTTGAGACGTATCACAACATCAAACATATTCTTTGTTTCCGAAATTTTGCTTACTAAATTAACAGCAAAGAACACCTAATACCAAATGACTATTACCACTATGAATTCATACTCTCCAAGTTCATTTTTGCAAATCCTAGAGCCTCACTGCTTGTCCATGGTGGGCGTGCACTGATGGCCATGGTGGACGGATGCTGCGAAAGAAAAAAAAAATCAAATTGCCGCTCTGAGTCAGGTGAACCGAATCAATGATCAGCCGGATTTGCATTATTTCTGAGTTCTTGGATCTTCTGTTTTTTAACTTCGAGTTGCCGGTCGAGAGGCAACCAGGGCCTGACACGGATACGTTTCCGAGTCCGATCATGCTATGTATATATGGACTGATTGCCGGTTCATGGCAACATAATACGAGTCTAGCTAGACAGGTGTTGTGAGATTGTTTCGCGTGTCATCTCCAGTACAGACTACGGACTACATATATATCGATCGAACCTGTAGCCCGCGCCGCCATGTCGTCGTCGACCCCCAGCAGCCTCCCCTCCTGGATAATGTTCGAGCGCTTCGTGTTCCGCAGGGACAATGATAACGACGGCACCTTCCCGGACGACGCAGCGGCGCGCACCTCAAGTTCGTCGACGTCGTCCGTACAGATGACGCTTATTTTGGCCTGGTCCCACCCGGCTCAAGTTTTTTTTTCGAGAATAACGGGGGGATTTTTCCCCACCGCTTGTTATTATTACTCGAGCCGACCCTTCAAAATGGTCCAATGGTTACAAAGTTGCAGCAAACATCATGGGGGGGGGGGGGGGGAGAGAGTACACGACTAGCAAGTCACGAAGAGGCACAAAGTAAAAGGAAGCTACGAAGGGCATCGGAGGAGCCCCTGTCGTCAGCTCGCAACCGTGCGACCACACGGCTAGGTCTGCGGACGCGCGACGAAGAACGTCCGAGGCAGAGCATGAGATGTTGTTGAAGACGACATCGTTTCTGGCCTTCCACAGTTGCCAGAGGATGGCGGCAGAGCACAGCTCCCATGCCGACGTGTTGGCCGCGATCGGCGCGGCGAGGTCCCAGACGGAGGAGTTGTCCGAGATGGTGTAGCCGAGGCGTCTCCAAGTCGCCCGAGCGACGGCGCAGTCGAAGAGCAGGTGGCGAGTAGTCTCGGGAGCATTGCAAGAAGCGCAAGAGGAAGAGGGGGCGCAGTTTTTGTAGTGGAGGTTGTAGCGAGTGCTAAGGCGGTCGGAACCCGCGAGAAGACATAAATTTTTATTTTGGGAGGGAGGTGCGAGCTCCAGCAGCCGACCGAGCGGCCATCAGTGATGCCAACTGGGGCTGTGCAGGCGCAGACGGCGCGAGAGCTGAACGAAGACTCTGCCCCCCAACGCATGGTGCGATGGTTCTCTCCCTCGGTAAGTGAAGTGGACGCAATGATACCGAGCACCTCTTGCAGCTCACAGGCCGCAACCGAAGAAAGCCTTGGCTGGAAGGTCAGGCCAGAAGCACAAGCAGCGGAGACGGAAATGTTAGGTCGGAGGCAGTGGGAGAAAATCGCTGGGAACAAGGCCGCGAGCGTGCCGAAAGACGTCCATCTGTCGTGCCAAAAGGAGGTGTGGACCCCGTCGTGGACGGTGGATGTGGTAAGAGTACGGTAAGAGGGAAGACAGAGGTGAAGAATGTTTTCTAGGTAGGATGGGGAAGTAGAGGTGTCACCCAAATCGCGCCCGTAGGACCGCCAAAACCAGTCCTTCCACGGTAGCTCCTCTCGCTGGTGAAGCTTATGGACGAAGTTCATGAGGAGGGCGAGGTTCTGCCGACGAAGGTCCCGCATTCCGAAGCCACCAACCTGCGTAGACAAACAAACCTTCTCCCAAGCCATTAGACAATGAGCCCCAGAGCAAGAATCCTTGCCAGTCCAAAAAAAGGCACGGCGCCTTCTGTCAATCGCTTCAACAACACCACGGGGCAAAAGAAAAGAGCACATAAAATAAGTAGCAAGGTTATTTAAAACAGCATTACAAAGCACAAGTCTCCCCCCCGAGGAAAGAAGCATAGCGCTCCAACTAGAGAGGCGTCAGTCGAAAGAAGAGATGAGCGAGGTATAGGCTGAGAGGGAAGTTTAGTGGGGGAAAGGGGGAGTCCTAAGTAAGGTTGGGGGAAGCCGGAAACCGGGCATCCAAGGGAGGTGGCGATTGCGGTAGTGAGGTCTCTGTCGAGATGCATGGGGACGAAGCATGATTTATGGAAGTTGATGGCAAGGCCTGTGGCCGACGCAAAGTCATCTAGGATGATCTTGAGGCGTTGGGCAGAGTGGAGATCGCCTTTACAGATGATAAGGGTGTCGTCCACGTATTGAAGTACAGCGGGGGTAACGCAGCGTCGGTGGGATGGTTGAGCCCGTGAAGAGAGTGCGCCTGGCGGATAAGTTTTTGGAGGACATCCGCAACGATGATGAAGAGATAAGGGGAGAGGGCGTCTCCCTACCGGAGACCGTTCTTGCACCTAATCCAGGATCCGGGGACGCCGTTGAGAACAACGGCAGTGTGCCCGGAGGTAAGGATGTCCATCATCCAATTACACCAGAGGTCATCGAAGCCCCGGGCGCGCAGAATGGCGATGAGGCTAGTCCAGTTGATGGAGTCGAAGGCTTTCCGGAAGTCAATCTTGAAAACCATGGTGGGCATCTTGCGCAGGTGGCAAGCTCGAACGAGATCAGCCGCATAGACGATGTTCTTGGAAATGCGACGCCCAGAAAGGAAGCCAGTTTGGTCAGGATCAACCAGAGCGTGGATGGAGTCCTGGAGGCGAGTGGTGAGCACTTTGGTGATCATTTTGGCGATACAATTTTGAAGAGAGATGGGTCGGAAGTCAGAAGGCGATCTCGCCGCCTCGTGTTTTGGGAGGAGGACGAGGTAAGCACGGTTAATGTGGGACATGTCAGAAGATCGCTGGTGGAAGTTGGCAAAAACTTCTGTAACATCCGTGGCAACGGTGGTCCAGAAGGTGGAAAAGAAGGACAGCCCAAACCCGTCAGGTCCGGGGCTAGAGTCCTTGTTCATCCTTGCTAGGGCATCGACAATCTCCGACGAAGAAAAAGGGGCGCTTAGGGACGACGGGAGGTTGTTGTGATTGGGGTAGAGAGAAGAAATGTCGAAGTTCCAGGCACAGGTTGAAGGAGTTCCGAGAAGGGACCGGTAGAAGATATCTAGGACGCGGGCTTTGTTGGGGTGATCCGTGAAGGTAGCATCCTAAAAATCAAGGACGGGAATGTTGTTTCGACGTTTGCGGCAAGAGGCGAGCGCATGGAAGAAACTTGTGTTCTCGTCGCCTGCCAGGGCGAAACGAATTTTGCACGAGTTCTCCAGTGGACCCAACGTTCCTTAATAGACAGGTGCATAGCCTCAATTGTGAGGACCCGAAGACGAGATTCCAGGGTAGAGAGAGGGCGGTTTTCTTCTAGGAAGTCCAGGATATCAATAACGATGCGGGCATCGGTCTCACGTTGGGCAAAGGGGGCACACTTCTGCGTCCAGGTTTTGCAGCACAGCCGGCACCGCCGCAACCTGGCGATGAGACGGGCAGTGGCATCCGGGCGGGAGGTGGTTCGCCAAGCGTTCGTGACAGATGCACGGAAGGAGGGATGAAGACCCCAAGCGCGGTTACATCTAAAAATGGAAGAGCGCGGGACAGCGGAGGAGATGGTGGCGAGGAGGGGAACATGATCCGAGGTGTCGCGGGTTAGGGAGGAGAGGGTCGAGGAGGGGAACAGGCTGTTCCAGGCGTTGTTGATAAGGAAGCGATCAAGGCGGATAAGCGTGGGGGAAGAACGACCGTTGGACCAAGTGTAGCATCTGTCGCGAAGGGGGAGATCGATGAGGGCTAGGTCATTAATGCAGTCATTAAAAAGGGAGGCTTCCGCAGCATTAAGGTTGTCGTTGTTACGGTCGTCGGCGTCACGGCAAAGATTAAAATCTCCGCAAATAATCCAAGGAATGTCGTCCTCGGGTTCGTGGGTCTTAAGGTGGATAAGAAAGGCGGCTTTATCGGCGTGTACACAAGGAGCATAAACGTTGGAAAACTGAAATCTAGTAGTATCGGCACACAACTCGAAATCGATGGAGCGAACGTTCGTATTAGAGATAGAGGAGATGCGGGAGAAAAGGCTAGAGTCCCAAGCGGTAACAATTCCACTGGCCGAGCCCAAGGCATCAACAGATTCGTAGTTACGCAAACAGGAGGGAAGGAAGGACGCGGCTTTACTAGGAGAGATAAGCGAGAGTTTGCTTTCCTGGATCGCTAGAATATTAGGCTTAACTGCAGTGAGATCAGCGTGCACTACCTCACATTTGTCAGAATCACCAAGTCCACGAAGGTTCCACGATTCAAAAAGGAAAGATCTTGTCTGCATTAAGGAAGGTTACAGCACCAACGATACGGGCCAGCGGCCGAGGTTAAGCTAACAGCGATGGGAGAGGAAATAAACGAGAGGGGGCCTAGTGCCGAGCCTCTGAAGCAAAACCCCTGCAAAAAGTTACAGAACTCCAGCCTAAAAGGCACACGGACGGGAGTTCTAGGGGTACAGAAACAGCAGCGGCCGCCGCGGCGGCAAGGACGGGCTCTGTCAGCCACTACAACCAGTGGCACACGGACGAGAGCCCTCCACGCAAGGAGCTGAATCATGGCGCACTCGCAGTCGCCGAGCCGCCCGCGGAAAGGGCAGCTGGGTCCACGCCGCACGGGGCGCCAAGCGCCTGCAGCAGCGGCAGAGGGACGGCGTCGGGGATGGAGTCGTTGAGGCTGAGACGGGCCACCGCCGCGTGGAGGCGGGGGAGCCCTTGGACGTGTTGAAGCAGGAGACCTTGGCCTCCTTGGCCCTCGTCAGCATGTCACAGAAGAGCGGAGTCTCCTTGGCGGCGAGGCGGTCGCTGCGACGCGCCTTGAAAGCAGAGTCAGCCGCACGCGCTGCTTGCGGACGGCGTCCTCGTGCTCGTCGCCATGCGTGGAGAAGACTTGGGGGGCCGGGGGCTGCGTGGGAGGTGACACAACAGTAGCCTCGGCCGTCGGCGCCAGGTCGCCGGAGATTAAGGGCGAGGCCGGAGCGGCGATGGAGTCGTACCACTGGAGCAGAAGGGGTTCGGGGACAGGGTCAGAGGAAGAATCGATAGATCGAGAAAAAGTGGATAGAAAAAAATCAGGAGGAGGGTCTGGTTGGCCAAGTACCTGATCAGCACACAGCCCCTCTTCGGGGAACTGGGCCGCAAGCCTGCGGGCCAGAATTTTGTCCCAGAGAACAACAGTGGAGGGCCCAGCAGTTGGGCCAGATCCATCATGGGCCTGCGCGGGGCCCATCGAGCTAGCACGGCGAGCGACGACACAGCTCCAGTGCTCCATTGGGCTGGAGCCCAGAAGACCCAGCACCACGCCCGGCAGCAGCCCCGACAGCAGGCCCAGCAGCAGCCCAAGCTGGAGGCCCACCGTCGGACGGAGAGCTCGAGTCGGAGGAGATGTCGATGATGGAGTCGTCGTCGATGTCATCCAGGCCACCGCGGCACGGCGGCGGAGAGCCGTCGCCACCACGGCGCGGCGTGTCCCCTCAACCGCCGGGGTAGTGGCCGTCGTGGGAGAAAGTGTCGCCCGAGAGCCACGAGCGGATGACCTCCAGGGTCACCTCCGTGGTGGTTTCTCCCTCAAAATCGCGAACCAGCAGGGTGAGAGGAACCGCATCCTCGTGTTCCAGATGGATCACGAGGCGCACAGCAGAAAAATCAAGCTCATTGAGGCAGAGGGGGTCAATGCAGCAGACACTACCGATGGGTCGGAAGGTTGTGCGAATCCCGCCCTCTGTCCAATGCTCGAGAGGGAAACCGTAGGCTGAGACTTGGGCAAAGTGCGAGTACCTCCAGAAGGATCGGTTTTGGCCACCTCGGGACGCTCGAGGGAGATGGCGTGTCCGAGGTAGGTGATGGGGAAGCGAAGCATGGTGGCCTCCCTCGCCTCCTGCGAGGAGAAAACCACCATCATAGCACCGTAGTGGGAAGCGGCGAGGCCGACGGTGGGGTTCCCACCGATCTCCTCCATGGCACGGCGGATGACGAAGCCAGGGCTGTCTGAGGGCGGGCTGAGGATGGCGAAGGAGAAGTGGCGGCTGGGGGAGTTGTCGCCCACCATAGGCATGAAGCATTCCGCATGGTGGGGGCGGCGAGAGGCGGGGGCAGCCGGCGTTGAGGCGGGGGTCGTCCGGGGCGCGGAAGAGCCGCTCCAAAGCGGCACGGGGCCGCGCGGGTACGGAGTTGGGGGGCGAAACAGGGACGGGCCCTGCCGGCGAGCCACCCCTAACCCCGAGCGCCACCTCGAGAGCCACATGTCGCGCGGGGACCGTGGCGACTCAGGAGAGGACGAGCGGGAGCGGGGGCGGCCGGAGGTCAGCATGTCGGACAACCTGGGGGAAGAGGGAGCGGACACAGTGTGAGAAGGGAGCGAGGCGCCTCGGGTGGGCAGGTAGCAGAGGGGTGGGAGCTTACATCCTTTGCTACGGTGACCGTAGCGGCCGCAGAAGCAGCGGACGGGGTCACGGCACTCGCGCACCGGGTGGCCGGCGCTGAGGCAGCGGAAGCAGCGAGGTTTCTTGCGGTCGATGTGGAAGACGAAGGCGTGGCGCCGGTTGATTTGGGGAAAAGAGGAGGAGAGGAGCGCATCTAAATAGGAGGAGGGGGGAGAGGGCATGGCAGGGGCCGGGTGGCGCGGGGAGGAGGCGTGCTCTAGCTCTGCGCGCTCTAGCTCGGCGCCGCTCGAAGACGG
Source organism: Poa pratensis (assembly GCA_947311845.1). Taxonomy (NCBI): domain Eukaryota; kingdom Viridiplantae; phylum Streptophyta; class Magnoliopsida; order Poales; family Poaceae; genus Poa; species Poa pratensis. Next base: position 26,212,939 of record CAMZMU010000108.1, on the reverse strand, counting down.
GACGTGCGCGGCGCGGCCAGAGCAGAAGGCGTGGCCGACGACGCTTTCCGTGGGATGGGACAGAGCGGCGCGGTGGGGAGAGGACTGGTCAGAGAGAGAGAGGTCTAGGGGAGGGAGAGGGCACGGGTCAAGGGCGAAAAGAGTGGGCGTGGCGGTTTCAGCGCAGGTCAGCTGCAAAGTGGGCCCAGCAGCGGGACCGGAGACTTCGGTCAGCGGGTTTGTGACCGGGAAATCTCACCGGCCACAGTTGCAGGCTCACTGATAGTGGGGTCGCAGCGGGACGTGGAGGCGGTGGGCCCGAGAAGGTTGGGTCGGAGAAGGGGCGCAGGGAGATCAGGGACCGGTGGATCTGGACGGTCGTCGGAGGGACAAAGCAGCACGGCCAAGGGGTCACTGCAGCTGGGCCCCGATGCTGGCCCCCACGAAGAGGCTGCCATCACAGCATCGGCCCGGGATCCATGCAGACGGAATCTGCGGTTTCCAATGCCAAATTCGCCGGCGGCGACAATGAGCTTGGCGACGGCGCCGGAAGCCGCCACGGAGGTGAAGATAAAAGATTTGATTTGGCACACAGAGAAAGAGTCGGGGAAGACCGTAAAACAGTAGTTCAAAGCATTTTTAACGACAAAACCATTGCAAATTGTGTCGGGCCGCTCGGGAGTAATCCAGAAACGCCCAGGAGCACGAATTTTTCGAAAAGCCGGAGAAAAAGCCACCGTGGTGTGGAATTTGCGAAGAACAAGAAGGAAGAACGCCGAACCTGGTTTCGAGCATGGCAGGCCGGCGGGGCGAGGCCGCCGACCAGGATGGTGCACGGCATCGATGTCGAGGTGGACGAGGGTGGAGGTTGCTGTCGACCGGTGGCTGGCGGAGACGGGAAGCAGATCACCTTCGCGGGCATGGCCGTCGTCCTCCGTAGAACGGACGCCATCATCCGCGACAGCAGCAGGAGGAGATTGGAGCAGAGGAGAGGTGGTCGCCTCTGAGGAAGCGGCGGATGGCGCGGCGGCCGAAGGGAGCGGTGGAGCAGGGCGCGGCGGGGCGGGTGGTGAGGGCTGGTGCGCGCGGTGGAAGACGATGGGGAGGTGGAGCAAAGCGCGGTGAGACAGGAGAGAGGGTGGGATGGCGCCAAGGAGGCTGCCCGCCGCCGGCGACGAGGAGTCGCTGTCGGGCGACGGGGTGTCGCCCATGGCGTCGCGGGAGCTCGATCCAGGAAAAAAAACCACCCGGCTCAAGTTTCACCGTCACCTGCCACACCTTCACCCCAGCAGATGATGATCAGATGTGGCGCAAGGATTCCGTGTTCACGTCACGACAGTTACAGTATCTTAACTCCCGTAAGCCTCTCATGCCGAGCAATGCCGTGACCACGTTCCCGGTTGTGAGTAGGGACGACCCAAATCTCGTGCACTTCCTCGTGTCCGAGAACAAGGACATGATTCTCAAGGCTTCGGTGGTTGTTCTTGATACTAGATGACCCGTTGCGCGACTGCGCAACTACCGGATGCAAAGACTACATTGTTGGCATACACTTTTTTGATTTGCTTACTATACTTTGATTAAGGTTTCAGGTTTTGGACTTACTAAACTCGGCCACATTTGTGGTTTAATCTATTATGCAAATGCGTGTTTCATGTGGTGTTACCTCTTGAATTGTTGCTATTATTTTGTTTACCTTTTAGAGATGCAAATATTTAAAGGAAAATGCAAGTCATGTTGCACAACTGCTCAACCACCAGAAACAATACTGTATTATTTTATTTTCATAGGCTCTCTGAAAGAGCATGTGTTGCCCCATGTGTGGTTTTGGTAATTAATGACAATCTCTATGGACTAATGTTTGCATTGAGATATCTTTATAGATCGAGTCCATGAAGAAGTTTGGAGTTCATGTGTTGGACTCTAGAAGAGTATATGATGACCAAGGTTCTATCCAAGGATTTATATATGAAGAATGGTCATGTGTAGAGATGAGCTTATTGCAAGCATGGCTTGGAAAAGAAAATTGAGTGAACTTCATGTTTATCTCCAAGCCATCATCTATATCAAGAGAAGTATATGAAGCGCAAGTGGATACATGAAGACGGAGATTAGCAAGGCTCTCCCATAATGGTGTATGGGGGAGCATTTGGAGATGTCTTCATCAAGCATGAGCTAGCAAGCGCAAATCAAGAAAAGTGGTCCACTTGAAGAGATCAAGATCGTCATCATCTAGCTCAAGTGGAATGCGCAAGGCAAAGGTATGATCTTGATAGGGTTTCTATTTTACCGGTCTCATGGTGTTAGTGGGAGACCGGGTTATAGGATAGATGCCGTACTATCAAGAGGGGCTCTCAAGTGAGTAACTTGATCGCATCTTTGTGGAGAGCTCAAACCTTTGCATACTTGGCATCATCATCTTTCTTGGTTCTTATTTGGCCTTTATCCATGTGAGAATTTAGAGCTTGTGTTCATCTCCATACCAAGCTCTAGTTCATCAAGAACGGATTTCATTTGAATATCTTCTGATGTTTTTGATATTGGAGGTTTTACCGGTTCGTCTTTTGTAGAGAGGTCAAACTCTCCTCTTGTGTTATCCTCCTCACATGATGGACTATGATGTGTATATGCATGATCTTGTAGTGCTTGTGATTATCTTCGGAGCAAGCCCAAGATCATCGAAAACGGAGTCCGGATGAAAACTTGTTTGCATTCTCGGCTTTGGAAATAGCAAAGCATTTGTCGTTACCTTTCCAACGCAATTGGATTCATCTCATTTGGAGTTCATATGAGAAAGTTATCGCAGTTCAGGTTTCAGGATGAAATCCTGTCAGCGGTAGTACTGCCGTTTCGGGCGGTAGTACCGCTGGCCCTGGGCTGGAAAGCCTCAGCGGCAGTACCGCTCCCTGTACCGCCGAGATTCATCTTCGGACGCAATGTGCGGTACTGGCAGCGGCACTGCCAGCGGTAGTACCGCCCGGGGTTTCTTGCGCAGCCCGAGGCAGCGGTAGTGCCGCCCGCACTACCGCCAAAAGTGGCCTCTGGGGCCCATGTGCGGCAGTACCGCCCGGCGCAGCGGTACTACCGCTGGATCGGGCTGAAGGGCGCGGTCTGCGCCTGTTTTGACCGCAGCGCAGGAGGCGCCAGCGGTAGTACCGCCCGGCGCAGCGGTACTACCGCTGGCTCGGGCTGGAGCAGCCAACGGCTCCTTTTTGGGGGAACCTATTTAAGGGGCTTTCTTCCCCAACAGTTCCCCAATCTTCTTGAGCTCGTTTTTCTCTCTCCTCCATTGTTGCAAAGCTCAAAACTACAAGATCTCCCAATCTCTCCACCCAAACTCGTTGATCTTTGGAGGATTGGAGGAGAAGACCTAGATCTACATTTCCACCGAGACGTTTCTCCTCTAAGTGAGTGGAACCCTTTCGATCTAGTTCTTGAAGTTCCATTTGTTGTGTTCTTCTTTGTTCTTCCTCTCTTCTCCCCCCACAAGCATTTGTTGCTTTTGGTGGGATTTGGGAGTGAAGGACTTGAGCACTTCTTGTGTTCTTGCCTTTGCTTTGTGCATAGGTTTGCCTTTGCTTTTGTGCATAGGTTTGCTCTCTCCACGAGGATTCGTGGAAGTGAAGATTGTGAGCTTGTTACTCTTGGGTCGTTGGACCCTAGACGGTGTTCTTGTGACCTTTTGTGGTCAACGCCTTTTGTGGCGAGTGGCGCCTTTTGTGGCGTTGCAAGGCCTTTTGTGGCCGCTTGGGAGCTCCCAATCCTTTTGTGGGTTGTGCCTCAAGTTTGTTGTAAGGGACTCGATTTCCGCCCAAAAGGAAATCAATAGTGGAAGGTGAACCGAGCTTTTGTGCGAGGTTCATCGGAGAATAGGGTGAGGCCTTTTGTGGCATCTTGAGTTTGATACTCACACCCCTCCAACGAGACGTACTCCCCTAAAAAGGAGGAACTCGGGAATACATCGTCGTCTCCACGTGCCTCGGTTATTTCTATACCCGAGCTCTTTACTTATGCACTTTACATTGTGATAGCCTTCGAGCTTGAAGTATCATATCTTGCTATCACCTTGTTAGTTGTCTTGCTTAGCATAAGTTGTTGGTGCACATAGGTGACCTATTTATTTAGGTTGTTGGCTTGTTAATTTAAACACCTAGTTTTATTCCGCAATTAGCAAGCCTAAACCGGAAAAGTTTTAAACGCCTATTCACCCCCCCTCTAGGCGACATCCTTGTCCTTTCAATTGGTATCAGAGCCTGGGCTCTCTTTTAGGGCTTTACCGCCTAGAGAGTAAAGATGTCGTTTAGAGAATTAGTGCACAATCCCACTTTAAATTCGATGGCACTAATTATGATGTTTGGAAAATTCGCATGCTTAATTTTTTAGGGCCATGGGTCCAAATTATATCAAGAGTCTTGTAGATGTGGGTTTTTCTCCTCCAAAGGATTCTCAAGAATTATCTTTAGAGGGAGGAAAACTCTCATCTCGATACTCAAGTATCTAATGGTCTTATTGTGTTTTGAGCGATGTAGTTCTTGCTTCAATCATGCCTTTCCGGAACGCTCATGAGCTTTGGACCAAGCTTCAAGATAAATATGAAGTGTCCAACATTATTGAGGATGATTGTTGTCCCTCCACCTCCGGACGTGATGAGCTCACTTATTCTTCCACTTCACCAACATGTGATTTGTCACAAGGTAATGACATGGTGAGTGGTGATAGAAATTGCATTGTTGATGGTGAATCCTCTATTGACTATACGTCATCTCTATCTCATTGCAATGTTCTATCTTTGGACTTAAACACTTCTAGCACCTCAAATGTCTTACATGCTAGTGTTGATAGTCCTTGCATATCATGTATTAGTTGTTTAACTAAATCTCATGATGATATGCTTCATATGTCTTGTTGTCATGAAAACAATACTTCCATATCCTCTATTTCGTGTGTGGCTAACAATGTAGAGGAAAACCAACATTTGTTGGAACAAGACATGGATCTCAATGGTGCTTCAAGCTATTCTTCATCTTCATCGTCCATTTCTCACTTTTGCCTTATGGCTAAGGAATCAAAGGTATCTTCACCTTTGGAACCCTCTACACCTTGTGATGATGAGGATGAGGATTATTATGGATTAAAAGAGAATGATATTGACTCCTTAAAGGAGAAGAGTGAGTTGGTATTTGGTGCTCTTCCTGAAGGTAGTCAAGCTTGCTCTTACTTGTGTGAAATTTTGACGTTTGCTATTAAGTGCAAGGATATCATTGAAGAAAAGGGAGATTGAAAGAGAATATGCAATGAGAGCTTCCTTAATGCTATTGAGGAAGAACATGAGCTTCGAGTGTCTCTTGATGAGAGAAATGATTTAGTGGTTGCTAAACTCATTAAGGAACATGAGCATACCATTGCAAAATATAAGTGCTTAGAAGGAAAAGGTCGAATTTGGTGTTGACAATGCTAGACTTATTGAGGATATAGAGAGACTTGACAAAGCTCATAAGGCTTTGGAAAGTGAACACTCTCTCCTCACCAAGTCTCATGATCAACTCCAAACTCAACTATCTAAAATTGATGTGCCTAGCTCCTCTACTTCCTCTTGTAATCATGCTAATATTATTGAGGAAAATGCTAGGTTGAAAGATGAGCTTGCTAAGTTGTCTTCTTCCATTTCTAATATTAATGATGCTTGTGCTACTAACTCTACTTCATGTGAAGCATCTATTTTGAAGGAGAATGTTGAGCTAAGGGCTCAATTTGAGTTGCTAACTAGCAAGTATGGGAAATTGGAAGAAAGTCATGAAAAGCTCTCTAGCTCTAATGAGGATCTTCTAGCATCCCATGCTAGGCTAAAGTTAGCTCATGAGGCTATCACTACAAAGGTAACATCTTGTGAGCCTCATGTGGACAAAGGCACAACTTCTACTAAAAATGCTATATTGCCTTGTGCTAGTCCTAGTAATTCTACATCACATACTATTGCTAAATCTTGTGATGAATTACTTTCCTTGCCTTGTTGCTCTAACAATGAAGCTTCTACTTCCTCTAGTGTTTGTGTTGATACTAACCATGTAGAGGAATTAAATGAGCTCAAGGCCCAAGTCACTTCTTTGAAGAAAGACTTGGAAAAGCGTCATGGTGGGGATTCTACACTTGACAATATGTTGAGTGTTCAAAGACGCCCCAATGACAAGAGTGGACTTGGATTCAACTCCAATAACAAGAACAAGTCCAAGTATAACAAGAAGAAAAAGGGCCAAGAACAAGTTAAAGATTCGGCCAAGATTGTTTGCTTCAAGTGCAAAGTTGAAGGGCACCATGTTAGATCTTGCCCTTTGAAGAAGAAGCTCTTAGTGAGAAGCAACAAGGGAAGAAGCCTCAAGTGCAATCTCAAGTTCCTCAAGTGAAGAACGGCCTCTTCCCAAGAAGAATCAAGCTACCCCTCCTCAAGTCAAGATTCAACTAAGAAGAAAGGAGGAAGTATGTTGCTACTATGCCGTGAGAAGGGTCACTTTGCTTCTTCATGCACAAATGGTACCTTATCCAACCCCATTATTATTGATGATATTATTCTCTTCGGAAGGATAAGGTTGGCAATGTGTTTGCCAAATATGTTGGTACTCAAAGTGGTGTCAAGAAAAGAACCATTTGGGTTGCCAAACCTATTGTGACTAACCTCTTAGGACCCAACTTGGTTGGGGACCAACAAGCTAAAACTTGATCAATAGGTGTTGTTGGAGGGCATTGGAGACTTGGCTACATTATGAAGAATTAAGGGATCTTCATCAATTATATTCTCTCAAGTCAAGTCATTTGGATTATATTGTTCTATCTCATATCCAATGTTCCTCCTTGCGGTAACTTTTATTTAAATCATATATACATTGAAAGTTGCTTGCACCCTTGCATGTGTTTGGTTTTGTACCTTACTAGTGTTTGTATGTGTTGTGCTCTCTACTTACTTATCTTGAGTAATCAAGTATGTGTATGTTGGTTTGCACACCATTATTTGTTTTGAGCCTTATTGCTTTTATTTTATATCTTATCTTGTCGGCTCTCTTTTTGAGAGATTATTGGACTATCCTATTTTGGGGAGTGATATGCTTCGTGCACTTCACAATCCTAAAATTGTGTATACATGAGGAATACCACTTAGTGTCGATATTTCAATGTTATCTATTCTCTATGTGGTATGTCATGCTCATGAGAAATTCAAATTCTATAATGTCCATTAATTTCTCAAATTGGTTTGTTTGCCTCTTGTTTTAAAATAAATGGATTATCACATTATGGGGGAGTAATAAGCTATGTGCATATTACAAGCCTAGAAAATGTGAACATGTGAGGTTTTGCCACCTAGAATTGATATTCTTCATTATTTTATTCCTATGTGGCATGTTGCTCAAACAAGTTCCTTTTTGCTTAAATGTTTTTGCCTCTCACATTGGATCTTGTTGGTGATGGACATTCTTGGTATGGCTTTCCCTAAATATGTTCTCATATATCTTTTTGGGAAACCAATTGCTTCAAGCTACTCTTTGGAGTTGCTTTGCATGATTGCGTGAATATTTGAAGCTATCAAGAATATCTATCTATCTAAGCATGGCTTTTAATTCCTATCCTTTGCCATATGCTTATGTTTTGTGAATGTGATCTTGAATATATCATTGCAATCCACCACCGAGAAATATCTCCATACATTACTTGTCTTGACAAGTGATAATCATATTTGTGGTAAATATATTGATCATATTCACTTTGGCTCTTGCTTTGAATTGCCTTATTTGATTGCCAAGGATTTGTTTTGATCTAACTCTCATTTGTCTTCTTGTATCTTTTGGATCCTTGTTGCTCTACTCAAAATTTATTTTGTGCTTTCTTGAGTTGGGAAAAGCAATGATCCAATTCTTGTGCATTGACATTCAAAAGTCATACTTCTCGATAATGCACTACTCTTTGGGAAGCTATCCTACTTTGAGTAAAACACCGTTCTTTAAATTGGTATTGCAATTTCTTGCCCTTCTTGAACATGACTAGTGTTTGAATAATATATATGGAGAGTGATGATCTCATGTGTGTGCACTTTGTATTCAAATGCAAAATCATAAATAATGCACACATCTTGGGGAGCAATCCTATATGCTTTTTGAACATTAGTTGTCTTCATTTGATATTTGATCCCGATGATGTGTCCTCTTGGAAGACAAACATTTTTGTCTTGGTACTTTGTGCCATCATGAAAAGTGTAGAGGGTTTGGTTTATTCCTTGATGATATTTTCATCAATTTGGTATCTTGATTTCATTGGTATCTTTTCAAAGTGGTATCTTCAATCATGTGTTGATTTGGATCTTTGATATAATTTGGGCAATTTATTTTCTTGTCACACTTGTGTGTGCTTTGTTGGTTTACTTGGTATTTTGTTCAAATTGTATCTCGTTTTGGTTCTTGAAAGTCATGTGCATGCATATTTATTACATGTATAACTTATGGCATGCTTACTTTCGTTGATCCAATATATAGGATAATCTCCATCAAATCCTAAATGGCTAAGATGTGCATGAAATTCAATTTCATATCAATTTGCACATATTTACGTGGAGTTTGTCCTATGTATTGTAGTTGCTCTAACTACTTTGGACCCAATGAGTTTGGGTACCATGTTGTACTTGAATTTGTTTTAGGTACACTTGAGATGCATTGTTAGCTTGTCTCATCTACAAGGAAGGTGTTATCACCATGTGCTTATTGGAGCCAAGCTCGGATGATCGTGAACTCTTATCCTCTACATCAACAATGCTATCTCGGTAACAAGTATCTACCTCATGCATACATTTCTAGCCTTCAACCTTGTGTAGGTTGTCTCTTGGCATGAATTCCCTTTTGTGCGATACTTGTTATCTTTCTCGGAGCATCCCTTTTATCACTTATCCCTTGTGGATACCTTTGATGCTATGATGAGATTGTGTTGGAAGTTCATCTATATCCTTTTAAGATTACATTTAGCTTTGTGCTATGCTTTTTAGCAAAAATCTTAATGGTATGTTTATGACTTCCTTTTTGGATATCTTGTTCTTCACCTTAGTATCTATTTTGTGTGTGCATGTTTCTTTGTGGACTTATATCTTCGTGATTGGTGTCTACTTAGAAACTTATACACATGAGAATAGTTACATCTTTAATTGTATTCCAATTCTTTAGTGACCACACTTTTTATTACTTTTTGATTCTTTGGTGGTTTCTAATTGGCACAAGCTTTGTTTTATTTGTTATGCTTTTGCATCTTAATAAGCTTGTTGACCTATTTTGCTCCATCTTTTGGGTTGTGTTTATGAAAAGACATGATATGCACTATGTGCCACTTATATTGAACGACTATGTTGATGCTACGCATCTTTGCATTAGTCTCCTAAAAGGTCTCTCTTTATCTCACCCATCTTTTTCGGTTGAGCAAGTCTTTATTTGTTACTTCTTGCTTTTGTTGCTCAACTTCTTATTCGTTGCAAGTTGTTTTGCTTCTTTTCTTATATGCTCTCTTGCGAGTGTTTGTGTTCAAAATTTCTAGGAGGGAGTGAGGATTTCATGTTGTGCACACTATATTGAAATGCAAATCCGTTTTGTGCACGTACCTTGGGGAGTTCCCTCTTGATTTTGAGAACACTTTTTTGGATCCTTTGATTGGTTACTTCTTTTGTCGAAGTATCTTTCAAGTTGATTTTCTTTTGCAATATTTGGATCCTCAATATAGTTTGATCTCCTTCCCAACTATTCGTCATTGGATATGTGCATTTGCTTTCACTCATATTATGAGAAATGCACACATTATGGGGGAGCTCTTACTATATTGGTCTTCAAAATTTTTCCTCCCATTTCGGCAATCGATGCCAATGGGGGAGAGATTTAGAGGGTTTAAGGGAATATGGTTTTGTTCTTTGTTCTCTTGCAATCCTTGCTCTTTGTGTTGCATGGTTGCTTAATTCATTATATAAACCCTCGTAAAAGGGATTGTCATCAATTACCAAAATGGGGGAGATTGAAAGAGCATGTGTTGCCCCATGTGTGGTTTTGGTAATTAATGACAATCTCTATGGACTAATGTTTGCATTGAGATATCTTTATAGATCGAGTCCATGAAGAAGTTTGGAGTTCATGTGTTGGACTCTAGAAGAGTATATGATGACCAAGGTTCTATCCAAGGATTTATATATGAAGAATGGTCATGTGTAGAGATGAGCTTATTGCAAGCTTGGCTTGGAAAAGAAGATTGAGTGAACTTCATGTTTATCTCCAAGCCATCATCTATATCAAGAGAAGTATATGAAGCGCAAGTGGATACATGAAGACGGAGATTAGCAAGGCTCTCCCATAATGGTGTATGGGGGAGCATTTGGAGATGTCTTCATCAAGCATGAGCTAGCAAGCGCAAATCAAGAAAAGTGGTCCACTTGAAGAGATCAAGATCGTCATCATCTAGCTCAAGTGGAATGCGCAAGGCAAAGGTATGATCTTGATAGGGTTTCTATTTTACCGGTCTCATGGTGTTAGTGGGAGACCGGGTTATAGGATAGATGCCGTACTATCAAGAGGGGCTCTCAAGTGAGTAACTTGATCGCATCTTTGTGGAGAGCTCAAACCTTTGCATACTTGGCATCATCATCTTTCTTGGTTCTTATTTGGCCTTTATCCATGTGAGAATTTAGAGCTTGTGTTTATCTCCATACCAAGCTCTAGTTCATCAAGAACGGATTTCATTTGAATATCTTCTGATGTTTTTGATATTGGAGGTTTTACCGGTTCGTCTTTTGTAGAGAGGTCAAACTCTCCTCTTGTGTTATCCTCCTCACATGATGGACTATGATGTGTATATGCATGATCTTGTAGTGCTTGTGATTATCTTCGGAGCAAGCCCAAGATCATCGAAAACGGAGTCCGGATGAAAACTTGTTTGCATTCTCGGCTTTGGAAATAGCAAAGCATTTGTCGTTACCTTTCCAACGCAATTGGATTCATCTCATTTGGAGTTCATATGAGAAAGTTATCGCAGTTCAGGTTTCAGGATGAAATCCTGTCAGCGGTAGTACCGCCGTTTCGGGCGGTAGTACCGCTGGCCCTGGGCTGGAAAGCCTCAGCGGCAGTACCGCTCCCTGTACCGCCGAGATTCATCTTCGGACGCAATGTGCGGTACTGGCAGCGGCACTGCCAGCGGTAGTACCGCCCGGGGTTTCTTGCGCAGCCCGAGGCGGCGGTAGTGCCGCCCGCACTACCGCCAAAAGTGGCCTCTGGGGCCCATGTGCGGCAGTACCGCCCGGCGCAGCGGTACTACCGCTGGATCGGGCTGAAGGGCGCGGTCTGCGCCTGTTTTGACCGCAGCGCAGGAGGCGCCAGCGGTAGTACCGCCCGGCGCAGCGGTACTACCGCTGGCTCAGGCTAGAGCAGCCAACGGCTCCTTTTTGGGGGAACCTATTTAAGGGGCTTTCTTCCCCAACGGTTCCCCAATCTTCTTGAGCTCGTTTTTCTCTCTCCTCCATTGTTGCAAAGCTCAAAACTACAAGATCTCCAATCCCTCCACCCAAACTCGTTGATCTTTGGAGGATTGGAGGAGAAGACCTAGATCTACATTTCCACCGAGACGTTTCTCCTCTAAGTGAGTGGAACCCTTTCGATCTAGTTCTTGAAGTTCCATTTGTTGTGTTCTTCTTTGTTCTTCCTCTCTTCTCCCCCCACAAGCATTTGTTGCTTTTGGTGGGATTTGGGAGTGAAGGACTTGAGCACTTCTTGTGTTCTTGCCTTTGCTTCTGTGCATAGGTTTGCCTTTGCTTTTGTGCATAGGTTTGCTCTCTCCACGAGGATTCGTGGAATTGAAGATTGTGAGCTTGTTACTCTTGGGTCGTTGGACCCTAGACGGTGTTCTTGTGACCTTTTGTGGTCAACGCCTTTTGTGGCGAGTGGCGCCTTTTGTGGCGTTGCAAGGCCTTTTGTGGCCGCTTGGGAGCTCCCAATCCTTTTGTGGGTTGTGCCTCAAGTTTGTTGTAAGGGACTCGATTTCCGCCCAAAAGGAAATCAATAGTGGAAGGTGAACCGAGCTTTTGTGCGAGGTTCATCGGAGTATAGGGTGAGGCCTTTTGTGGCATCTTGAGTTTGATACTCACACCCCTCCAACGAGACGTACTCCCCTAAAAAGGAGGAACTCGGGAATACATCGTCGTCTCCACGTGCCTCGGTTATTTCTATACCCGAGCTCTTTACTTATGCACTTTATATTGTGATAGCCTTCGAGCTTGAAGTATCATATCTTGCTATCACCTTGTTAGTTGTCTTGCTTAGCATAAGTTGTTGGTGCACATAGGTGAGCCTAATTTATTTAGGTTGTTGGCTTGTTAATTTAAACACCTAGTTTTATTCCGCAATTAGCAAGCCTAAACCGGAAAAGTTTTAAACGCCTATTCACCCCCCCCCCTCTAGGCGACATCCTTGTCCTTTCACTCTCTTTGTTTCGCTATCCATCGTTTGATTTTGAAATTAAGCCGATTTCAGCCAGCTGTCATATTCAGTTCGATATGGCACACTATATCTTAAAAATAGATGGCACCACCAAGTTTTCATCAGTTAATACATAATTTACGAAAAGGTAAGACGCGCTTAAGTCTGCTTGCATCAGTTAACACATAATTTAGGATTCCAATTGTTCGAACTCTAAAGTAGCATTAGCGGGCAAATAAAGTACATACAGGTGCGATTACATGGTCCTTTAACAGCTGCAACTAAATACACAATCGGTGTCATCTTAGGTGCACAAATATTATAATTTAAGCTACAACGGGAAGTTGTAACCACATGCGAACAATTTTAATAAGCATGCGAGTACTACTATGCGTGAGTATTGAAAATTTGATTGCAGCATCAGGAAAACAAGAACACTCATCTTCACATCAAGCGGTGATTTCCACTAAGATTTTAGGACCAGGCTCCTCCCAGATTTGATACATCTGTCAAGAAACAGATCAATTCTATTGACACAGCGTTGCAATACATCAAGTGCTAACTGGAGAAAAAATTGGCTGGGAGGATCACAAGCAGCAATCTGACACAGATTGAATATATATGATGTATATATACTACCTATCACATATATGGAGAATGAAAGTAACAGGTTTGGATGCAAGATGTGCACACAAGTAAATACCGCCTCCAACCTAACAATTAACAAGCATACAATATTAATATTTCAAAAACGGTATAACTGTCTAGTGTCTGCTTCACAAGAGATTAAGCAAAGGCAGTAGTCAAATTCATTGTTCAAACAAAGGCAGTAGTCAAATTCAGAGTTCAACAAAGGCAGTCACCAAAAAGCCGAAAAAAATGAAAAAAAATTGTACACAACAGGAGCTAAAACCGAAAAACTGAATAATAATGGTACCTGATAGCCGATACCACTTCCATAACTATTTTTTGTTGGATGATATACTTATCAGCAGCACACTGTTGAACTGCAGCAGGAATCATTCTATTAGATGATTAGGCCAATAAAAAAATGCAGATAAGGCAACTATTACTCGGAGTCCATTTCCCTTTTAACTACTTTTACCATTTTCACATAAGAACAGATACATAAGGCAAACAGTAGCATCATTCAAGTCCACCTCTGATCCAATAATTTCTGCCGAGGATGACACCACTACTCAGTAATTTAATATTTTGCGAATTTAGATTCATTTGATATAAATAAAAATATCATATATGAAGGGGTAATTCATCAGTGGCAAGTTAATTCCCATAGCAATAAAAAATTAGAAAGTGATAAAAATACCTGTTGTCGACAATACAATATTCAGAAGCTTGGTGATAATTCTCGATTCCAGCCAACAACGGCGGTTTACCTTGAGATTAAATAGGATCGTCACAAGATTCTTGATTGCAGACACCATTCAGGTGGCACAAAACATTAGAAGACTGCCTACATGTTTCAAACATGGTAACATCAGTGAAAAAACACCGCCTGACAAAACTTGCTCCCCGGGTGTTCTTAGATAATTGCGAGATATGTACGCATGAATTAAATATCATCAAGTACACTGACCCAATACTTTTAGGAGCATCTTGTTTCATTTTATATACCATGTACTGGATTGCCTGATTGGTGACCAATTTATAATTATCATGGTAGATGACATGAGGAGAGCATAGTGAGCTAAAGAAAGGAAATGCTCTTGTAGAGAAAAGATGGAAAAAAGAGTTAAACAAAGGACAAATTCGGAATGAATCATGCTTAGTAGACAAAAAGGAAAAGGAGGTAGTTTGTAGGGAGAAACCAATTAAGAACATAGATGACAAAGTATGAATCATGCTAAGAAATTTCAACATTTTCTGAAGGTGATAAAATCCTTTCTGAATGAATATAGAGTTATTTCGCGAGAAACCTGTAACGAAGGCCAGCAGCCCACAATCATTTTCTGCAGCACGAGGATGCAAGCAAAAAACGGAGAAAGTAACCTGTGAAGTAGTAAAAATGATCAGACGGACGAAAGGAAACAGTTTTTTTACAGTTCACAGTGGCATGCAATGCCTATATGCTGCAGCTCATATCACATGTGTGTACAAGTAACTATTAAAACCTCTAGTTTGATTTAGAAAGGTTATCTTTTGCCCACCTCACTCACACTGTTTATTGGGCTATTACCAAATAATAGAATTAGTGTGTCGTCCTCGCAGGACAAAATAAGGACAGGAAAGAGCAAGAAAATTCAGTGAATGTTAAGAGGTATGACAACAATCTAAATTAGACTGAATTGGCTTAGCAATCTTCTCTCAAGCATTCAACAATGACTCCGGGATACCCACAGCTTCATTTGGGGGCAATATATATGCAAGAAAATTTAAAGTATGTCATTCTTTATTCTGGACCAATTTTGTTCTTTTCTTATGCAAGCGGCTGCAGGAACGCTTAACATCAATTGGATGCATGAAGCACGATATTTCAGATCGACACAATATAGCATAGCAGTTATTTACTGAACACCTCAAGTTGCGCAATTCGGCCAAACCTTTGCAACCTAATGCGCCGTTCGGTTATATAGCAGATATAAACAAGCCAATCAGGCTACAATTTTGAAAAAAAAAATCCTGGTCAAGAGAATAAATAAAGTGATAGGGCCTCATACAACCACTCGCACAACTATAAATACATTGCCCTTCCTAAGAATGTGAATAAGGACCATGGAAAAAACAAGACAAAGCAGTATATATCGTTGTGTGCATAGTATGTGAAGAAACCACTAACCCAGACATGATATATTATAGATGCATAAGTGTCTAGTCCACAGGCAATAAAGAGATGGAATATGGAAAAATATGGCAAATAATAAGGCAATTACATGGATATTACGTTAATTAAGGATGTCAAATGATCAGTAGAGTACATCTAGAACTATTCAGCTCCAGACGCACCTTACCTAGACAATTACGTTAATTAAGAGACGGAACTCGCTAGCTGTCATTTACATGGCATCCTAAAAGTACACCATGCTCTGCTAACAAACACCACTCTAAAAGCTCTGCTAGAAAGAAACCTCTAAAGCTCTGGTAGAAAGAAACCTTGCTAGACATCATTTAAAATGGCCCTCACAGGTGCCCACACCGAGAACTGACACGATGTTAAGCATGTTGTTCTAGGGACACTCACCTACATATAAATATATAAGCAAGAATTAACCAACGCTTTATAAACCATAGTTAGACAGTGGACATCAATTTCAAGAAACGAGCACATGTCCCAGGGCATGTTTTCAAGCAGCCTAAAAGTGAAATCCGTGTCTATTACATGTGACTGATCTAAGGAAATGTGTTCCAGGGAATAAAAAAGAGAAGCACACCATATTCCAGGGAGTAGTATATTCTTACCTTTATTGATAACCCCATGGATATTTAGAGCCTCCTCAGTAGTACCATTTTCAAACCACACTATCGACGAGCCAAACCGTACTACTCTTATTTCCTTGAAGTAAGAAACTACCCTTAGCTCCACCACTAATCGACTCTCTGCTCCGACTCTGAAACCTCTCATCCCTGAAGAAAGCAAACTAAGATATCAACAAAAACTTCTAATTCCAGTGTCACATCACGTGATATGTCCCTCTAAAACTCTTCCAGTCGTGGTGAGTATGAGATGCATACATACATAAGTATCCATAAGATTAGCTCACCTTGGCACTGGACTGCCATGGAAATGAAACTGAATACAAAAAACGCAGTATCGACAGTCAAACTAAACCCTTCATATGCTTTAGAGTAATGGTCAAATTCATGTCAAAACTAAATCGTTCATATGCTTTGGAGTAATGGTCAAACTAAATCCTCCAACACAGCAGTTTTAGAGTAATGGTCAAATTCATGTCAAAGCTGGAAAAAAATCACCTACCTCCAAATCACCTTCCTATTACTCTTTTCCTTCCTCAAATTCATGTCAAAGCTGCAAAAACCAGCGATAAAAGTTTCAGGTGAAATGCAAATATAGACTGGTTTCCATAACTAATTTAAACCATATCGTAAGATAATATTCAAACATTTTAATAAAATAAATTGAAGAAACGATCTGCAACATCCTCCCCTCCCAGCAGCGTTGCACCATGACCAGGGTCTACAGATGCAATCAATTTAATAAAATAAAGTGAAGTAGTTATCAGCACCTAGCCACAAATAGCAAATAGAAACAACCGCCTGTACTCTAATTTCATTCAAGCATATTAGAGCTTGCATCCGTCCCTTTCTTAGATCAAAAGGAGAAGAAGCTCGCATTTGTGACGGCGAAATCGCAATTAATTCAATGCAAGAGCAGTTGCTGGAAATCAGAAGAAGCTCACCTAGGTCATGTGACCTTCGATCTGGCCATGGAACGCCAGAAGTGGAGGAAACTCCTGGGTGGCAGGCCAATGGCGTCGCGGACTCGCTGCTCGTCGGCGAGTCAGCACAAATCAATTTCAGAGTCACATAGTGAGAAATATATGAGCCTGCAGAATCAACATTAAAACTAACTCAAAATAATTTGACTCTTTTAGTATTCAGCCATAGTACTAACCATACATAGAACTGAATGCATTTACTAATTCAACCTAACCAACACACCATATTCA
Organism: Poa pratensis; assembly: GCA_947311845.1. NCBI lineage: Eukaryota > Viridiplantae > Streptophyta > Magnoliopsida > Poales > Poaceae > Poa > Poa pratensis. The sequence goes on along the minus strand of CAMZMU010000108.1, from coordinate 26,195,841 downwards.
CAAGGCGAACTAACTGGACCTATCAGTCCAACCCACAATAGCAGCCATCAATCCTATCAGTACAACCCACAAAGAACTACAGGAGTGAGCAATTCACAAGGCGAACTAACTGGAATAAGTCACGCAATCTCTTATTTGACCTACCCACCTCCTCTGTACTGTTTTCTTATTCATGTCAGTAATAACAGGTAGAGAATCTAGTATTGCGACAAGTATTATGTATTCACTGTGGGTATTTGTCTCAAATTGGGAAATCAAACCTAAAGTAATATTTGCCTATTTGTAGAATAGGAATATTTCTTCAGTTATATAGCTTCCATTGGCCTCTATAAAACGTAAAAAAATCAAGTTACTACAGCAACACATCATTAATGTTCTGGAAAATCCAGATCTGTGTTTTCTGGATGACCATTATTTCACAGTTTAGGAACATCTCACCCATTGGAAGCACATATACAAATTATTTTAATGCATGACCTGAAGCTACAAATAAATCAAACTTGACCGTGGCAAAGCATGTATAGGAGAGAGAGATCAGGAGTGGATGGGAACAAGGATATTTGGATATTCTCACCTTGAAGTCAAAGCCATCGCCGAGCTCGCTGTCGCTCGGCGTGGGTCTCTTCCCAAGCTGTACACTGTTCTTGACCGGGCTCCGTCAGCCCTTCTCGGCAGGTGCACCATGCTCGTCTTCGCTTAACCCTGTACATAATTTGGCATTGAGAAAATAAGCACTTTAATTAACTCGGCATACACAACTGGCATGACTCAAATTACCTCATCATGTGGATTTCCTAACGGAAAATTCTCATGAATAAGTTCAGCAAGCTGAGGACGATCCTCAAAGGGATGATCCAAGATATATGTGTTTAATCCTGTAAATAATGAAATTAGCAAACAGTGAGCAGGCAGAAACAAAGAAAGAAAATAAATGTTGTATGAGAAACATTCCTGATTGGTTTGTGCTTAAAATTCATAACCGTGTACGGCTTCACATAGGAGGAAAGGCACCGGAAAAAGTACCGACCTAAGCATGCTATCAAATTCTTCTCTCAAAGCAATGCATTGCTAGTGCCTCATAACAGTCCCGCATCAGCTTCACAAATATAAAACCCAATTTTTTTCCGCTATCCCACATAAATATCATTTTTTTCCGCTACCCCACATAAATATCCAAAACCCCTGCATGCAAAACAAGATCCGAATAAGCCACGTTAATTTCTGCTACCCCATTCGGAATCAAGATAGAATAAGATACAAATATAAAGAAAGACGAAGTAAAATGTAGGGACGGTCGCAAGGGACATATAGAGAGGTTCAGTGGAAGCAGCGTCTCCCATGACCAGTCTTCTCCCTTGTACATTTACAAGCAGCTGTGGCGCATACCTACAATATTTCTCATGATTTAAGACAGATTCAGAAAAGATGCACACCTCTGCAGCAAACTCTGTACAATATTTCTCATGATTTAAGACAGATTATTGGAAGGGATAGACCTATAAAAAAATTGAGTATTACAATGATCAAGAGGTAGAAAGGTCATGAAAGGCTGAAACAATCTAGAAATGTAATCTGCACCACGCAGTGAATTGACCTTGATTTTGCTTTCCAAGTTAGATATTGCAGAAAACCATGCCATATAGCACTGAGGTCAATTCTTATATTCAGAAAGTGGCTTGTACATGGCTGCAGTTCTGTAAACCAGTAAATCTACATGAAAAATCGGAAGTGGTAAAATCTGCAATTACCAATTAGCAAAGAGCAGCATGGCATGTTACAACAATTCAAGAATCCAACTACAACCAATTAAAGTTCTAATACTCTATCCTCTAAACTACTACTAATATGCTTTCCTTCGACCTGGAACATACAACATCCACCTTGCTCTACCTATAACCAATCCTCTTCCCCTTACCAGAAAAACAAAATATAAACAGAGGAGAGCAAGTGTGTAGACATAAATAGAGGAGAACAAATTTCTAGACATAAACGAAGGATGCTCACCAGATCCGGGAATAGCTCTCCCGATACGCTTCACCGTCCCACAGTTGTGGAAGCTGAGGGCAGAGTGCCTCCTCTGCTGGTCCCTACCTCGCTGCAAGGGAAATCCTACTAAGAATTCAGGACAAAGCTGCAGATTTAGAGGTAGATAGACAGGAGGACCGGGAGGAACTCACATTGGCGTTTCCGTTGTGCTCGCCATCGCCCGACGTGTGGGCTGCTTCTCAAGCTGCGCTAGGGTCGGCCTGCAACCCCCAAGGCGCCACCTCCATCCGGTTCCCGGTCCAGATCGAGGCAGAGGGCCTGCACAAACAAATATGAGAAACTCTATGAGCAGGCTAGTGCTTGGGAAAAGTTCGTCATTTGCATCAACTTGATTTATTTTTCGCTTGCATTTCATCAAACAGGTGTTGTGCACGTCTACTGAGCTAAAAGCTTCAGGAACTAAAAATCTGGACATGTTGACCCGGAGGAGCTGCACGAGCTTGGTTTGCCTGTGCTAACGGGAAGGAGCAGCGGGGATGTAGCAACAATGGGAGGAGCCGTACCTTGGTCACCGGTGTTGCTCGATCTTCTCGAGGCGGCGCACGTCGCTGGTTCAGGGGCCTCCTTGGGAGCGCCTCCACCAGCACGCCGCCGTGGCCGTCTCGTCCGGCTCTGTCCGCTCAACCCTCATCCTCCTCCCATCAAGCCGCGCCCATGGCCTTGAGCGCCACTCACACGGCCAGGAAGCAGCAGCGGGAATGCAGCAACGACGGCCAATCTTATCATCTGAATGCAAAATAGGGACAGTATTACAACAACAAAACAAGCACACAGCACAATACCAGCACAGAATCGAGGAGGAAGCAGCAGCGGATCAGTAGCAGAGAGTAGGGGAAGAGACAGAGAGAGAAGAAGGAGAGGCAAACCTGAACGAACCCAGCCCCTGCTCCTGCTGCCGCTTGAGGTATCTCCCCGACATGTTGGTGTCGTCACCGCCGTCGCTATCCGCATCTCCTAGGCTGCTGGCGTCGTCGTCGCCGTCAATATCCGTCTCCAAACCGGCCGCTGCAGCCCTAGCTCGAGGCAGGCCAGGAGAGCAGCCATAGATGGCCGGCGGCGAGGTGAGAGGACGATGGGGACGGGAGGAGCGGGAGGAAGGGGGCCGCCGCTGCTGCTGCAGGTCGCCCGTTGCAGCCCCAACCATAGCTCCTACCCGATCCCGTCCACCACCGGCGGCGCCCTCCTGGAAGCCGACCTGCGCAGCAAGAGGAGGGGAGGGGAGAGGTGGAGGTGGGCGCACAGGAGGGGGCGAGCGTGAGAGCGATGGCGAGGGGCGGCGGAAGCAGGAGAGGCGGCTGAGAGCGAGAGGCGATTAGGGGAGGAGGACGAGCATCGATTGGAGGCTAGGGTTTGACCCCGGCCTCAGGTTTTGTCTCGCCGCGAAGTGAGCGCACAGTAAAAGCCGTCCGGCCTCCCATCGTCCTCCGACGCACGCGACCCTGACCAACGGGCCCGACAGAAAATGGGCCCCTGCTGTCAGCGCCTGTGCCCCTCAGTCTTTTAGTGCAAAACCGTTTTCACCCGATCCAACGGTGAAAAAGAATGACAGCTCACTTTTGACCGCGATCCAACGGCCAGGAATCGAAGTTCGGGGCAGATCGGGGCAAACGAGGGCATATGGCGGGTCGACATTCAAGGTTTGTAGAAGTAATGATCACAGAGACAATAGTTTCAGTTTTTCCATATATTGTAGGAGACAAAGACCTTCGCGGCGAATATGCCGACATGGTCAAGTACAGGTCCCGCCTTCCCCGGTCTTTTCTTCCCACTCCGTTCTGAAACTTGTTCTGATCGATTCAAAACTATTAATTTGCATCTCATATGTTCAGTTACCTGTGTGTGTTCATGTGATGTTTACCGGTCTAAACAAGTAGTTGGGTCCGTAAGTTTTTCTACTAACTAAGCTTCCTCCGGATATCATGTGGTGGTTCAGCTTGCAAAACCGGCTGTCAGGCATAATATTAAATGTCTGAACTGAAATTTGCTGGACCAAGAAGAGAAATGTGTAGGCTAAAAATGAGAAATTTCTGATGCAGTGACGGGATAGGAGAGGGTGGCACAACTATTTTTCCCTCGTGTTTTCAGTTCCGACTGGTGAGTAGAATCGGAGCAACAAAAAAATGGCGCCGGATCCGCGTCGTACATGAATTCCAGTTTGCCGATCAAGGCCCTACCGTGGCCGACATGTACAAGTAGCTAGTGAGGTTTTGTCGGTTCGTGGCAACATAAAAGCAAGTGTATCCAGCCAGCTCTCGTGATATTATTTGCACGCGTCGTCTCGGATCCAATCCAAAGTCTACAAACTACAGATCGATCAAGGCAGCAACGCGCCACGCCGCCATGTCGTCATCGACCGCCGCCAAGGCCGGCCTCCCATCATGGATCATGATGGATCGCTTCGTGTTCCGCAGGGACGACGACGACGGCTCCTTCCACTACAGGAAAGCCACGAGATGTCGACGGCCGACTTATACGCCGACGGCCAAATGTCGAGGCCGTCAGCGTACAAGGCGAGCTAGGGAAGCCGCGAACGCGGCCGTCGGTGTAAAAACCCTGTCGGCGTAGCCCGATATAGGCCGACGGCTGCCATCGGCATCTACAATGCCGTCGGCGTACAAGGCCCGCCGTGACGGCACGCAGACGGGGCTTTACGGCATTGATACGCCGTCGGCGTCTACTTTTTTCTATTTTCCATTTAATATGAAATAATTCATATCTTTAAATCCGTAAATCAAAATTTACCAATTAAATGTCTAAATCCATTAGAAAAATGAGAGGAATCCAAATATGACATCCATAAAATCTTTTTCACCATGCACATGACATTTTGTAACATATGTTTGGTACTTGCTTAATTAAAAAGTCATTTTTGACACTTAAAAAATGGAAAATGATATTTACGAAAATATTTTGGAAATTGTTTTTGGCAACAATGTTTTTCATACCAAGACACCCCTATGTGTGAAGTATGGACACATTATCACAAACTATGACATGGGGATGGCCATAACTTGGTCATTTGACGCGAAAGCTATACATGTCTATAGATGATAGACCTTTTTGTGAAGCATTTTTTTGAAATATTTGTCAAAACTCAAGTTTATCATTTTTGCTAGCAACTAGTACACATAAAAAGACTCCATGTCAAAGGAATTCATTTTTGAGTATTTCTCAATTTCTTTTATTTTTGTGAAAAAACGGTCAAAATGACCGTCGTGCCTATTCATTGAAAGGGGTCACATTTTTCAAAACTATCGATGTTTCTGTGATAAAGTCACTACTTGTGTACCTAAAAATGATTTTTGTAAAAAAATTAGACCAAACTATCACACACTTGTAGTTCAAATTTCAATTACTTTTGAAAAATCGGCATAAAGTCATTTAAATTGGAATAATTAGGTAAAAATGAGAAAATTCCTAATACTTGTGTATTATCCATAAAATATGTAGTAACCTTTGTGACAATAAGATGGGTGCCTTTTGCAACATATTTTTGGTATTTCCTCCATAACAAAAGTCATTTTTGGCACTTAAAAATGGAAAATGATATTTATGAAAATAATTTGGAAATTGTTTTTGGCAACAATGTTTGCCATACAAAGGCACACCTATGTTTCAAATATGGACACATTATCACAAACTACGGCACAGTGATGGCCATAACTTGGTCATTTGGCGCGAAACCTATACATGTCTAAAGATGATAGACCTTTTTCTGAAGCATTTTTTTGAACAATTTGTAAAAAAAAATGTTTATCATTTTTAATAGCAACTAGTACACATAAAATAACTCAATGCCAGAGGATACCTTTTTTTGAGGGTTTTTTCACTTTATTTGATTTTTTTTCAAAAAGAGTCAAAATGGCCAACATGACTATTCATCGAAAGAGATCAATTTTCTAAAACCATCGATGTTTATACAATGCAAAGGATGATATGGATGTCATATTTGAATTCCTCTCATTTTTCTAATTGACATAGAAATTTTATTTTTCAAATTTCGATTAACGGAATTAAAGATATGAATTATTCCATATTAAATGTAAAAAGGAAATAAATGTAAAATTAATTTTATTGTCATTTATTCAAAATATACTATTACATAATCATTGTTACTTATTCAAATAATTTTTTTAAATTTAAACAATGAAAAAGTGTAACATCATAACTCATGGGTTAATATGATTGATATGATGGAAGTATCAGTAAGTTCTCATTTCTCGTTTGGAAGCTAATCTTGAATGAAGTCAAAAGTTAAGCGTGCTTGGGCTGGAGCAATTTGAGGATGGGTGACCGAATGGAAACTTTGACCAGCGTAATTACTTTGACCAATGATTAAGTGTGTAATTAGAGATTTAGTATGTAGCTGAGTAGAAATTTCGAAATAGAAAAAATAAAAAAGTTTAAAAAAATTCAAAAAAATTTGCATGCAAAGGCCGACGGCATTGCCGTCGGCGTATGAGGGCTGACGGAACGGCCGGATGCCGTCTTGTGGGACCCACCACAACGTACGCCGACGGGTTCTCATACGCCGACGGCCGGTTGGGTACGCCGACGGTCGCAAACGCCGACGGCGAGACGCCGCCGACGGCGAGACGCCGACGCTTACGCCGACTGCTGATACGTCTCAAATGTATCTATAATTTTTGATGTTCCATGCTTGTTTTATACCAATTGCTACATGTTTTGCATCTACTTTATATCACTTTTATGCATTTTTTGGGACTAACCTATTAACAAGATGCCGAAGTGCCAGTTCCTGTTTTCTGCTGTTTTTGTATTCCAGAAAAGCTAGTCTGGAAATATTCTCGGAATTGGACGAAACTACACGGGGGTCCCTATTTTTCAGAACACACCTGACGGAGCGAAGGAGCAGCAGAGGAGGGCCACCAGGAGGCCACACGCACCTAGGGCGCGGGCCCCCTTCTGCCGCGCCCTAGGGTGGTGTGGGCCCCTCGGGGGTCCGCAGCCGCCGCCCTTTCGCCTACTTATTCCCCCCGACGCGAAAACCCTAAGTACTGAGCAAATATCCACGAAAAGATCCAGAGACGCCGCCGTCGTCAACCCTAGCTCGGGAGGGTTCAGAACCTCTTCCCGGCACCCTGCCGGAGAGGGGAATCGTCACCGGAGGCTTCTACATCGCCATGCCTGCCTCCGGAGTGATGCGTGAGTAGTTCATCCTTGGACTACGGGTCCATAGCAGTAGCTAGATGGTTGTCTCTCCACTTTGTGCCATCATGTTTAGATCTTGTGAGCTGCCCTACATGATCAAGATCATATTATTGTAATGCTACATGTTGTGTTTGCTGGGATCCGATGAATATTGAATATTATGTCAAGTTGATTATCAATCTATCTTATATGTTATTTAAGATCTTGCATGCTTTCCGTTACTCGTAGATGCTTTGGCCAAGTAGATGCTTGTAACTCCAAGAGAGAGTATTTATGCTAGATAGTGGGTTCATGTCTCCGTTTAACCTGGGACAGTGACAGAAAGTTCTAAGGTTGTGGATGTGCTGTTGCCACTAGGGATAACCTAACGATGCTATGTCCACGGGCATATGTGTTTGTTTACATTACGCACTTTACTTAATGCAATTATCCGTTGCTTGCAACTTAATACCAACGGGGGACTCGGATGACAACCCGGCGGTGGATTATTAGTCATAGATGCTGTTGGATAACGGTCTATGTATTATGTCGTAATGCCCAATTAAATATCATAGTAGTCAACATGTCATGTATATGCATTGTCATGCGCTCACTATTCGTCAATTGCCCAGCTGTAATTTGTTCACCCAACATGTTAGTTATCTTTTATGGAGAGACACCACTAGTGAACTGTGGACCCCGGTCCATTCTTTTACACTGATTAAACAACCACAAACTGCAAACTGTTCCTTTTTCATTCTCTGCAATTTAATACTCATTTTCCACACCATACGTTTAATCCTTTGTTTTCAGCAAGCCAGTGAGATTGACAACCTCACTGTTTCGTTGGGGCAAAGTAGTTTGATTGTGTTGTGTGCAGATTCCACGTCAACAGTCCAGACTCCCTGCAACAGCTATTTTTCTGGCGCCGTTGACAACCTTCTGAAGAGTTGCTGCTCCTACTGGTTCGATAACCTTGGTTTCTTTCTGAGGGAAAACTTGCTGCTGACTACATCATACCTTCCTCTTGGGGTCTCCCAACGAACGTGTGTTTCACGTCATCAAGCTATTTTTCTGGCGCCGTTGCCGGGGAGACAGCAGTCTTCTGCAAGGGGAGTTTCACGCTTCCAATCTCTTTACTTTGTTTTTGTCTTGCTTAGTTTATTTTATTTTATCTTGTTTGCTTTCAATTATCAAAAACACAAAAAAATTAGTTTCTTGCATTAGTTTATTTCGGTTTGTTATTATGTCTAGTTATTTATTTGCTATCAATGTTCTCTGTTTGAAACAAAATCTTATTGGCTAAGTGGGTTCACGGAGGAACAACAAAATATTATAAGGAATACCGCTTGTCTCAAAAAGGGAAATATTTATGGGAACAAATAAGTAGATTGAATTATTTTGCTAAAAACTTGTGCTCTACTTATGATGAATCCTACTGCTTTAATGAATCTTTATGTTGTAGAAGGCATAAACACCTCCCTTTCCAATGTGATTATAATGATAATGAAACTTTGGCTGCTTATGCTAAAGGAAATTATGACTTTGGTAATCTTGAGCGAATTGAAGAATTTTTTGTTTTTAAGGGTGCCTATGAAATTGCTGGTTATATTCAAAATGATGATGCTCCTTGTAGAACTGAGAATTATGCTATACTTGGTTATTGCCTTGAATATTATAATGATAATCCTTATATCACTGAATTTCTTGAGAAAATTTATTCTCCAGAACAACTTGCTACCTTTCAGGAACCTGTGGGAGAAGAAACTGCTAAAACTGAAAGCTCATTGGATGAAAAAGAGGAAGAGAGTGATGAACAAAAGGAGGATCTACCTTCTAATGATAGTAACTCTTTAACTCTTACATTATATGATTACCCTCCATGCCTACTAAGGAGGAAGATGCTATATTGTTGAATGTCATGATTCTATTGAAATATCTTTTTTGATAAATTTGAAAAACATCCTCCTTGACTCAAGTAAAAGAGGAAATTGCAGAAAGTAAAAATGTGCTCCCTAATGTTATATATGATAATGCTCTTGATGATGGTCCTATATTGCCTAATGATATTAATTATACTACTATTGTCAAAAGTGGGTTTGATAACCCACTGTTTTTGAGCTTAATAAAAATTATGTGTTTGTAGATCATGAAAAGCATGCTTTATGTGATAGTTATATTGTTGAGTTTGTTCATGATGCTACTGAAAGTTATTATGAGAGAGGAAAATATGGTTGTAAAAGTTTTCAAGTTACTAAAACACCTCTCTTTATGTTGAAAGTTTTGAAGCTATATTTGTTTCATCTTTCTATGCTAGTTGCTTTATGCTTCAATAATTTATTTTGTTACAAGATTCCTTTGCATAGGAAGTGGGTTAGACTTAAATGTGTTTGATATTTGCCTCTTGATGCTCTCTTTTGTTTTTCAACTCTTATTCTTATGAGAGCATCATTAAAATCTTCTAGCCTAGCTAAAAGGCATTAAAGAAAGCGCTTTTGGGAGGCAACCCATTATTTTTATTTTCTTATTAGTCAAGGAGTTTGTTTACTTCTGTAGCAACTCCTTTGTATCTTTATTTTCTCGCATTGTTGTGCCAAGAGTAGCCTCTAATGATAAGATGATGCTTAATTTTGATTGCTGCGCAGAAACAGATTTTTGCTGTTCACTGTACGAAATTCCTAAAATCACCAGATTGTTAATTAAATCTGAAATTTTTGTGCGTAATCTTTATGAATGTCTGAAACTTTCATTAGTTCAGAGTTTCTCGATCTGAGCGTCGTAAGTGCCTCGAAAAAATTCGTCTTTGCGGACTGTTCTGTTTTAGACAGATTATGCCTTTTTATTTTGCATTCTCTCTTTTACTAGTGTTGAGTGAAATTCTTTTTTGGGTGGAAGAGCTTCACATAACATCAGTGGCTGTAGCTAATGTTTAAAGTAACAAATCATATTGCGTCTTTATAGAACATGTGAATTTTTGATTATGCACTAACCCTCTAATGAGATCTACTTTGAGTTTGGTGTGACGGAAGTTTTCAAGGGTCAAGAGAGAAGGATGATATAATAGGATCAAGAAGAGTGAAGAGCTTAAGCTTGGGGAGGCTCCCATGGATCTCCCCAGCATATTTCAAGAAGACTCAAGCGTCTAAGCTTGGGGATGCCCAAGGCATCCCCTTCTTCATCGTCAAAATTATCAGGTCATCTCTAGTGAAACTATATTTTAATTCTTTCACATCATATGTGCTTTTCTTGGAGCGTCTGTGTGCTTTTATTTTCAGTATTGCACTTTTATTTTCAATAAAGCTTGACTGGACCCTAGCATTCTTGATTGGGAGAGAGACACGCTCCGCTTTTTCATGAGAATACTCCTATTCTTCACTTATATTTGTTGAGTATTCATATCTAGCGCTGTTCAGCTTTTAGCTCTTGTTTTCATGTATCTCTTGTCAGAGCTATTAGCTTTCTTTTGTAGAAAGTACTCTCTTGCTTCACTTATATTTGTTTGGAGAGTTGATGAAATAAATTGATTGGTGTTTGGTTGGTTCAGAAAATGTTGCATGTGGTAATTGGTATAAGGAAAAACTTGCTTAATCTTGTAGATCACTAAAATGGATAACTTGATGCTTGTCAATTGTTTTGAGTTAACAAGTAGATCATGATTAAATTGTGCATCACATGAGTTAAGCCTATTAGTGAAGAACTACCGTAAAGCTTGTTGAAAATTTGGTTTGCATCGGTGGTACCTCTAAGGTCTAGATATTTTCTAATAACAGGGTTTGGTTAACAAGGAAGACGGTATGAAGTCTTATAACGTTTGCAATATGTTTGTCATATAAAACTTGGTGTACGGGTTGATATTCTTGTTTGCTTACATAACCTTGCTAGCCTAAACTCTGTACTGAGAGGGAATGCTTCTCGTGCATCCAAATCCTTGAGCCAAAATCCATGCCATTTGTGTCCACCATAACTACCTATATGTGGTATTTCCTTGCCACTCCAAGTAAATTTTTCATGTGCTACCTTTAAATTATTCAAAATGTTATTATTCCCTTTTTGTGTCAATGTTTACTAGCTCATGAGGAATTAGTGTGGTTATTCTTTATTCTATTTGTCGAGTGGACTTTTACACCTGGACTAGTGGCATATACATCCGCTTATCCAATAACTTGCAAAAAGAGCTGGCAACGGGGTGCCCAGTCCCAATTAATTACAACTTTAACCAATTAATTCTCTTCACACTTTTGCCCTGATTCATCAGTAAGCAATGACAAACAGTGAAATACCTGAATGTGTGTAAACCAAAGAGAAAGAGGGATGATCTGCCTTGCTGGTAGAAATAACGTCCTTCATGGGAGCCGCTCTTAAAAGTCCGTTCGACAGGTAGAATACTGTTCTCACCCGCTACCATTCGTTGACAATTAACAAACACCTCTCAAAAATAGATACTCCTCCATGGTATGTGATTGATGGAAGGCACCCGAGGATTCGGTTAGCCATGGCTTGTGTTAGCAAGGTTGGGAGGAGTATCAAATATTTTATGCAATCTCTATATGCTTTCAAAAACCTAAAAGCTCTAGCACATGATTTAATCCCTGCTTCCCTCTGCGAAGGGCCTTTCTTTTACTTTTATGTTGAGTCAGTTTTCCTATTCTTTCTGTCTTCCACAAGCAAACACTAGTGTCAACTTTGTTACAACATGCGTTATATGCAATGTATTGGACTTGTTATACTACTTTGTGTTGACAATATCCATGAGATAAATATGTTGAAAGTTGAAGCAAATGCTGAAACTAAATTCTTCCTTTGTGTTGATTAAATACCTTTTATTAGAAACTATTGCTTTATGAGTTAACACTTATGCAAAACTGTTTGATGCTTGTCTCGAAAGTACTATTCATGAAAACGTTTAGCTTGTGTGATTCATTGTTTACTCATTATCTATTTGGTAGCAAATTATAGACCATTGACTTGGATCACTTCATTCATTTACATGTGCCTTGCAATATTATATGATCAAGATTATGATAGTAGCATGTCACCTCAAAAATTATTTTGTTTTTATCGTTTACCTACTCGAGGACGAGTAGGAACTAAGCTTGGGGATGCTGATACGTCTCAAACGTATCTATAATTTTTGATGTTCCATGCTTGTTTTATACCAATTGCTACATGTTTTGCATCTACTTTATATCACTTTTATACATTTTTTGGGACTAACCTATTAACAAGATGCCGAAGTGCCAGTTCCTGTTTTCTGCTGTTTTTGTATTCCAGAAAAGCTAGTCTGGAAATATTCTCGGAATTGGACGAAACTACACGGGGGTCCCTATTTTTCCAGAACACACCTGACGGAGCGAAGGAGCAGCAGAGGAGGGCCACCAGGAGGCCACACGCACCTAGGGCGCGGGCCCCCTCTGCCGCGCCCTAGGGTGGTGTGGGCCCCTCGGGGGTCCGCAGCCGCCGCCCTTTCGCCTACTTATTCCCCCCGACGCGAAAACCCTAAGTACCTGAGCAAATATCCACGAAAAGATCCAGAGACGCCGCCGTCGTCAACCCTAGCTCGGGAGGGTTCAGAACCTCTTCCCGGCACCCTGCCGGAGAGGGGAATCGTCACCGGAGGCTTCTACATCGCCATGCCTGCCTCCGGAGTGATGCGTGAGTAGTTCATCCTTGGACTACGGGTCCATAGCAGTAGCTAGATGGTTGTCTCTCCACTTTGTGCCATCATGTTTAGATCTTGTGAGCTGCCCTACATGATCAAGATCATATTATTGTAATGCTACATGTTGTGTTTGCTGGGATCCGATGAATATTGAATATTATGTCAAGTTGATTATCAATCTATCTTATATGTTATTTAAGATCTTGCATGCTTTCCGTTACTCGTAGATGCTTTGGCCAAGTAGATGCTTGTAACTCCAAGAGAGAGTATTTATGCTAGATAGTGGGTTCATGTCTCCGTTTAACCTGGGACAGTGACAGAAAGTTCTAAGGTTGTGGATGTGCTGTTGCCACTAGGGATAACCTAACGATGCTATGTCCACGGGCATATGTGTTTGTTTACATTACGCACTTTACTTAATGCAATTATCCGTTGCTTGCAACTTAATACCAACGGGGGACTCGGATGACAACCCGGCGGTGGATTATTAGTCATAGATGCTGTTGGATAACGGTCTATGTATTATGTCGTAATGCCCAATTAAATATCATAGTAGTCAACATGTCATGTATATGCATTGTCATGCGCTCACTATTCGTCAATTGCCCAGCTGTAATTTGTTCACCCAACATGTTAGTTATCTTTTATGGAGAGACACCACTAGTGAACTGTGGACCCCGGTCCATTCTTTTACACTGATTAAACAACCACAAACTGCAAACTGTTCCTTTTTCATTCTCTGCAATTTAATACTCATTTTCCACACCATACGTTTAATCCTTTGTTTTCAGCAAGCCAGTGAGATTGACAACCTCACTGTTTCGTTGGGGCAAAGTAGTTTGATTGTGTTGTGTGCAGATTCCACGTCAACAGTCCAGACTCCCTGCACAGCTATTTTTCTGGCGCCGTTGACAACCTTCTGAAGAGTTGCTGCTCCTACTGGTTCGATAACCTTGGTTTCTTTCTGAGGGAAAACTTGCTGCTGACTACATCATACCTTCTAACGAACGTGTGTCTCCCAACGAACGTGTGTTTCACGTCATCAACGGCCGTAGGGTATACGCCAACGGCTTCCGGCCGTCGGCGTCTTGACGGATTCCTGTAGTGTTCCTAGACGACGCGGCCGCGCCCATGAGGGCTAGCTCCTTCACCTCCCTCGGCGACCCGTTCTCCGTCGCCTTGCTCCCCGCCGCCCCTCCCGCCGTCTCCCGCCTCTACGCGCGATGCCCGCCTGGCCCTCAACAAGCAGAAAACACGGGGACCGAAATCTTGGCGGCACACCGTGGCCTCCTGCTACTCAAGGTCTACTCATCTACAGCGTACGACATGGTCCCTTACCGGCATGACTACTTCGTCTTTAAAGCCGCCGTCGCACAACTCGAGCGTCTTCCAGTGTGCACCGAACCGATTGTGAAGCAATTCATTGGCGGGCATAAGTCAACCATGATGCGCGTGTTTCATAATAATACGATCGGTCTTGTTTCCGGCATCGGCGATGGTGAAGAGTTTGCCATGGTGCAGCTGGCCAAGTTCGTCGATATTCTGGGAAGCAGCCCAAAGTTGACGGGAGGCGAATTTTCTCTTTTCGAATCCCACCTGCGGTGTCATGTTGCTTCTGGTGGCAAGATGGGAGCTGAACTATGTGTTTTCCACTCCCGTCTGTCGTCGTCGTCTGTATCCAGAGACGATGACGATGAGGGTGTTGTTGCTGAGGGCAACTGGGAGATTCTGACGCTGCCGATCCAATACCGCGAGGAGGATGTATCCGACCTGCTGGGTTGGTCCACCGATGGTGCCATCACACTCAACAATACCGTATGCTGGTTCGATTACCACACTGGCGGTATCCTGTCCTACACGCCGCCTCCTCTAGCGGCAGCAGGAGGAGGAGACCAAGAAAGCTGCATCTCTTATGTCCGATTGCCCATCGACAGCCGTCCTACCAATTCATTACCAAGCAAATGCCACCTCGAGATGTACCACACCCTGTGCGTCACCAGCCAAAGTGGTAATGAGCAGCTCAAGTTCATCGACGTGGCCCGTGACGATCTCGACTTCTATGGCCCGCTCGGAAGAGGTTGTATTTTCACCATCACCTGCCATACTTTCACACCAACAGATGATCAGATGTGGCACAAGGATGTGGTGATTACGTCTGATGAACTACGGCGTCTTGACGATCGTAAGCCTCGTCTCATGCCGCGCAAAGCTGTGCCCACATTCCCGCTCGTGAGCAGGGACGAGCCCCATCTCGTACACTTTCTCATGTCCGAGCGGAGCAAGGGCTGCAGGGTTGACAAGATTTCGGTGGTTGTTATTGATATCATCACACGAACAGTAGTTTCAGTTTTTCCATATATTCAAGGAGACGAAGACCTATGCGGCAAAGACGCAGACATGGTCCAGTACAGGTGCCGTCTTCCATGGCCCTTTCTTCCATCTCGGTTCTAAAACTTCATGAAATTCGCAGGTATATTTTTTTGCAGAACGATGTCTAATTATCTGTCCACAATGTTGGTTTCTGAATTTGAAATCTAAAGTGAATTTGCTGAATTAAATAGGAAAATTATGTAAGCCAAGAATGAGAAAATTCTGATACTCCTAGAGATTTGGTTGAGGTCGAAATAGCAAGGTGTTGATACGGACCATCTAATTCGATCACAAGTCACTACATTGTATTGATGGGCAAGTGAAGGGGTGCGGTGTTGAGGATTATATGGCTACTATGGGAGTATGCATGACCTATGAGTGTTGAAGCTAAAATGTCGTGGGATCTATCAGCCTGCTGTTCTTTTCAGTATTACGAGTATTTGTTTTGCAAACTTTTTATAGTAAGTTTTGCAAACATGCTTTCCACCGTTTGTGACTTGAGCTCTAGATTTCTTTCATATTTTATATCTGGGAAGGCACTCAATCATCCCTCAATGAAAATCAGTACGCTCCCAAATTGATATGACCGAGCAGTTTATTTGTGGAGATCCAATGACCTTTACTGCAAGAGATTGAAGGGCTTGCATCATCGTTTTCTTCTTATATTATTGCACATGTAATAAGAAATACCAATACTCCAGAGTGCGGCGTTTTGGAGTCTGAGCTACATGGAGATCTTTATATAATAAATTCGAAAATAAAATCTGAAAAAATCATGGATGTAGATAATGTTGTTCTCTACTAACGTGCAAATATCAACTAGACATAAAATGTATTATGGGTTGTGCAAAAATGGCAAAATCTGAAACTGAAAATAGTGAACAGTGCAAATTTTGAAATTTTCAAGATCTCTCATATTTTGTTATTTATGTGTAGCCCGAAATATTAATTATTTTGGGTCAAGATTTTGCACGTTGATAGAATTCACTATTGTGTACGCCCGGGTTTTTTCAGACGTTTTTGAAACTTCATTTTGAAATACAAAGTGCTATGTGTAGCTCGGGAGTCATTTGCACGTCCCGCCATCTAGTGGCAACGAAGAAATAATTCTTCCACTTTCATTATTTCCATATAAAAAATGTATCGGAGATTAGATTCTGCGAGGATAAGTAATACTATTCGCGTGTTGTATACGTATATATAGGAGTAATCATAGCCTCATAGGCCAAGACAACCTCGTAAAACGTAACTAGCATGAAAGTACAATGTGTGTTCTATGAAGGTGTTTACACGATTGGAATACACAGCGAGAAACCAACTTCGGATAGCTGCATGATTTTCGGATTTCTCGTCCAGTATCATAGGCGATTTACTAATGCTTTCACTTTTTTTTTACAAAACTTGTGTCAGACTGTTGCGTTGCAGCTGTATACATCCTTGTTATGAAGAGCGTCGGTGTAATTCTTTTTGAGCGAAAAAATAGAAGAAGCGAGATTAGTTATCGCGTCACAAAGGAGATCGCAGAACCGTGGAGATGCTCTTCTTGGAGATTAAGTAACAGGAAAGAAAAAGGAAATCAGGTCTACGGACACTGCACGGTGGGGCCGAGCTACTCACCGCCTTTGGCGTCTGTTCGCATCCGGAGACTCGGTCGGTTCGCCTCCGAGCCGGTCTCTATCTTCCCTGATCCATAAATACCTCACCTGATCGGCCCCCGATCCAGATCAAGAAAAGTCGCCGCCAAGGTATGCGTTCTTCGCCATCTTCTCGATCGCATGTCTGTTTTTTTTTTGCGGAGGAAAAAGACACATTACATCGGAATTACAGAGAGGACCTCAGAAAGCACAAAAATTACAACCCGCCCCTCTGCACTATGGCCGCGTCGTTGACCCGCCGTTGCCGTCGGTGGCGCGCCGCCGCCGCTGCCTCCCTCGAAGCCTTGGATCGGAGGCAGTCCCCAGGCGAGCGGGAAGTCGCCGAGCGCCGGTCCCGGAAGACCTACACCGTCGAGCACCGCCGCGGACAGCCCGATGCGCCGCATCTTCTTCTTCAAAGTCTGGATCTTGGAGCTCCGCCGCCTCCGGAGCTTACCACGGGGAAGACGCCCACGGCACCTCCGTGGAGATGCGAGGGCGTCGATGGCGGTGGATCGAAGACGACGCTCCGCAGAGCGCCGCCGCGGAGAAGAGATCCACCGCCCGCAAACTTCGGCCGCCACGCCTCCGCCTCCAGAGCGTCGACGACCTGCAACCACATAACTCCTACACTATTTACAGGACAAGGAACGGGGATCCCCGGCCTCCCGCCGCCGAGGCGGCCGGCGGAGACCGAGGGATCCGACGAAACCCGCCGCGAGGTGGAGAGCTACGGTGGGATCCAAGAAATCGCCTCCTGCTACCCGTTGGAACATGTTTAGATCGATTTGTATATGGATAGTGCTAGGCTCAACTTCTTTTTCGTGCTCTCTTTTGGGATCGAGTCTGTTATTTAGATCATACCTGATATATTTTTGGTGTAGATTAATTTCACTTGCCGATCGAGATGGTTTATCGATTTAGAGTCCTTGTGTTGTTGATCTCAGATTTTAAATCCGTGTAGATTTACTTTGAACGCCATAGTTGTACGTTAATGGATTTATCAGCAGTTGTTAGCTAGTTTGATGCATCAGCGATGAACCATTAGCGCAATTGTTTTACCGACGGCTATGCATGTCTCTAACGTTGACTCCAGCTTTACTCTTATGGTGGACTACAGTTTTACATACAGTTATAATCTTATTACGGCCGGTCTGTTACGTGTCAGCACAATCTGCTTAATCGTGTACATTTTGTGTCACGCTATGGTTGCAATTTATTGATTTAATATAAATTTGAGATGAGTTCGGGATTGATTTAGGTTGACAAAGATCTGCATCTGCATCTGCATTAACTAGACAAAGATTCAGATTGTTGCCTTTATTTTCTTAGACTTTGTTATATTGGTCTTAATTTTTTCTTGTGAACCTGTGGTGGCTCACCCTACTTGGTTTTTCAATTTTTCTAACTATGCAGATGCAGATCTTTGTCAAGACCCTGACCGGCAAGACCATCACCCTTGAGGTTGAGTCATCCGACACCATTGACAATGTCAAGGCGAAGATCCAGGACAAGGAGGGCATCCCGCCGGACCAGCAGCGCCTCATCTTTGCCGGCAAGCAGCTCGAGGACGGCCGTTACCCTTGCAGATTACAACATCCAGAAGGAGTCCACACTCCACCTGGTGCTCCGTCTTCGTGGTGGCCAGTGATCTTCTTTGGAACATAGGTTTACAAGTCTACGATGCCTGGTTGTACTACTGAGTCGTCTGGTACTGTCAATGTTTAGGCTGGTGCGAACATCTGCTGCTGCGGTCTCTGTTAGCTATTAATGAACTCAATCTTATTTCTATGATTGTGATTTCTCAAATGTCTCTGTGAATGAGGCTGCTTTACGCTTCTTTAAGTTCTATATGAGGTCTCCGTTTTGCTACCTGTACAGTCAAGATGGAAAACGAGCGATTCTTCTTTCGTGCTAGGCTTTGCAGCGACCGAGCTGCCAGATTTACCACAACGGCGTTTCAAATGCTCCCGCTATTCTTCCACCCAAACATCCAACACTATGCCCTCACATGCATCTTGCAGACTGTAGACATTCAAGGTGTACCGAAAATTTTGATTTTAAAAGAATCTAACATTGTTTTATAAAAGTTATATTAACTGTGAAGTTTTGATGTTAAAAGTTGTGCTATTTCAGAGAAACAAAAGTTTAAATTTGATGAAAATTGATATACTATTTGAGAGTATCCCTGAATAATTTTGTATGATATACAGTAGTACAATTTCGTACTACTCTACATAGCTGTCGTGCTTGGACGGGGCCATGGCGCCTGCGCTGGGCCATGCACGGCTCGTGGTTCTCGTCGTGCCAGCTGCACGGCCCGTTCCGGACTAGCCGGCGCAGGAAGTGCTGCGTCTAGAATCTACTATTACGTTTTGCTCATTGTAATGACTATGCTATGCTATGTGGTGCTGCTCCCTAATCAACCTAAAATAGTCCATCATGGGTTAGGATAATGTATCTTTTATCGGTTTATTTTACTTTGAATTGTTATTGCTATGATGCTACCATGCTTTTAAAGAACAGTTGAATGCATGGATGCCAAAAGGATGAAATGACGATGTCACCATCTTGGTAAACTTGAAAATTCAAAATGTCTTAAGTATCAAATCGTGAAAATAATTAGGACCCGTCTATATAGTGGTCTTGTCTTGGCGACACCATCAAAAGTAAACCACATGTTGTCATAATTCAAACACAAAAAATCGCCTTCAAAGTTCACATGTGAATTTTTCTTTGTACCTTTGCAACTATATATTTTCTCCTCATGTGTACACAGTACACAAAGCTACTCCACAGCCAAATTAATTTCAGTGTTTGCACACAACCATGTTGGAGGGAGCGTTTCCGCGGGAGAGCAAATGTGGAATTATTTATTATAAGGGGAATAGTTGTATGGACGAGCAAATTCAGGACGACGAGGTCGGGCCCCAAAACAAATGTTAGTAGCTTCAAAATTTTAATGTTGCATTCATTCACTCGACCACTTACAATTCCTCCTTTTTTTGATGAAAATGGGCAACCCGCATGACTATAGCCTTACTGCGGCTTGCTATTGTCCAAGGAGGGCCGAGTAACCTCGAAAGTTGTTGCGAGCTCCCGAAGCAGTGCAACAAGTTGCGGCTAGGAAGCTTGGCCAGAGGCGGGGAAGACTGCCAGGAATCTGACAAAGACCACCACCTTGGACAATTCTTTTCTGTGGAAAGCTCATGAGGCATAGGAACTCAATAGGCAAGCAAGTAGAGGGCCGATACCTAGGACCGACGCATGATCAAAGCTCTTTTGCGAGTCCCAATGGCGGCATCGCAGGCGGTGCCAGGACCATTAGTAGCGGTGGATGTCATTGGAAACTTCGTGGGGTAAGAGATTTAGAGAAAGGGCGTTTGGAGTGGGCTAATGGATCTAGAATACGTTACCTGCGAGCTTTTCATCTTACGGGTCCGGCCCAAGCCAAGATAACTCATCATGTCGTCAAAACGAGTAGGGCAACTCGGCTAAAGCTACATGCTGTTGGGCCGAGCCGAGATGAGTTTGAAGCCATGCATGCCAAAAGCTTGGTCCAACGTCTAGGCGTAGCTGCAAAAAACAGGGGGAAAATGCTGCATTACTCTCGATGTATGTGCCCTAAATATTCGTTCACATATTTTCTTCGTCTTGCGTGCATTTGCCTCAATGTTGCATGCTTGTGATTTTTTTTCTCAAAAATTTGCTCGGTCAATGTACAATGGGAATTTGGCGCATACACACATTTTTTGTTTTTATGTGTATGTTAGGAATGTGTGTTTATGCTATGTTTGGAATGTCACAAAGATTTGATATGATTTGAAATATCATTGGAGAAGATGTTGCAATGACATCGTTAACATATAAGACAATAAAGCTATATCAGGATTTTGAACGGTCGAACATACGACAGCATCATAACTTATACTCCCTTTGTTTCTAAATAAAACCATTTTTAGTTTTTCCTTGATTCGTATGGATCTAACATATTTAGTGTATGGTTCACTCATTTCAGTACCTATTTAGTCCACGTTGAGATAGGTAAAACATATTAAATATAATTTAGAAAGAAGGAGTATCCAACTACGGATGAAAAAATAGGGAGAAATTTCTGCCTTTTTCGAGGTAAAAAGAAAACATAGAGGAAATACAGAAAATGAAACTGGATTTTGCGGAACGGGAACACAAATTTACGAGGAAGGGCAAGAGAAAATAGTATTGCAGTTTTTTTTTTGGCTGAACAACCTAAAAAACGGATTTCTTGTTTCCAGCAACTAGTACTCGTGCACGTTGCAACGCACGTCGCTATAATGACTCCACAATATTTACTTCATGCTCAAATTCTTGTCTCATACGCCGAGATACACAATTTTATATTATCGACGACTTTCTTTTAGACAAGCGACCCAGACACACCTGTGCATCTAAATTGAGGAGCAATTACCTGAGATAAATGTCACCTACATGAGATGGATAATGTCCTTTTTCTATCATTTCTCCCGCAATAGGGCATTAGTGCTGCAAAGATCCTTATCTACAGTAGCCATAGGTTGTTTGCTTTCTTCTTTGCTGTCGTAAAATTATAACTCGAAATCGTACAACAAGTGTATGTGTGAGTGGTGCCTTTGATTATATGCCAAAAAATCGGGAGAAGATTGGAGTCGGCGCCACGGTGGTAAAGGGCCATGAATAATTCCACTGTATAAATTGTTTCTTCTTGACGTGAAGAAGCATTTTTTCCTGAGATGTAACTACCTAAAAAATTAGGGTCGTCTTTTTTATCGATTTTGCTACCGTCAATAATGACATATTTTGTTGGCGTCATCTCAATGCATCAAATATTTCTGTCGAATAAGCAAACTTTTATTCATGATAAAAAAAGGGAAAAGCGATAGAGTAAGGAAATAGATAAGAAAAAGGGTACCGAGCAGTAAACGGCAGCTGTGATGCAAAGGACGACGGAAATAGTATTAACCGGATCAGGGAAACGAATCGTACTGACCACATCTTTTTTTTTTTTGCATGGAATCGTACTGCAGACTAACCATCTGTAGAGATTCGTTCGTACGTGTTCCAAACTCTGTTTTGTCTCCGCACGCGAAATCACGATGATATTATCTGCCGAGACATCCAGCTTAGATACCCGGTTGTCAAAAAAAGCCTAAGATCCAATAACCGTAACCTAGACGCTAGATCGACTGATCAAGCATGGTTGATGCCGCCGTCGCCGCCCCCGCCACCGCCACCGCCGCGGCTTGCCTCACCGACCATCAGTCTGGTCATCGACACGAATGGCCAAGCGCGTGCTC
Organism: Poa pratensis; assembly: GCA_947311845.1. Lineage (NCBI taxonomy): Eukaryota > Viridiplantae > Streptophyta > Magnoliopsida > Poales > Poaceae > Poa > Poa pratensis. The sequence goes on along the minus strand of CAMZMU010000108.1, from coordinate 26,173,669 downwards.
TTCGCCGAGGCCGGCAAGAAGCCGTCGACTTCCTTTTCAGCATCCTCGCGTTCCCATCGCACCGCCGCCAGACTGCTTAGAGACGACGGATCGCAGCCCGGGGCGCGGCCAATATGTACGACAGCGCCGAGAAGATGGACCCCGCATACATGCAGAGCCCGGCCGTGCGGGACGCGCTGCTGAACTCGCACAGGCACATGATCCTGCAACACCTCCGATCCGACAAACATTGGCCCGGGAGCACGGTCCCGGCAGCGTCACCGACGGATGCACCGTCGATGCCAGTGTTTTTGACGTACAATCGCGGCGGAGGCGGCGTTGCGGCACCGACGAGCAGTTCGCCCGGCGGTTTCGTGCAGGGCATGGCAACGTATATGGTCATGGACAACCTGACCATCGCGCCCCATATCTGCCATGGGGATGTTCAGCAAGCTCAAGCTCAACGGAGAAGAGAATCGCCTC
>CAMZMU010000108.1:25814951-26126241 GCA_947311845.1 Poa pratensis | reverse complement strand
AATTTGACAGTTCATTACAAATTTAAACTGGACCCCGACCTGCATACAAAATCATGGAACGACTATAAATCGAATTGGTAGTACATTTCTACCCGTGGGGATTCTCTTACTTAGGTCAGCCTGACTTTGGCTCATTGATAGGTGGGCTCCGCGTATAATGGGCCCCACGCACAATGACTCAGAAGTCGCGGAAAAGTTAGAGGGACGAAGTCAGAGAATCCGTGCCCCATTTATACACTCAATGCAAAACATCCGGCAAGAGAAACATACACGCTCGTGTCCATGAATGGCATGTTGACTCACTTTGACTCGTTGGTCGCCTCGTTAAAACAGGCTGATGACTGGAGAAGCAATGCCGCTCCCCCCCCCCCACCCCCCCCCCCCCCCCCCCCCCTCGAACTCGGTGACTCAACGGCCTTTCCTTGTTGCATAAGTGATTCAAAAGAACGAATTTGTATGACTTTGTTGTGAAAGTGGACACGAGATGTTGAAAAACAATGTGGGTGTTCATACAAGTTGTTGTTTTAGTCGGATTTTCGGTTGCGTTTTCAAAATGTAGCGAATTTGTGTGACTTTTTGTTGTGAACCGGATGCGAGATGTTGCAAGATTTTCGTGCGTTTGATACAAGTGTGGTTTTTACTCGTATTTTCGATGTTGCATAAGTGATTTTAAAATATGCATTGAACACATTTTTTTCTGTGTTTTTTTCTTGAAAACTTTTGCTGATTTTATTTCAAATCAATTTGCAGCAAGAACTAATCTTAACGCCTACTTTGTAACCTTACTTTTTAAAATGTTGCAAAATTATAATTTATTGTGAAACTAGACACAAGATGTTGCAATGTAATTAACTACAGTATTAATTCTTGGTAGTGCTAGTTTTCGCACGTGCGAATTGCACAGATATTCCCAGAAGACTCCGTCGCCGGAGATCTCGCAGGCGATCCTTCGATTTCCCACACCCACGCACCCCGCGATAAGGTTCGTCCTCGTCGTCCGCCGCCTCCGTCGGAGAGGAAGATGGAGGGTGGCGATCTCTTCGATTTCCCACCCCCACGCACCCCCCGATATTCGTCCTCGCCGTCGCCGCCGGAGACGAAGATGGTGGCGGCGCTGCTTTTATTTCCTCCCAGCACAAGCACATGCACACACACACACACACACACACCCGCGCGCGCGCCGCCGGAGACGAAGATGGCTGCGGCGTTGCTTCGATTTCCCCCACCACGCACCCGCGATAGTTCCTCCTCGCCTCAGCCGCGGCTCCGGCTCGGCTGGCTCCACCGTCGTCATCAGGGAGGGAGAGGTGGTGGGGCCACCCGCGTCACGTGCCAGGCGTCGTGCGAGCGCTCGCACGCGCGTTCATGTTTATTCCTTTTTAATTCTTAATCAATGGTGCACTACTTCATCCTATCAACAACCACACATGGGTGGGGCTCCAAACTCCTTGAGCCATGCTCCGTACGCAGCAGTCACACCCAATCGATCTGCCACTCCAGGCTCAGGCTCAGGCTAGCTCCAGCGGCCGCCGCCGCCCGCACTGCGCCGGCCCTCGCCAGCCCCTCCGCGGTCCGGCCTCCACCCGAACCCACTCGTCGGCCTCTCAGCCCCGCGGCAGCACAACCACAACAACTGAGAAGGAGCAGCGCTGCCCCTGCAGCACGGGAGGAGCCAGCCGTAAGCCTGCTTGAGTGTTTGCTCATGTTTATTGCCTGCTTATTCGTGTTGTGCTTGGTTAAATATAAATCTGTAGCTTTCCCTCAAACAACCCCAGCATCCCTAAATCCCAGTCCGCTGGTCCGAATACTACTTGTGTTAATTGTTATTGTCTATTGGTACGGGCGAATAGCTCCAGAACGAACGTCTTTGTGGGAATTGTCTGCAATGCTACATCTTTCGTAACAATAGCTTGTGGTGCGACATGCCTTTGTGCAGAAATAGCCCAAGCACGATATGGCCGTTAATTTATTATCCCACGCGGTAAACCCCCGTTTGACCGTTCATGGATAAGTTTATGACAAGTGGGACCTCACGCGTGCGTGCTCTGAATCGGTGATATATAGCTCCCGATGCGACAGCTGCATCTGTTCATCGTGGGGGAACAAACTCTGCCACGCCGCCGGCGTCCCTCGGAGTCTCACTCCTGTCCTGCCGTCTCGCTTCTCCGGGCTAGATGGAGCTGCCGATTCGAGCGGTGGGCGCGAGAAGAGAAGCGGCAATCGATTCGAGCGGCGGCGCAAGAAAAGAAGCGGCGATTCGAGCGGCGGGCGCGACGCAGGGCTTGCGGTCGCAATGCAAGGTAAGGGCGTCGAGGTGGATGGGGGTTGGGTGGGTGCGGGTCGCCGGTCGCGAGGCGACCGGACGGCCCTATTTGTGACTCGTGCAGCGGCAAGCGACCCTAACCGGATTTCGATGAATCAGGTCTTGAAGCGGCGTGGAAGCGCTACGGCATCGACGGTAAGGGTTTTTTCGCTCGGCGGTCAATCGCCGCCGATGACGAGACAGAGGTATGCATCGATGCGAAAACTTGATGCGGGCGACCAGAGCAGTTCGGGCTGGAGCTCATCGAGCAGGGGTACCACATCGAGCAGGAGTTCAGCTAGTTCATCGAGCCTGGACATCGAAGTAGCTTTGATCCTATGCGAGATGAAGAATCAGCTACAGAGCTGCTAGATGGAGCTGAAAGCTTGAGCTGCATTATGTAGAGAGAAGTGTAGTGAATTTTGGTGAAACAATCGTTTTCTAATATCCGATGCTCTAGGGGAGTAATTTGTGAACTGGGCATGTGGACTGCATTCCGTCGAACACCCTGGGGGGGTGCTCTGGACATCCGATGTTGTCATTTGCACGTTTCCGTTGGGTTAAACCTTGTAAAAAATATAAATTATCGTGTCATCTGTAGAAAACAATGTTTTACTTCTTTATTTAGACTTACCAGAATGATTTACGTCTTCGAATATTGCTGTAGAGGACGCAGCCGTGCGCAGATCTTTTTTTTTTTCCGAGAAAAATGAAAAAGTTTCACTGTGGCTAGATGAATGGGCCAACTCCATCCAATTAGGCCCAGTAAGTGTAGGAGCCATTTCAGCCACTTTTGCTTTTTTATTTTTTTATTTGAGCCACTTTTGCCTTTTAGTGTTCAGGGACACGACACGTCAAAGAAAAAAACGCAGAAAACCAAAATAATACTTCCATTACTTGGTCCGGTGAAGAATGATTTAGACTTTTGTGAACAAAGGTGTGCTCACATACAAATGTTATCTAATATCTGCAAAATCATAAAATTATGGATGTTAAAAGGAAAACAAATTATTTCTTTCAACATTTGTCATTTTTGTGTAAATCACATATAAAAATATATTTCTAAATAAATTTGGTCTTGCATACTAGACTTTATACTTCTATGTTTCTTTCCAAAAATTTTAGAGTCCAAAAAATGAACTTTTTTTTTATATTTTTCAAAAAAAACGGGATCGCTGATACTCCATGTGTCAAAAGGCTTTTTTTGTTTTGAAACCGTCAAAAGGACTTTTTGACATATTTGATTCTAGCTCGGGGATCGCTGATACTGTGATCATCCTGATGTTGTCGAAGAAATCAAGACTGACTTCGAGCTCATACATCGCCGGTGCCCGTGGAGATGGGCATAACCGGCGTCAAGGAAGGCGCGCGTGAGAGCTTCGGCCCCCCCCCCTAACCCTGGACTGACCTCGAGCATCTGAATCGCCGCGGCAATGTCTGAATGTCTGAATCTCTGAATCTCTGAATCAAGCAAGCAAACGCCGTCGTTCCCCGCGCATGGCAGGCCCACACGTTCGCAAACCAGCTACCGACATGCGGACCCCACAGTAGGTTGGCTCCACATATCAGATGAATCAAACCGTGCGTGTTTGAGTGGAAAAGAGGTCGGCCAATCAGAGCGCAGAACGCTAGTCTCGCGGATCGCCCTGCCTCAGCGGATCTCAACCGTCATCGCAAGATTCTCATCGATCCAACGGCCAACGGGTGTTCTTCTAGAAGGTTTGGCCTAGATTTGACAGAACTTTCAAATGAGCATAACTAATTCAAAAAAAAATCAAAAAAATGAAAAAACCAGTGCACATGTGTGTCTTATGTCATATAGTAACGAGAAAAAAAATATAAACATGGTGTACATACATTTGCACGAAAATGGCTTCACTCAAATGTGAAATCTTGAACAGAACTAGTATGGATTTCAAAGTATAGAGTATGGTTTCAAATGAGCATAACTAATTCAAAAAAAATCAAAAAATGAAAAAACCAGCGCACATGTGTGTCTTATGTCATGTAGTAACGAGAAAAAAAATATAAACATGGTGTACATACATTTGCACGAAAATGACTTCACTCAAATGTGAAATCTTGAACAGACTAGTATGGATTTCAAAGTATAGAGTAGGTTTCAAATGAGCATAACTAATTCAAAAAAAAATCAAAAAATGAAAAACCAGCGCACATGTGTGTCTTATGTCATGTAGTAACGAGAAAAAAATATAAACATGGTGTACATACATTTGCACGAAAATGCCTTCACTCAAATGTGAAATCTTGAACAGACTAGTATGGATTTCAAAGTAGAGAGTATGTGTTTCAAGTGATTTCAATGTTTTTGAAAATATAAAGTTGTGAACACCTCACCACAGCTTCATTTAAGAGGGACTAAGATAGATCTGAGCTTAATTTTTTCATTTTCATGTTTTGAACTTTATTTATTTAGGATTTGCAATTAAACCATTATTATGTAAAAAATAAAAATAATATGAAGATTAGTTCAATAAATTGTGAGACTTCGGAATGACACTTAATATGTAGAATGGATGTCTAGGAAATCTTTTTGGCTGATTTAGACAAGGTCGAAAAAAACTTGCTTAGAAATGGGGCCGTTTACCCTACCTTTGGAGCTCCTTTCTAGCACTTCTTCCATGAAGGCTCGGATTGACGACCAAGTTAGAACAAACACGTTTATAGTTTGGAAATCGTTGCAAATTGTGTTCTGTCTATAAGAAGACCATGTGGAATTTTTCATTTTCAATTTTAAATTTGGCCAAATTTGAAATGAGTATAAACAATTCAAAAAAAATCAAAAAATGAAAAAAAAACAGTCCACATGGTCTTCTTATATACATAGTAGATTGATAGAACAGTTTTTTTTTTGCTGATTTAGACAAGGTCGAAAATCGCTTGCTTAGAATGAGGTCGTTTACCCTACCTTTGGAGCTACTTTCTAGCACTTTTTCGATGAAGGCTTGGATTGATGACCAAGTTAAAACAAACACTTTTTCGATGATAGATTTGTCGCAAACATAGGCATAGCCTAGTGGTGGTTGATGCCTCCCTTTGCCCACCCAAGTTCGAGCCCCCCATGCTCGCAATTTGGGTGTTGCATTTCCTGTTCTAGTCTAATAGCTTAGTGGGTCTGGCATCTTAGTATTATAGAAAATCTATTATACTGAGTTGTCCCATCCATTAAGATATTGCACTGGTACAATTTTTTTGAATTTTCAAATGAGCTCTTAAGTTAGATATTGCATTTGGACAATTTTTTAATTGTTAAAAATCTATAATAATGAGTTGTCCCAACCACGAAGATGCTGCACTGGGCAAAAAAAATTAATTGTTTTTGAAATTTTGATTATTTGTTTTGTCAAAATTCAGATGAGCAAAATTCAAAATTCAACCTAAGCAAGTGTCTTTTTCACCTTGTCTTAATCACTCAAAACAAATTCCGAGACTTTTTTCTATCTATATAGTGTCATTCTACAGTCTCACTGTCGTGGTGGTGTCACGGCAGATGCCATGGGTATGGCTTAAGTGTGGGCTCGCTTGGGCGTTGGGGGAACCGGGGAGGGTTTGCGCGCTTATGAAGCACGCATGAAGATCAAACAAGAACCTCGCAGGAAACAACAAGAACAAAGCAAACCAAGAACAGCCAAGAACACCACGATGTACCCTGCTTCGGGGCCCTCTTGTGGAGGTAACACCCCTACTGCAGCTCTAGCCTACTCTCTTATATCTCAAGTGTTTACAAGTACAGAGCGCTCCTTGAGCTGTATGATGAACAATGGAGAGAGCTCCAGGTAGAAGATGAAGCTTGGGGGGAAATGATGCTCACAATGGTCGATCCCTCCACAGGAGGGGTGGTGTTGCCTATATACAGTAACCGAATTACCCTTTTGCCCCTGGCCGCAGAGGACAATGGCATGGACAAGGAGAACAGGACAAACACTGGCCACTGTCACTCAGCCCAGCTCACCCTCTGTTCACCACAGGCTTATCTTTCCTCTTTGAGCTTAAGGCAGTGTAGACCACAGTAGCCTAGCCACTGCCCCTTTCCCGAATTGGCCGAGTCAGCGCCTAGGGGCTTGTGACCCGGAAAACCTGTGGCAGCACCTTGCTGTCTTCTGAGCCCCGGTCAGTAACCTTACAGTGCCCGTGACTTTTACTGACATTACTTGGCCCCTGTGCATCATCCGAGTTGCCCTACCCGGGTCCTTCCTGACCGACCCGGATAACTTAGCCGGCTCTTCTTTCCTGGATCCGGTTAAACCTCACCGGATCCCCTTTGGTCTTTCTTTCACTGGCTTGAAGTAGGACTGACCGAATCGCCTTGAGATCCGACCCGGATAACTTAGCCGGCTCTTCTTTCCTTGATCCGGTTAGACCTTAACTGTTCATAACACATCATCTTTGCCCTACCCGGGGGCAGCCCCCCGACAGTAGTCCCCGAAGCTGGTATGGTCCTACAGCCTCGGCTGAAGGGCCGTTCCAGATTCAAAACCAACATCATTAACCGGATCACTTCTAGTTGTCACCGAATTTTCCGGGACATTTGGCAGGAAAAGCCTGTGCAAAGCCGTATAACCCGGGTTGTCAGCTCGTTATCCGGATCCACCGGGTACTTGAGTGTATTTGACCAGAAGACCACGTCTCCTCGTTTTCTCCGTTGACCGGCACATAGGATCCGTTCCACCGCTTCCAATTCTGCGGCGTGACCACGTGTGCTTGAAATACACGGCCACAGCAGCTGCCACAGAGTTCCGCGACGCAAGGGATCTAACCGTGCTCCGGTAACCGCGCGGTAGTGGGGGGCAGTTACCGCTGGAGGCTATAAAGAGGGCGCGGTGGTTTTTCCCCTTCTTCTTCCTCTCAACTCCCACTACCCGCTCCATCGACGCCGCCGCGACCTCGCCATTCAAGGTTGCCGCGCCAGGGACGCACAGCGTACCAGAGCAAGATCATCGGAGCCGCGCCTCGCGCCCATCTCCGACGTTTCTCCGTCGAACTCTCCTTCGAGAACGCACTGTAAGTTCTTCCTCCTCTCGCCATAGCCACCGTGACGAGTTCATATTTGAATACACACCTGTTCTTGTAGATTGATGCGTATCTAAGCCCGTCCTGCCGTAGCACACTCTGCAAATTTCTGTCCAAGTTTTGCAATAGACTGGCCTAGATAGACTTGTCCCGTGGAGCAGTTCAACCATGTTTTTCCGTGATTTTCTTTCTTTTTTACACTGCTGTAGATCTTCCCAACCCTAGAAACTGCGGAAAGATGTTTGCGATTCCAACCGCATCACCTTCTCCACCGGACCCGGTTAACCCTACCCGGGATAGGATTAGCCGAGTCACCTAGATGATTCGGCTTTAATGTTATCCGATTCTTCTTTGGTCCATGGATTCCGAATTTCCTGACCCGGTTATCCGCTTTTTGCTGCAGGACTGATTCGGTTATGGCCAAACTTCCCCCTGGCAGATGGGAAGGATCTGATGTTACCAAATGATTTGGAATGGCTACGAGCCACCCGGCGTATAACGCCCAAGTTTTGCCGCGACCCGGAAAAGAACTCGCCGGCCCCGAACCGGTGACGCGTGGTATTCATAGCGCATTTCGAGCGCGGGTTCGGATTGCCTGCAGTGACTTCTCTTCGGGCCTTTCTGGACTTTTTCGGACTACACTTCACCACCTCCCCGGCGAACGCCTTTCTCTTTATCAGCTTTCTCTTCCTTCTGCGAAGGCTATCTCGGTCTCTGGCCTAGTGTGGATATATGGGCCAAATACTTCCACCTCGCAAGCACACCATTCCAGGTACCAAGCCGAAAACTGACTGCTTGCGGTTCGGTTAGCATCACGCCAAGGCAGGGATCCGCCTTTCCCCGTGTCACGGCCTAGACACGGTCAAGAAGTGGCAAAGGACCTTTTTTATAAAGAGTGCTGAGGGCCATGACGCTTAATCTGCCCGATTCAGGATGGAGCCGCCCACAGCCGAACTGAACTTCGGTTACAATCCGGCTGAAACAATTGCTGAACTTCAGACAGTGCATACCACTCTGGAGGATTTTTTGAAGAAGGTATGGTCTCTGACGACCTCTCCGGACCTTCATCTCTCGCCGAGTCAGCCCTCTTCAAAGGCGTGACCACAAGATATGCCACACGCGTGGCGCACTAGATCCTACCCGGATCAGCAAACACGAGCTTGACAAAGCTTCCGTCTTCAGACGGGTAAACGCCATTGCTGCCAATGAGATGTCGGATAAATGGCGGTGGGGTGTAAAGCCATTCTACCGGGAAAAACTTCCTCCACAGGTTAGCTCACCACTTTCCGAATCCACTCTTACTTCATCCGAATAATCCTGGCCTGATCCGGATTCGCATTGTCTTTTTTGTAGCTGTTTGACCGTCAACTTATTGAAGACGGAGATCTTTCCACCAAGGCATGGACACCGGATCTCAGCCCGCCGCGCGAGGGCGAAGAGGATCCGGATTCGGATGACTACTTGCCAATTCCCCGTGCCAAGCCAGTCCGCAAGGGTAAGCAATCAGACATTCACCACCTTTCCGACGAGGAAGATGAAGATTGCTGCATCTTAGAACCCATCGACGCTATTCCGATTTCATGGAAACCACCTCCTTGTGTTCCAGCCAAACAAGATACTGGAGAGGCCTCTCGGAAACGCGCTGAGGCGCCCGAAACAGATGCCCCACAGACAAAAAGAAGGAAGAAGTCCGGCGACAAGCCAAATCGCGTCAAACCGATGCCCACCACCAAGGGGTAACATTGAGCGAACTTTATTTGCTTTCTTCCTCTATTAACCGAGTCATATCTATCCGAGTTAACCGTTTGCTTTACTTTATGCAGTGATGTCCTCATCACCGCGCAGACTCATTCATCCATCTCTTCTCCTATCCCTCCACTGGATACGGCCATGGAAACCCAATTTCCTGACCGAACTGCCACCTCACCAACGCGTGTCACCACTACCAATATTCCCCAGCCGACTCCCATTTCAGAGCCGGTTATCGACTTGGAGTGTGAGGAAACCTCGGCTCCAATCCGAGATTCAAGTTGGCCACGCCCTCTCAAGGAGCTGGAGAAGGAAAAGGCCAAGACATCGGCTACGTCCTCGCCTAAGCCTGATTCCCGCCCTGCTCCTGCAGCTCAAACTGCACTGAACCAAGAGCAGCAGAAGAAGAAGAAGCAGAAGCAGCAACAGCAACAGCAAGTTTCCGAGAAGCAGCACAAGGAGCCACATCCGAAGCAGACTTCTGGTGCGTCACCGCAACCCAAGCCGACTCAGGGTGCCTCTGGCACAACTCCGACTACCTCGGATAAGCAGGTGGTTGCTAGCAAGAAGGTTTCTGCCGCCCCATCAGCGATTCGATTCGGCCAGTCCGCGTCGAATCCGCGCCCTCCGAGCAGCGATAAGCTCGAGTCCGCCAAGCAATTCATTGAAGCTTGGAATGATGCTGACTTTGCCACAGGCTTCTCTACTTCAGCGCCACACCCGGCTGGGCCTAGTCGGATGTTCCAATCCTTACACTCTGTACAGACCTCGGTCACTGAAGCTAACCGGGTGTTCGAGGTAAATTTATCCGAACCTTGCTTTTATTTCAACATAATCAAACAGTACTATACCCAGTCCCCGAGATTCGGGTCGAACGACTGATACTCCTCCGAGTAAGAAAGTCATTCGGCTTGAATCTCTAAAAAAAATTATGATGAATGTTGCCTTAACCGAGGACACCGTGGGACTTCCAGTCCCCGAGTCTCCTTTTCAACTGATTCGGTTAATCTCGGGCCAGTCCCCGAGATTCTTCTGACGCCGTTTGCCTGTTTTCTTTCAGGAAACCATGACCGCTCGCGGCAAGCTCTTTAAGCAGCTCGCCCATCAGCACCAGAAGCTCCAAACTTCCTTCGATGGGCTCTGTCTTGAAATGGACAAGAAAGAAGAAGAGCACAAACGCGCCTTATCCGAGGAAAAATCAGAAGTGACTCGGCTCCAGCGAGAGCTTGACCGAGTTGAAAAAGTGAAGAACAAGGTTAAAGGAGAGCGGGATACGCTGAAGCGTGAAAAAGATACTATCCAGAAGGAGCGGGATACTTTCAAAGCCGGACTTGAGAAGCGGGCCAAACTGGACCAGCAAATTCAAACGACCATAGCCGAATCTGAAGCCGAAGTCAAAGCGGCTAAAGAAGAACTGAGTGCTCACAAAGCGGCCAGTGCGAAATGGCTTGCTGCACTTGCTAGCCTTAATGATGACATGGATCGTAAGTTCACCGAATCCCTTTTTTCTTTCTGCCCTTAACCGATACATATGCTTGTGTTCCTTCTTGCTGAACTCAGTATTAGCTTATTTGTTTGTAGGAGAGTTTACCAGCATCCGGCTTCAAGCCGCCAGGGCTGTGAGAGACGCCCGAGCTGAGAGAGCTAAATTAACCGAGGCTCCACTACCAGAGACATGGGACATCGAAGATCATATCACAGCACTCAAGGCTCGGATTGCTCCTTTGAAGGATTCCCATATTGGTCTGCTCAATGCAAGTCTCAAGGCTCACCGGATCTTATTTCCTGAAGCGCGGCAAGTTGTGCCTGTGGAGGAGCTGATCAGAGACCTGGACCAAGCCATGACCCGGCTACAGAAGTGGAGGTCTTCGTCCGCCCGCGCTGGTGCTGATGCAGCTTTGTTATTCATCATGTCTTGGTATGAGCTGATTGATCTTGCCAAAGTGCGCTCCTTTCGCGAGGGTTCTTCATGGGCTTCAGATCCCAACCGGATCAAGATCCGTGAAGAAGCCGCCAACTTTATGGCCGAATTTGCACGCACCAAGCATCTTGATCTGGAGGCTCCAGTCTACTCGGATGGAGAAGACACTGAAGAAGAGGAATCGGATGATGCCTCCGCTGAAGAATACGCCGATTCTGAGGGCGGGTCTGATGAAGAAGAAGAATCCAGCAAGGTACCAGCCTCCGACTCGGCCAAGCTCACCGAACAAACTCCAACCGAGTCTCCTGTGATTCCAGCCACTAACTTGACTGTGATCACTAAACAGGCTTCACCTGATCCGGATATTCCCGAATCCGCCCATCCTTCAAGCTCTCCAGTCAAGATTACTTCCGAAGTGCCACCATCTTCTGAGTCTGCTCCAGCAACAGAACCTCCCGTAACCGCGTCCACTTCAACCGAAGCACCCGTAGCTGAAGCCCGTGCCCCCGAAGCTCCGCTAACCGAAGCTCCTACCACAGGAGTTCCTGCAACCGAAACTCCTATGACCGAGTCCGCCGCGACCGAGTCCGCTGCACCCTGAAGTACTTAACAAAAACATTAAATCCCCGGTATGCCGGGAGCAGATGTAATAGACTATTTTAAGTTCTTTCGAGACTATGCTTATCATGCTTAACGCGATCCGGACAAGGTTTATGTTGGATCATCTTAAACCGAGTCCCCGAGTTTGTTTTCTTGTTTACTACTTTTGCCAAATCTTTGCTCTTGTCTACCTCTTTGGGTGTTTTGACAGTCGAGTCACAAGATAGGAATCATAGCATACAATACTTGAAACGCACGAGTTGTGGTTTAGAATCATTCAACATAAACGAAAAAAGAAATAACAGGGGTTAGTAAACGACATGTGCCGAATCGGTTTTGGACCGAGTCCCCGTGTCCATTTTCATGTTTCCCATATTCCTCATCTCTGCTCTTGACTACCATTTTGGTGTTTGTCAGTCGAGTCACGAGATCAACAACACAACATACATTACTTGAAGCTTAGAACAAGGTTCAAAGCGATTCGGCACACGAACGGCAAAAAACAAAACAGTAATAAACAACACATGCATAAGGACGAAGCAGTCCCCGAGTCCAGACTCGGATTACCGCGATTTCATTCATGATAAATTGAAATACATACATTGCGCCCTTTAAGAGTAGAAGGGTCGAAGCAGAGCTACATTCCAAGGTCGCTTGGTTTCCTGTCCGGGTCTGTCCAAGCCATCCTCCCTTGATTCCTGTGCATCTACAAGGTAGTACGAATCATTGTGCATAGCCTTGCTCACAATGAATGGTCCCTCCCATGGAGGTGACAATTTGTGTCGGCCTTTGCTGCGCTGCACCAGCCTCAGCACTAGATCACCCTCATGAAACACTCGAGGACTGATCTTTCGGCTATGATAACGCCTGAGATTTTGCTGGTATATTGCTGTCCGAGACAGGGCCAATTCTCTTGCTTCCTCTAGCAGATCCACTGCATCTTCCCGGGCCTCCTTTGCCTCGGTTTCAGTGTACATTGCCACCCTTGGTGCATCATATTCTATGTCAGTGGGTAGGACAGCTTCTGCCCCATAAACCAGAAAGAATGGCGTATAGCCTGTTGACCGATTCGGTGTAGTCCTTAGACCCCATAGAACTGATGGGATTTCATCTATCCAGCACCCCGGAGTTTTCAACAATGGTTCAATGAGACGAGCCTTGATGCCGGCTAACACTAGAGCATTTGATCTTTCCACTTGTCCATTGGACTCTGGATGTGCCACTGAGGCTATGTCTAACCGGATCCCCTTATTCATGCAGAATCGGGCAAACTCTCCGACAGCAAAGTTTGTGCCGTTATCCGAGATGATGCTATGAGGGTATCCGTATCTCAAAATGATTTCTTTCAAGAAGATTACAGCCGAACGGCCATCCACTTTCCGTATTGGTTTCACCTCTATCCACTTGGTGAACTTATCCACCATCACCAGCATATGTGTCATGTTGCCCCTAGCCGGCTTGAAATCTCCCACCATATCCAAACACCACACCGCAAATGGCCAAGTAATAGGAATTGTCTTCAGTGCCGATGCGGGTAAGTGTGTTTGCTTAGCAAATCTCTGGCATCCTTCGCACCTGCGGACTATGTCCTCCGCATCTGCATGAGCAGTGGGCCAATAAAATCCATGCCGGAACACTTTAGCCACCAGGGCTCTTGTACTGCAATGATGTCCACATTCACCTTGGTGTATCTCTAGGAGCATCTCCTTGCCCTCTGCTGGCTCCACGCAGCGCTGCAACACCTCGGTTACACTTCTTTTGTATAACTCCTTGTTGATGATGGTATAAGCCTTGGATCTCCTCTGGACACGCCTAGCCTTGGTCTCATCGCTTGGCAAGCTTCCTTCCTCGATGAACTTCATGATCTCTTCAGCCCACTCTGGTACTGGATGCAAAGGGAACAAGTGCTCATTTTCTTCCACAGGTTTGGCCGCCATTATTTCTTCTATCAGCTTCTGCCCATTCCCCACAATCCGGTTATCCTCATCTTCATCTCTGCTCCTCTTTCCCAAGACTCGGTTAGCAGTTTCCGAATCTGTGTGAGCAGTCCCCGAGTCCGGGCATGCGTCCCCGGGTCTTCCTCGATATACTCCACATCAACATTCATAGGAATAGCTTCGGATTCTTGCTTGGGAATAAAAATCGACTCGGAATCAGGCGAAGGTTTGATTGAAGGGACCCTTAGATGATTCAAGGATATTCCGGGTGGGATTGCCTCCCTAGACGACCCGAGTTTTGACAGAACATCTGCAGCTTGGTTTTCCAGCCGAGGTATATGCTTGTACTCACAGCCTTCAAAAAATCCCGAAATTTTCTGAACATGAAACCGATACAGTGCCATATTGGCGTCAAGAGCATCCCAATTTCCAGAAGATTGCTGCACGACCAAATCCGAATCACCGAAACACTCAATCCGGCGAACGCCGATGTCCCGAGCCACATTAAGCCCATGGATCAGTGCCTCATACTCGGCTACATTGTTTGACGCTGAGAAATGAATCTGCAATACATATCGCAATTGATCCTGTTTTGGTGATGTGAGCACCACCCCAGCACCTAGCCCGATTTTGCATTTGGAACCGTCAAAGTGCAACCTCCAGTAATTGTAATCCGGTTTAGGTGGTTCATATTGCATCTCAGCCCAGTCACAAAGGAAATCCGGCAAAGCCTGAGACTTGATAGCATCTCTTCTCTCATAATGCGGTGTGTAAGGAGACACTTCTATCGCCCATTTGGCAACTCGGCCAGTTGCATCTTTGCACCCAATGATCTCCGCAATTGGAGCTTCACATACCACTGTAATCGGATGCTCTTGAAAGTAGTGTTTCAACTTCTTGACCGCCAGGTACACACCATATGTCATCTTTTGGTAGTGAGGATAATTTTGCTTCGAAGTTGAGATCACCTCACTCAAATAGTACACCGGCCTCTGCACAGATTTACCATCCTCTTCTCGCTCTACCACCATGACCACACTTACGACCCGGTTAGTGGCCGCAATGTAAAGTAGCATTGGCTCATTCGGCAAAGGTGATGCCAAAACTGGAGCAGTGGACAACATCTTTTTTAATTCGTTGAAAGCCGAATCTGCTTGCGGGGTCCATGTGAACCCGGTGCTCTTTTTCATTAACTGATACAAGGGCAAGGCTTTTTCTCCTAGCCGACTCACAAACCGACTCAACGAGGCTAAACACCCGGTGAATTTTTGTACATCTTTTAGACATTTAGGCAATTTCATTCTTTCTATGGCTCGGATCTTAGCCGGATTCACCTCAATACCTCGGCTCGATACAAGGAAACCAAGCAACTTTCCAGCTGGGACACCAAAGGTGCACTTGTCCGGATTCAATTTTAACCGATATTTTCTCAAGTTCACAAATGTTTCCTCGAGATCCTCGAGGAGAGTACGTTTTTCTTTTGTTTTGATGACAATGTCATCCACATACACCTGCACATTTTTACCCATTTGAGAATGCAAGCACTTTTGCATACATCTCTGATAAGTTGCACCAGCATTTCTCAAACCGAAACACATGACACGATAGCAATACGCCCCATACGGGGTAATAAAAGCAGTCTTTATTTGATCTTTAGGGTTCAGTGGTATCTGGTGAAAACCAGAGTACGCATCAATAAAAGACAACAACTCACACCCAGCAGTAGAATCGATCACTTGATCAATCCGAGGCAAAGGAAATGGATCCTTTGGACACGCCTTGTTTAGGTTGGTGAAATCGATGCACATGCGCCACACCTTGACCACAGCTGGTTCGTCCTTCTTCTTCTCTACTAGAACTGGATTAGATATCCAGTCCGGATGCAACACCTCCATAATGAATCCGGCTGCCAGCAGCTTAGCCAGCTCATCGAGCACCACCTTTCTTCGATCATCTGAAAGCCGCCGAGTCGGTTGCCTAACCGGTTTCACATCCGGCCTGACAAACAAAGAATGCTCTGCCAACTCCCTCGGAACACCAGGCAGGTCCTTAGCTGACCATGCAAAGATATCCCGATTCTCACGGAGGAAGTGACAGAGCGCGCTTTCCTATTTCTCACCCAGCCCGGCACCAATGATGGCCATGCGCTCCGGGTTCTCCGGGTCAATGGGGATCTTCTTCGTCTCCTTGGGCACCTCAAATGTTGCACCCGCATCCGGATTAGTCATGGCCAGCACGCCGAGCTGAGCTGACTTCGCCATTGCCACCACCTCGTGCATCTTGCTCTTTTCAGCTTGTATCACCAGTGATTCAGCTAAGTTAGAACCAACTGTAGCACACTGTATGGCCTTCTTGTAGTCTCCCGCAACGGTGATAACACCATTCGGGCCAGGCATTTTCATCTTGAGGTAGGCCACATGAGTAGATATCATGAACTTGGCTAATGCTGGCCTGCCAAGCAGAGCATGGTATGGGCTTTCCAAATCCACCACCTCGAACTCGAGACTCTCAAGTCTGTGATTGTCCCTGGTACCGAACAACACATCTACCCAGATCTTACCCATGGGGGAACAAGATACCCCGGGTACTATGCCATGGAAAGTACAGCTGCTCTGTTGCAACTGATTCGGCGAAATACCCAACTTGACCATTGTGTCCCGATACATGATGTTTATGGCACTGCCATTGTCGACCAAGACTCGGCTAAATTTCACGTTCAGCTTGGGTCCAACCAAAGTTGGATCCACCACCAGTGCATAGTTCCCTGGGCTTGGCATGATCCTTGGGTTATCCGCCCTGCTCCAAGTGATCTCCTGCTCAGACCAGTTCAAGTACTTTGGAACTGCTGGCATCACGGCATTCACCTCCTTTGCTCGTCTCAACTGACTTTTCTTGTCAGTTGGCTCGGTCACGAAAACCACATAACTCTGATGTGCTTCCTTGTAATCATTCCCAGGGTATCCACCTTGCCTACTTGGGCCATCACCATTGTCACTGCCTCCCATGTTCACCAGGTTAACCGGCTTCGTTGCTGCTGGCCTTGGAGTTCCAGCGTTGACCGGGGTCGCATTGGCTCCGGTTAGCGGCATGTTTGGCCTGAAATTCGGTCTAGGAGCGCCTCTCTGAGGTGGTCCTCTTTGACCTTCCGCCTGAATGCGGTGATGCCAACTACAGTTCCGGGTCGAATGATTAGCCGGTTTGCGCGGATCAGTGGTGTGATAACAGCAAGGCCCATCCAATCTGGACTCAAAAGTCAGAGGTGGACTTGGTCCCTCCCACACTTTCTTCGGCCAAGCACCTTGATTCGGCCTCCAAGCCGGACCATCAGTTTTCTGCCTCTGCGCATCTCCTCCACCGGGTTGATCCATGTTTACTGCAGCAACTTGATCCGAACCATACCTGTAATCCGGATCTCTTCTCTTGTAACCGAATTCATGTCGGTCACTGGGCCTTAATGGTCCAACTCGGTTATTAACCGGTTGCCTCCTGTTTGCTCCCACTGCATCCAATGCGGGCTGTGTTGGATCACCCAGCGCATACGTGTCTGCTATCCGGATCATATCTGCCAGGGTTTTCGGCATATCTCTTTGGAGTTTCTGCCAAAGTGGTGTACCATGCCTGCATCCCTGTGCAAACCATGAAATGGCCTGCTCCTCCACTACACCTTCGCAAGAATTGCGCATGTTGCTCCACCGAGTCAAATACTCTCGGTCTGTCTCCCTCTCTTCCTGCTTGCATGCAGCCAGGAGCTGAGGTCGGTTTGGCCTCTTGTAGGTGCTGGAGAAGTTGCTGTTAAACGCCTGTTCCAAATCCATCCAACAATTGATACTACCCGGTGGCAAGTTATTCAGCCAATCGGGCTGGACCTTCTAACATATGCGGGAGATACCGGACCGCCCATCGGCGATTGCCCCCCGCAATGTGCACTGATGATACATAGTCCGTCAGCCAATCCTGTGGCTTGGTGCTGCCATTATACGGCTTCGTGTTGCGGCCGAGCTGGAACAACGGCACACTTGGCTCATTCATTATCCGAGGTCCAAAGCATGGTGGACCCGGTGGGCCTTGCTCTTCCACTTCTCGGACTGGTAGATTCTGTCCAATTTGAGACGCTGATCATCCGGATCCAACATCCGAGGCCCCAGTCTCGACGCCAGTGCATTGTCATACGTCTGGTATCCGGCTCGCGCCATAGCCGAATTGCCATCGTCATAGCGGTAGCCCACCTGGCCACCACTTTGCTGCTGCACCTGTGCCATCACCTGCTGTCCGGGGTGGCGAGGTGGTTGACCTCGGCCAGCCGAATTTCCCCTTCCAGTACCCGGATTGCCTTGACCACCACTGTTTCTGTCTTGTCCGCCTTTTCCTTGGGCTGCAAGCTGCTTGCTCGCATATACCGCATCATAAGTTTGCAGCTGCTTGCTCTTACCCGAGTTCACACTTTGAGCTCGGTCAATCACAACATGCGGAGAGGACGCTTGCCCCTTAGATTTCTGGCTAGCAGCCCTAACCGAGACAACTACCCGGGAACCACCAGCATCCGGATTAGCTTTCCGGTAGGCCTCATTCTGCCTGTTGCACACATCCACTAGCTCATTCACTCTCTCCGCCTGCTTGCGCCAAGCGTCCCCGGTCAGGTTACTTAACTCGGCTCGTGCTGCTGCTGCAGCCCTAAGATTCTTAGCCGGGGAGCTATAAACCGGCTTGCCTGTTCCGGACCTATGACTAGTGGCTTTACTTGAGCTTGAACCTGCAGCTCTAGCCAACTCGTCATTGAGGTCCTTGCCTCTGTTACGCAACTCGGCTTTCTTGCGCGAGCGGTGCACTACAGGAGTAAAGCCATCTGTGATACCATTGGCAGCATTGTATTCTCTCAGATCTCTATCAAACTCTTGCCTAGACTCTATCACTAACCGAGCCTCTTTTTGCAACCTCAGGCGCTCTGCCTCTAGCTGAGCTACAGTAAGATCAACATTTGCTCCAGGAGCCACTGGCCGAGCTAGCTTTTCCAAGATACCCTCTAAGGAAGCATCCCTGCTTGACATGCCAAGGGGACCAACCGGATCGGGTTTCTCCTTAGGGAACTTAGCTGTCCGGGTCGGCTTGTCAGCCGGATCGACCGGCGTGGCCAGCTCCTCTGGCACGCTCGCGCTGGCACCTCCTTTGCCAGCAGCAGCGTTTGCGGCAGCCACCATGACCTCCACGCTGCTCCCAGGGCGAGCGCTACGCCCTCCGCGAGCTGCGCGGAAAGAGGAGGATCCGCAGCCACGAGCACCTGCGCCGGGTACTCGCGAACTGGCTCGGTGGCGACGTAGGTGACGAAGCTGCCCAGCGTCATGAGGAAGCCATCCGCGGGGAAGGGCTTGTTGGAGAAGCACCCCGCGTTGTCGCTGATGAAGTTGAACTCGCCGAGCTTGCACACGAGCCCGGAGAGGACCCGCTCGCCGGCACCAGTGACGGAGCCCGTCCGGATGGAAACCCCAGCCAACGCCAATGCTTGCCCCACGGTGGGCGCCAACTGTCGTGGTGGTGTCACGGCAGATGCCATGGGTATGGCTTAAGTGTGGGCTCGCTTGGGCGTTGGGGGAACCGGGGAGGGTTTGCGCGCTTATGAAGCACGCATGAAGATCAAACAAGAACCTCGCAGGAAACAACAAGAACAAAGCAAACCAAGAACAGCAAGAACACCACGATGTACCCTGCTTCGGGGCCCTCTTGTGGAGGTAACACCCCTACTGCAGCTCTAGCCTACTCTCTTATATCTCAAGTGTTTACAAGTACAGAGCGCTCCTTGAGCTGTATGATGAACAATGGAGAGAGCTCCAGGTAGAAGATGAAGCTTGGGGGGGAAATGATGCTCACAATGGTCGATCCCCTCCACAGGAGGGGTGGTGTTGCCTATATACAGTAACCGAATTACCCTTTTGCCCCTGGCCGCAGAGGACAATGGCATGGACAAGGAGAACAGGACAAACACTGGCCACTGTCACTCAGCCCAGCTCACCCTCTGTTCACCACAGGCTTATCTTTCCTCTTTGAGCTTAAGGCAGTGTAGACCACAGTAGCCTAGCCACTGCCCCTTTCCCGAATAGGCCGAGTCAGCGCCTAGGGGCTTGTGACCCGGAAAACCTGTGGCAGCACCTTGCTGTCTTCTGAGCCCCGGTCAGTAACCTTACAGTGCCCGTGACTTTTACTGACATTACTTGGCCCCTGTGCATCATCCGAGTTGCCCTACCCGGGTCCTTCCTGACCGACCCGGATAACTTAGCCGGCTCTTCTTTCCTGGATCCGGTTAAACCTCACCGGATCCCCTTTGGTCTTTTCTTTCACTGGCTTGAAGTAGGACTGACCGAATCGCCTTGAGATCCGACCCGGATAACTTAGCCGGCTCTTCTTTCCTTGATCCGGTTAGACCTTAACTGTTCATAACACATCATCTTTGCCCTACCCGGGGCAGCCCCCCGACACTCACTATTTTTTAAATTAATGAAGGTTTCATGTTTTTATGATATTTTTTGAATTAGTTATGCTCATTTGAAATTGGGCAAAGTTTTTTTCAGCCACAAGTGCCAACCACGGCCCAGCCCACCTCGCGTTCGCTTTCCCCACGGCCCAGCCCACCTCCCGTGCCACAGCCCACCTTGTTTTTTCCCGTTCCCCTACTTATCCACTCAGCCCCGCGTCGTACCCTAGCAATTTAGATCTGCCGCAGCTTCCCACACTCACTCGCCGCCGACGACCAAATCCACGATAAACCGCCACCGCCACCTACAGATCCAGCGCCACCGCACGAAGATGTTTAGGCGTGGAGGTTCCGGGGGCTCCAACTCCCGCGGTGGTCATTCCGGCGGTGGAAATCGCCCCGGCGATGCCCGCAAGTTGCAGAAGCGGCCGGCTGACCCGGAACGCGCCAGGCGGGTTCATTCCGACGTCGGTCGGAAGCGCGGCGCGTACAAGTGGCTCAACATGGGCCTGACGCCGCCGCCAGCGTACCAGCGCCGTGAGGTGGAGGAGTACGACCTCGCCGTGGCGGCGCGCGGGCCGCCGCTACGAGCACGGGAGCTCCTCCGGCGCGGGGAGCTCCCGCATGGCGGCAAGGAAGCCACAGTTGCAGCCGCCGAAGAGGGAGGAGGAGGAGCAGCAGGACCGCCCACCACGCCGCGGCCTGCTGCCCGGAGACTTCACCGCCGATGAGGACCTGGACTGGATCACCGAGGAGGTGATCCAGCGCAGCCAGCAGCAGCAGGAGGTCGAGGTGCGCCATCAGGAGATCGAGGAGCTCAACAAACTCCGCCTCGAGAGAGGTATCGAGGCTTCCCTCCACCCCATCATCGACATCAGCTCCGACGAGGAGGAGCTCGACTTCTCCGACTTGTCCGACTGAGCGGCGTCGCCGCCTCGTCGCCGCCGCACCCCCGGGGCTCCGAAGCCCAATTTTGGATCTGCGTTTAGGGTAGAGCAGCGTCGACGCCCAATTAGCTAGGCTAACTATGTAATCGAGCTTCTGCCCGCGTGTGTGGCTTTTGATCCGATGATCGCCACGAACTAAGCTATGTAATCTTTCGAATTTGAGTATATGTTAAGTTAAATTTCAGTTGAAATCCAGTTCTGCTTACGGCTTCACTTTAGAAATTGCGCAAATGAATCCAGTTCAGTTCAGACAACCTCGTCGGCGTTGCGGCGCTTCGTCGCCGGAGAAGAAGAAGACAGGCAAGCAAGGGAGAATGCGCGCGCAGGGGAGGAGGATATAACGGTCGTCGTTGTTGTCTAGGCCCCACCAATCTGACGTGGATAAGTTGTGGGTCCCACCCGCCGGCTCCCCATAATCATAATCCTAACTAACAGACTGCCCTTAAGGGCCAAGTCGTAGCAGAGCAATTTGCGCAAACAGCGATGTCGCAGCAGAGCTATTCCAGCGAACGACGTCGCTGCCCATCAATTGACGAAGTAAAGCGTCACACAGGAGCTATTCGCCCCTATTGGTACATTTGTTTCATTATAGGGTCGCAACTTATTTCTAAGACATTTTATAATCTGTGTTACAATGTGTATTAGCTAGCTGTCCATATTATCTTGAAATGAAGGTCAATGAGTGGGGGATACTGTTATTCTTAGCGATGATCAGTACCGTCCTCGATTATACAAATATTGTTAGCGATCTGGCCTTCTATATACTCTCTCCGTTCACTTTTTACAAGGCACACTAGCTATCATTTTCATTTTGACCACATACGTATAAATATGTATAAAATATGTCTAGATTCACTCATTTTGCTATGTATGTGGCTAAAATTGAAAGGATAACTAATGTGCCTTATAAAAGTGAACGGAGTGAGTACATAATTACATATACATATGCACTGTGGTCTGTCCATAACTCGACATAGGACAGGAGGCGAAAGGTAGGTAGGAGAAGATAGAACAAAGGGAGCTGTCGGCACTGGGCAATGGATCAGACTAGTGCCAACAAGATGCTGAGGGACGAGATCACGGACGCCACCATGGCCGGATTCGCGGGTTCCACCACCGTGATCCCCGACAAGTACGTTCAGTCCGACGAGATTGCCGGGGTGCCATCGTCGTCGACTTCGAGAGCTGCAAGATTTCTCTTCCCGTCATAGACATGGCAAGGCTGCTGGATGAGTCACAAGAGGAAATCGCTAAGCTTGGATCTGCATGTCGAGATTGGGGGTTCTTCTAGGTTAGTTATTCTATTAACCAAGCATGCATCTAGCCAGCCTCGCTGTCTAATTGAATGATTACTTACTCCCAAATCTTACGATAGTATCTGTATGCAGATAATAAACCATGGTGTTGATGAGGGAATTGTAGAGGATGTGAAACATACTACCACAAAGTTCTTTAAGTTGCCGCTGGAGAAGAAGAAAGCCGTGGAACCGTTAAAGCAGATGGTGGCCTCCAAGGGTTTGGTCACCATTTCAACACGACCACGGGCAAGTTGGACTGGGCGGAGAGTCTAGTACTCTCCGGTGTGCAGCCAATCCAAGAAAGAAACATGGATTTTTGGCCGATTGATCCACCAACATTTAGGTACTTATGTTTTGAGTTTATATACATCCGTGTGCCTGTCCACCATGTTGTTTTTATGCGATTACTGTTTCCAGGGATACACTTGACAAGTACTCCTTCGAGATGACCAAGCTGACGAACCTCCTCCTTGCGTCCATGGCCGCCGAGCTTGGGATTACACAGGAGACCCTCGTGGAAACCATGCAGGGTAAGCTACAGAATATCATCTTCCACCACTACCCTCCGTGCCAACATGGTGCGGACAAGGTGCTCGGTTTCGCCCCGCACACAGACAGCTTCTGCCTGACGGCGTTGCTACAAGTGGACACCACGCCCGGCCTTCAGGTCAGCAAGGACGGCAAGTGGTACCCTGTGCGGCCGCTACCAGGCTCTTTCACCATCATCGTGGGAGATATCCTTGAGGTCCTCACCAACGGCAGGTACAATTGTCTCGCTTGAATATATAAGATTATGATATGTCTATCGTAAAATGCAGCACCTATAATTGTTCTGTTTTTGGGATAACCAATGGTAGATACAAGAGTGTTGAGCACAGGGCGCTCGTCCACCCTGAGAGAGGCCGCACCACCATCGTCACCTTCCAAGATGCTTGTGTCAATGGGGTGTTGAGACCGCTCCCAGAGCTAGGGGAGGAGGCACGGTACAAGTCCATCGAGAAAGATGACTACAGGCGACGCAAGCTTCAGGCGCTATAGGATAGGGTAGGGTTCATGGACAGCCTCAAGATATAATCCTTCACGACTTCATCATCTGGAGCGAGAAGTGTGTCAATAGAACATGTTTGGTATATTCCTACCTACTTTGCTTGCATGTTTCACTTTCCGGTTTTAGTTGTGTACCAAAGATTGCAGTTGTTGTAGGAAAATTAGGGTTGGAATAATTTCGGCCTACCCTCTATTCCTCTGCCTTATCGGTGGTGTCGCTCACAATGCATATTGAGACTACAGGGTGGGACCTTTATATTGACTCCAAATTCCAGATAAATCAATTTGTTTCCAGATAGGACTCGTGACATGTTAGAACGACCACCATACCTAATAGCCCATTACCGAGCCTATTACTGTTAAATAATTAGGTCCCAGCACGCATGTGTGAGTCATGCGCCGAGTTTGAATACACAATCAAACTCGCAGGCTTTAACAATCCATAGAGCCAATCCTACGGACAACCTGGCATTCCACTCTATACTGTTTTCGGGTATAATTCCAGCATATTCATATATACTGTGTTCCAGTATAGACGTACCGGCTTCCTTAAGTATATTTTCTTAAGTACCGCGCATCAATAATTCCCTGTTATTTCCGTGACACTTCCACACTGAAGTTTAATTCCGGACAATGTAGTAGATATATAAAATGTTGCAAGACACAATTTCCTACATCTCCCACTTGACTGAAAACATTTTATTTCAGCTAAGTGAATTCCCATGCTATCACATGGTTAGGCGTTAATTCCTTCCGTCAGTGCATTCACGTTGTATATAAACCTTTATGACTTTTGGAGTCAAATTATCACAAAGTAACAGGTTATGATGCACCTTTCCACGACCTTAAGTTCACGAAGAAATTTCCTTAGCCATATACTTTCCTTCAATGCTTGACAAGCATCAAAGTACTCATATTCCGTAAACAAAGAATATCCATGTTTCCATTGTAAATAATAAATACCTACAAATGTAAATATTAGCACATAACATAAAAATAGATTACCTTTCACGAAGATCCTATTTCCAAAAATAGTGTCAATATATCCACGCAGTTGAAGGTTAAGAGCATCAAAGAATGAATAATCCACATTTCATTGCGCCAGCAAATACTTTTATGTGATTCCAAGAATCTTTATGAAATTAACATTCCGTTTGCTAAAAATTCTAGCAAATCCTTTTCCGTGCTAATAATAATAGCAACAACTACGGTGGCATGGCTAAGTTCAGGTCGCACGAATAATGTCCCACGATAACTGTGGTATGACAATTATTCTTCCTTTTTCCTCACGAGTTCAAATATAATTCCTCGCAGAGTACCATTCCCTTAATCAAAAGGTACATGACAGGTTTGCACTTTTCCATAGAAAAATATATCAAAACATTCAATATGTGATTCCACTCCCAAAACGCAGGAAGCATTGAACAATCATTTCATAAGAAATTAGAACTAAACCAAGCTTTCACTTCCATCAATGTGATATTTTTGAAACAATAAGAACATAGTTAGCACATATAACGATAACACAAAATAATTCACACTAACCTTTGCATATGATCATCTTCCATCATTAATAAAACCGTATGACATGATATTCCATTGATGTGAAGCTTGTTCCAATAAAATTAATTGATCTATTCAGTTAGCAAATCCTGTCATTATTCCCACCTCCTCTAAATTACAGAGTTTCCACAAAGTATAAATATTTCCTTTGTGTAAATAATTAAACAACAACAACTCCTCTAAATTCCATAGTTTCCACAAAGTATAAATATTTCCTTTGTGTAAAGAATTAGACAACAAGCTTAGAATTGTAACTCACACTAAGCATGTTGCATTAAACTTCCATCTAAATAAATCCATTAACAACCAATAGGCATGCGGTTCCTCCTTATTGAGTTTATTGCTTCCCGCAATGCTTCCATCCATAGTTAACATCAGCAACAAGTTTCAGTATATTCTTTCCTCTAAAATATAGAGTAACTTCCTCAAATAATACACAATAGTAGCAAAGATATGATGGTCCAATTTAATTCCTCCCACTTTTCCTAAGCATGTTAATGTTGGGATAATTCCTCCCACTTTTCCTACTCATGTTAGTGTTAGGATAATTCCTCCCACTTTTCCTAAGCATGTTAGTGTTGGGAGTTTAACTTGTGTCTTCCTTTGAGTTTAACACATATAAAATTCTGGAGTGACTATTAGAACACACCCTTCATGAGAAATATCATATTCCTACTTTCCACCAATTTTCTCATTTCCAGATCAAAAACAAAATACCATTTGATCCACTAGAATATGTACATTAAAAAATTGATGTGCTATGTAGTAAACAATCATTCCATACTACCGAAATATAAATAGAATAGTTCCTTCCAGTTCACAAAATATAAACAGTGACAGTGATAAATAATGACTTACTCAACAAATTTTAGTATGTAATGTTTTCCAACATATTCAAGAGAATAACCAATAGTTGTATTCCTCCATTCAGCCATGGAGTATATCATATAAGACATCGGTAATAATTCCATGCTCATCACATTAGTTTCAGTTAAAATTCTTGAAGTGTACTTCCCCCACCAATCAGTTTTCAAACCATTAAATAATTTGATGAACAGATTTTTCCACTTCCGTATAGAACAAAAACCTTCCGACTTGTATTGTATAAGATATAAATGACCATGAAATAAAACAAATATAATCACCTCAAGTAGGAGTGTCCAAAAATACCGTAAATATATGTTCATGAAGTATCATAATCCTCCCACCTAAGTCAAGAATTCCAGAAATAATAATCCACAAATTATGTTCCTTGATATGTGACCAAGTCGTAAAGGAGATAAAATAATTGAGCCTCTAGTGGGAGTGTAAAACCAAATGTCACATTGAAGAAAAATCCATAACTGATAGTACTCCCACTTAAAATTTATAATTCCAGAATTGACAAGCATAATTCTGTTTACAGAGTATGACCAAGTCATAAAAATCAACAATAATAAATTCCGAGCATGTGTTCCTATTATCAGTATTCCTCCCTATGGAGTTCTCTTCACAACCAAGTTCCAACGAATTATCAATAGAGCATGAGACCGTTGTGTTAAATTTCATAATGCACTAATTTTCTTTGAGCAATAATTCCACTCTTCCTTTTCCAAATAGCATGCATAACCAACAAATCCCGATAGAGAAGTACAAATTAAATTCCTTCTCATCGTAGGTGAATAGAAGAACAATAATACTTTTCCTCCACAAGGGAGTTTGATTGCATAATTTCCAAATTCCAAGTATATCATATTTAGCAATAATGCCTAAGTAGACATATCTATTTCCGCTTGGAATTGTGTGCATATAAATAAGTTGCTATTGTGTTCCATCAAATTATATGACGTACAAGTAAAATCCAAACTATATGGAGAAGTAATCATAAACAAATATTTAGTGCGAACAATAGCAATGGACATACCGTTGAGTAATATTGATTTCCTTTTCCATGGAGTATTTCCCATTTTCCTCCAAAAATAAATGATGCCAATTTCAATATAACCATGATAGATGCCTTCTCATCGTTATTACGCCAAAGAATTCCGATGAATTATTAAGTACTCCAACAAGTTCCAGAGTATTCCGACGAGTTCCACATTTATTCCGGTGACAAAGTCAAACCGTAGCAATAGGAATAAATCATAGTGACAAAAAAATAATTAATCCATCAGACAAAGAGTTTAATAAATTCCCTCGGCGTATATTCCAATTTCCTCTAAAAACGAGTGATGTCGAATAAAATATAAGTCCAAAATTCCTTTTCCTGACTGTGCATAATTTCCGCATAATCTTGCATGCTCAATACACATCAGGAGCATTAATTTATCCCGTTATTCCTTGATCAATTCGGCAGCAATGATGGAGGTACTTGCGTACTGCATATCAATTCTGCTAGATTTTCCTTGATTGCTGCGCCAAAACTTAACCTGCCAGGTACAAGAATTCCTGACACCAGCAAGCAGTGATAAATTGTGACCGAGAGATGACATGGACGGTGTAAACTTCTTTCCTCGACCCGCGCGCGAGATAATATGGTAGCGGTCGTGTGAACTTGATGCTGTGACTCTTTCCTGGATCCCAGTGGCAGCGAAATTTCCTCCAAGGCTCGATCTGTGCGTGCAGAGCGACAAGGACTGTACTCTGCTTTCCAAATTGAGCTAGGCCTCCAGCGACTTGGTGCACGCCCTTGCGCGGAGCTCCTTAGCTGATAATAAAACAAAATTCCTCGATCCACGTCTTGATCCTCGATCAGCTTTGCTGCTGTCCTGCTTGATTCCGTTGTGTGTAAAAATATTTGCTGCAGCACAACGCGATGGCAGCATAGCGACGGATCGGCGACCGAGGCGAGTTGGCAGCGGAAAAACAAATAAGGCCGCGATTCTGGCTTCCCTCGACAGACAAGCACAAACCAGAATCTGCAGCTATGGCGTGTCTTCTTCCTGGATCGGCGTGACACCGAACCTTCCCAATCCACGCGACAGATTGCAAGAGACAGGTGCGGCTGCAGATCGGATCGGTGACCAGATCGATGCGACGGAGACGAATTTCCAGCCGAATAGGACGGTGATCCCGACGGTAGAGTTCCTGGTTGGATCGGATGCGACGTGACTTGATATCCTCCCGATCGATTCAGATTCCGGCGGATACGGCCCCGTCGATGATTTTGCTTCCGCTCCTCAAGACAGCCGAAGACGACGCAGTCAGTTCGTGCAAGAAAGACGAGCTGATGAGGACGACGTTGACGGAATCCACAAGGCACGCGTCGGGCTGTGAAGCTCAACAGCAGATCAATGCGAGGGGACGGACCGTGCGCAGCCGGACGGAGCGGCGATCGCGACGGCAGAGTTGTACAGCGGACGAGGGTTTCTGACCGGCGACCAACCATCGGCGCTGATACCAATGTAGGAAAATCAGGGTTGGAATAATTTCGGCCTACCTCTATTCCTCTGCCTTATCGGTGGTGTCGCTCACAATGCATATTGAGGCTAGAGGGTGGGACCTTTATATTGACTTCAAATTCCAGATAAATCAATCGGTTTCCAGATAGGACTCGTGACATGTTAGAACGACCACCATACCTAACAGCCCATTACCGAGCCTATTACTGTTAAATAATTAGGTCCCAGCACGCATGTGTGAGTCATGCGCCGAGTTTGAATACACAATCAAACTCGCAGACTTTAACAATCCATAGAGCCAATCCTACGGACAACCTGACATTCCACTCTATACTGTTCTCGGATATAATTCCAGCATATTCATATATACTGTGTTCCAGTATAGACGTACCGGCTTTCTTAATTATATTTTCTTAAGTACCGCACATCAATAATTCCCTGTTATTTCCGTGACACTTCCACACTGAAGTTTAATTCCGGACAATGTAGTAGATATAAAAATGTTGCAAGACACAATTTACTATAGTTGTATGTGTCGTTTGGCTCGTTGCTCCCCATGGCATGACATTATCGTCATGTTTTATTTTCTTTCTATTATTTCGTGATAAATATAGTTGTTGTGCTATTGCAAATGTTGGTTGCATTTTGCATTATCTATGATTCATTATTGTGGACACCATAGGAAAAAAAAGTACAACTTTAGATAGAATAGTTAATCCAGCGTGTCTATTTTAAAGCATCTCAAAAGAGCTTTGACATATATAAATAGTTTTTGCCCGGATCAATTCCCTTTTCCTTGGCACTCACAAGTCACGTTGGGGTCGAGTGGACATATAAGCCAAAGGAAGAGAAAACCAAGTCTGAAGAAATAGAACAATGTGAATTTTTCCTCGATCGTCATCTCTGTCTGTCTCATATCTCCATGACACCAAAGCCACAGCTTGGCCAATCTCACGGCAGCAATCACACGGGCAAGAGGATCACTACACTACACGAGGTGAGACATTGAGACCCTAATTTTCTTTCATAAGGTGAGTATAAAATGGTCAAATCACTCGTCACCGCCACCTTACTTGAGCGTTCAGCAAGAGTGCTGACCAACAATTTTGACTGCTGCATATATACATGCAGAGAACGGAAACGACTTGGAAAATTTCAACATATTATACGCAATCTGGATGCCGTGCCCTGCGCTAATTTGCTGTTTGTATTAGAAGAAGGCAGGGCTAAATTGTCAAAGCATATGACAATGTTAACTCAGTCATTTCTATTTTTCCTAGTTTCAAACCGAACGACCTGATCTGGTCATCCCGGCTTCTAAAAAATACGACGCCCAGTGCAGATAAATCTGCCCCCAAAAGATCAGTTCAGAAACCGCGAGGATCGACTACCTGCACGGCATCGGCAACGGTAGAGCACACCAATCCACCATGTCCGGCGGCGACACGGCACCACGCGTCGTGGAGGACTTCATCGGCGTCATCCAGATCCTCAGCGACGGCACCGTCGTCCGCGGCGACAAGTCCGTCCTCCTGCCCACGGAGAAGTTCCCGGATGTCCCCGGCGTGCAGTGGAAGGACGTCGTGTACCACGCCGCGCACGGCCTTCGCGCCCGTGTCTACAGGCCGGCGTCGTCGGTCGCCGGTAGCGTCAAGCTCCCGGTGCTGGTCTACTTCCACGGGGGGCTACTGCATCGGCTCCTTCGCTGATCCCGGCTACCACTCCTTCTGCCTCCGCGCCGCCGCCGAGCTCCCGGCAGTGGTGCTCTCCGTCCAGTACCGCCTCGCCCCGAGCACCGCCTCCCCGCAGCCATCAACGACGGCGCGGATTTCCTGTCCTGGCTGCGCGGCCAGGCTGAGATCGCCGCCTCCAGCGCCGACGCCGACCCGTGGCTCGCGGAGTCGGCCGACTTTGAGCTGACGTTCCTCTCCGGCATGTCAGCCGGCGCCAACCTTGCCCACCACCTCACCGTCCAGGTCGCCTCCGAGCAGCTCGCGGTCAGCCCGGTGTGCATCCTCGGGTACGTCCTCCTCTCCGCGTTCTTCGCCAGCGTTGAGCGTACGGCGGCGGAGGCCGACACGCCGGCGGACCCGTCGCTGACGGTCCAGATGGCCGACCAGCTCTGGCACATGTCGCTGCCGGTTGGAGCGAGCAGGGACCACCCGGTGGCCAACCCGTTCGGTCCTGACAGCCCCAGCCTCGCGGCCGTGGATCTCCCGCCCGCGCTCGTCGTCACGCCCGGAAACGACGTGCTCCGTGACCACCAGCACGGGTACGCGACGAGGCTGAAGGAGATGGGGAAGGCCGTCGAGCTGGTCGGGTTCGAGGGAGAGCAGCACGGCTTCGAAGTCCTCCGGCCGTTCGGCGAGGCCGCCGACGAGTTGATGCCAGTTCTCAGGCGGTTTGTGTACGCACACAGTGACTGAACGGTGATGTTTGTGTGTTCCAGATGCTTTGTGTAGCTGCTTGTTTGGATTGTACTTGTAAATCCAGCAACTGAAAGCTTTTTGGATTGTGAAATTGTGATTTCCTAATGCATTTGTGATGTCTTGTGAATTGTGATTTCCTAATGCATTGGGTGGCTGCTTGTTTGGATTTTACATGTAAATCCACCTACTGAAGCATTTTGGTGGTTCTCAAAATAAACAGAGCAGAACCGCAACATTGGCAGAAACTTTGAGACATCGCGGCAGCGGAGATGACTTCTGAAGGAGTTAATTTATGACGCCTAATTTCCAGTACCAATTCATATGTAACAAATATCTCCTTCCTCACATAACAATGTCAGAAAGGTCGTATCTGAAATTCTGATCAATTAGCAGCCAGGTCATATCTGAATGACTTCTTCAGGAGGTTCAGTCTTGCAGCGAGCATTCTTCTTCGGCGTGACGTCCTCCGGTGCTTCCCTCTTGGCACGAGCATTCTTCTTCGGCATGCAGACATCGGTCAGGACGGTCTTGGACTTGAAGGCAGCAGCGAGTATGCCCAGCGCCTGCATTCCAACACACAGAGAAAATTAAAATCAGTCACCAGCCACAGCAGTTAACCAAGGCCAGCGCCTATAACATTGGAAACTCGTAGCTAGTACCTCTTCCTTGCCGATCTTGACGATCTTCTCCTGCAGCACGCTGAGGTCCTTGACGCCGCACTGGGCGAGCAGGGCGATTAAGGACACGGATGCTGGTGTCACGGATAGGTCGTCCTTGAGGGTGTAACTGGGAGTTTGTAGCTTCGTGGCTGTTGCCGAGACGACCACGGGCCCGTTTGTTCCGGCGCCGGCGACCGTCATGGCCTTCTGCCTATAGCAGTTGGAACCGGGGCAGACGCTGTACAGGATCGCCGAGAGGTGTCCACAATTGGTGGCAGTACCCTTACCTGGACAAGTGTAGAGTTTTCCGTTGCCGTTGAACTGGACGCCCAGCAGCTGCTGCAAGCAGGAGAGCGTGTTGGGGGCGACGACCGGGATCAGGTGTAGATCCGCGGTATTGTAGGCTGGTGACGGTGCCAAGCAGGGTCCCAACGCTGCCGGCCATGCCCTCCTTGGCGAGCAGGCTGGTGACGGTGCCCAGCGGCAGGGAGAGGAGGCCCGTGAGGAACTCGACGACGTCGCTGCCGGCCTCCGCGAAGCAGAGTTTCCCTGTCTTCTTGTTGATCAGGAGCTTGATCGATAGCTCGGTTGTCGCCATACTATCCTGTTATAGTTCAATTCAAACCTTCTAAATGAGCAATGTTAATTGGCAGAAAACATGTATATTGGGATTGCAAGGAGAAGTTGATTTTCCGAGAGTTAATAGAGCAATAGTATTTTCAAGAATGTACATAACCCAAAGAGATCTTCGTGTGAGCAGATAACTTCAGATTCGCGAGCAACATCAACTGTAAACCACAAGCTAGGTGCAAGCCACACAACCTATACCACTAAAATAACATTTTCTAGTACGAGTTTTGATCCTTAATACTTTATTTATTAGAAAAACAAGATTAAGCTACAAATAAAATAAACTAAAAGTTTCATTGATTAAGTGCTCAGAGCAACCTTTCGATCAGGTTTTCATGCCATCTCTAACACTACAGTTCTAATAATAGGTGGGACTAGCTCTACCTAGTTAGGACAAACTCGTTTTATTATAGGCTTGCCTGAAAAACCCTCTGAGAGTAAAAACATCATTACTAATAGTTCTTTTCCCTTGTTTTGTTCCTTTTTTTTCTACTAGTAGTTGAAATAAAATAGTGGAAAAGCAGTAAAAATGTGAACTCCGAAGTATGTTGTAGAAATATACAACATTATGAAGAATTTAAGATGCAATAGAAAACACAACATATTGTAGAGTAAAAAGGTAAAATGATACAACATGAGACTCACGGCAAAAAATATGGTATAAAAACATGGTAGAAACTAGTGTAAATGTATAGTAGAAAAAAGTAGTAAGAGATCACAATGCATAAAATAGAGAAAAGAGTCGCTACATGGAAAATTGGGGTTTAGGATTAAAGATACCGTCAAAAATAGGACACTGGTGAAAATATATATTGGAAGCTCCTTTGAGGGGAGACATTTTAAAATCTCGAAATGGACTTTTAAATAGCCATCATCGTATATTTTGGAAGCTAGCCTTGTTGACCGAAACAAACCAGCGTGGGAGAGGATGTTAGGACGTAAGAAATTCCACAAATAATGTACTACAAGTAGAACATTTTGTTACATTAATAATTTTGCGTGACCTATAAGGAAAACGCGATATTACAGTGTTGGCCTACTGGCTATATGATGCATGTAAAATGCATACATGAACTTTGCATTGTATTACTTATATTTCAATCATATTTGTATCATATAAGGGTTATATCATTGTTTTATATTGATTTTGGGAATATTTCATAATTTCCCTATTTTTCTGGAATTAACCCTGCACAGGCAGAAAACCCTATTTTCTATATTTTGATGTTTCAGGGATCCAAACGACGTCCAAATGACCTGGAAATTTACGAGCATCAGTTTTTGGAAGGAACGAAGCGTGGGAGCGAAGGAAGCGAACAAATGGAGGCCCGAGGGCCAAGATAGGGTGGCCCACGCGGCCAGATTCCTTGGCCACGTGGGACCCACCATCTTGGGCCTCGAGGCTCCGTTGCCGTCGATCTTTTTTCCCGAGCCTCCGTCTTGACCTAAAAACGACTATAAAAATGGTCTCTGACACCCTTCGGAGAGGAGCGCCGCAGAAACACAGAAACCACGAAACAGAGACCTGGAGTTACAGATTGGAGGGGGAAAACTCCGGCGGGGCGCTGCCGGGGTGGTCTCCATCTTCTCCAACATCTCCACCATCATCACCATGATGAAGGGGGAGTAATCCACCCCTGGACTTTGGGTTTGTGGTGGTAACTTGATCCAATCTCTCTATGTATGATCATTGTTGAAGTCCATATGATGTGCCTTGCATGATTATGGAACTATCTTTGTAATTCCTATGGTGGATATTGTGGTGTGATATGATATTATGTTATGCATTTACCGTCATGTTGGGATTTTATGGTTTGTCATACTTTGGAATACATCTATGTTACATGCAATGGATTTATCTATTCTTAATGCCTTGTTTATCCGCGCTAACGGGGTGGTTGACAACCATCTCGGTGGGTAGATGAGAGGGATGTGGATGCACGTACATTAATAAATCATTGCACTAGTTATTAGAATATGTTTTCCTTTAAGAGTATGATGTATGTGGGTAGAGAGTGGCCTAGTGACAGAAGGCATAGGCATTAAGTGACAGTAATGTCGCCCAACATTCTTTATCTGGGGGTAAAAAGGAAGAAGTATGATGTGGGAGTGATAACAAACCACGCTAGCCTTACGAGGGTGACCCTAGCAACACAAATGATTATTTTCTTTTAACTATGTGTTTTAGGACATGTAGCCGTCATATAAGTTTACCATTAAAGCATGACAATTGTGTGTACTTTTTATCTATAACATGATAATCACCATAGATGGGAGAGAGATGATTAAGTGAACCCATGAACCCATGTCCATCGTTCCTATAAGAGAAAACCTTTGTCTTGTTCTCTTGCATTGAAGAGGATTGGGACACTTTTACATTCTTGTTTTGTTACATTAAACTTCCATCCATTAAATCAACCATCTTGTTCTTTAAACTTGTTTAGTGTATAATCAACTAAAACTTGTGACACTTTAGTTGTAGGGAATAGACAACTTTTTCTTCTTGTTCCTGCGGATCGATACCCTACTTCCACATTGAGAGGTGCTACAGTGATCCCTGCTCTTGGAGGTTATCAAGTACTTTTCTGGCGCCGTTGCGGGGAGCGTAGCGCTTAAGTTTCTATTCTTGTGTGCACTAAACTTTAAATTTATTTTTGTTATATCTTGCAATCATTTAAGCTTGGGGAGGATACTATGTCTCCCATTTACGATTATTACAATGATGAATATGATATTTTCAGTCCACCTACTATTGAGGATAAAGTTTATTATGATTATGATATGCCTCCTATATGTGATGATTACAATGATGATTATGAATGTTTTACTCCCACTATTACTAAGAAGGATTTTACTTATGTGGAGAGTACTAATACATTTATGTTTGAAGCTCATGAGAGACATGCTTTATCTGATAGTTATATTGTTGAATTTATTCATGATGCTACTGAAAGTTATTATGAGAGAGGAAAACATGGTTCTAAACATTTCAACATTATTACGTTTCCTCTCTTTAAGTTGAAAGTCTTGAAATTGCTCTTGTTTTATCTTCCTATGCTACTTGCTTTGTGTTTCAATGATTTATTTTCTTACAAGATCCCAATGCATAGGAAGTGGGTTAGACTTAAAGTGTTTCATATTTTTTTCTTGATGCTCTCTTTTGCATTTCAATTCTTGTTCCTATGTGAGCATCATTAAAACTATCATGGCTGTCCAGAAAAGAGATTCCTAAGCTTCACTGCGAAAAATGTTAAAAATCACAGAAAAGGAATTTTGACCTGAAATTTTACGACAACAATCTTCAGTTATTAATACACATTTAATTAGTTCAAATTTTCTGATTTGAGCAACGTAAGTGCCTCTGAAAATTCACTCTTTACGGGCTGTCCAGTTTTTGACAGATTCTGTCTTTATTTTGCATTACTCTCATTACTTGTGTTTTGTGTAGTTCTATTGATCAAAGAGCAATGCACAACCATAGTAACAGTAGCTAATGTTTAGAATCAACTCATGATATGTCTTTGCTGTACCTATGAGGATTTAATTTATGGAGACACTAATCCCTCTAATCAAGTTTTAAGATGAGTTTTGTGTGAAGAGAACTTTCAAATGGAAGAGTTGAGGGTGATGAATAAAGATCACGAGGGACAAACACTCAAGCTTGGAGATGTTACCCCTAGGCTCACCCTTCATATATCAAATAAGTGCAAGAATTTAAGCTTGGGGATGCCAAGCCACCTCACTCCAACCATCTTGATACCAATTAAGTAAGTCTAGCTATATGGCTATAAAGAAAGCGCTTTACGGGAGGCAACCCGGTTGTTTTTACTTTTGATTTTTTTTTGTCCTCTTCCTGTAACAAGAGACTTAGTTTTTAGTTTAGTTTCTAGAATTTTTAATAAATTGCCAAGTTTTACCCATTTTGGCTTGAAAAAGTTGCTTATTGTATTCGGAGATTTTATTCCAGCACGAGTCTGTGCACGGTATGATTTTTCATTCATATTCTGTAACTCCGAATGAGCTGCAATTTGAACTGTAGTTGCAACTTTTCATCCTCTGTATGCATGAATGTTTTCAGATTTTTTCGACATAATTAAGTAGGGTAGAAAAATGCGTTTTGCTGCTGCTGTTTTTCTGGACAGATTATGTCCCATTTTGTTTGATGCATTCTTTAAACTTTTAACTTGAATCTTTTTGATCCAATTGAGTTTATAAGTAGGCATACAACATTATTTCTGGACATTCATATGAATTTTTGTTTAAGGATTATATGCAGCAAGCAATTCATTTGTCTACCCCACAAAAAAGAAATGGAGAAACGGTGTTTTGAAGTTTTTTCACAGGAATTAGAGGAGATGCACCAAGAGCTATCCAAGGATGGTGAAGACCATAAGCTTGGGGATGTGAAGACAACCCCACTGGACCAACAAACTCTCGGTTTGCACACGTCTAACTTCTGTTTTTCGATCAATGCACTTTATCGCATAAAATTGGAGCGTCTTTTTATTTACTTTTTATTTCGGTTTGTTTGTCTTGAGACCACTGTCGTGGGTTTGTCACGTCAGATGTCATGGATGACTTCGTAGGTGTGGGATTTGTGCGAGTCAATCGTCTCCGAGCTTGGGATCGCAGGAACAAGGACGAACACAGATTTACCCAGGTTCGGCCCCTCAATGTGAGGTAAAGACCTACTTCCTGTCTACCCTAGATTGGTATTGATATGATATATGTGGTGTTACAATGGAGGCGATCCGACCTGGGAACTCGCCATAAGAGCTAGGGTTCTAGGGCTTGATAGCTTGACCCTGTCTAAGTCCTGCGAGTCCTCTTTATATGCGCAGAGGCTCGCTAGGTTACAAAGGAAACTTCCACCACAAGGAATATATCGACCGGAACCTACTTGGAGACTAACTCCTCCTCACGTCTTCCAGGATATGTCTTCTAGATCCTTCTCCTTGTGGTGGTACGATGGTGGGCTTGCTTTCATGCAGGCCTTTATTGTGCGAGTAAGTTGGAGTCGCACTTTACCAAATATGGGCCGCGGGTTAATCTACAAAGTATTCCCCGACATTAGCCCCAAGTTCAGCTTGGACTTCGGACGAAGGCTTCTTTGTCTTATTGAACCATTGAACCGCTCACATGAATGTCCCAGCTGAACTCCAATTTTTGTATCGCCATGTGCAACTTATAACCTTCTTAGCGGCTCAAGGGCGCGACTCATCTGGTCGTGCCTGTTGGTTTTCAGATCTGGGCGTCTTCCGCGCCTGGGCTTTTTATGTTGGCCCATCGGCCTCCCTGGCGTTCTACTTCAATTACGCCGTCGCTACTCTTCTCCGCCGCCTTTGGTTCCGCTTCTTACGCTTGTAATCTTCTGGCGGAAATCCCCTTGGTTGAAAGAGATGTCTCGCCGTAGCTGCAACTGGGAAGGCTCGTGGATTGATGAGGTATTTTTGGAGTCTTTAGCTGCTCGCGGCCTTCTTCCTCCGAGGGATCAATGCGAATGGCGCGCCGCTGGCGAGGAGATAATTCCTGATCCACAGCCAGGAGAAGTGGTGATTTTTGCGGAACACGTCGAGCGCGGATTCAAGCCTCCTGGTTCTCTTTTCTTTCGCTCCCTGATGCAGCGGCTGGGTCTTCGCTTTCACGACATCGGTCCCAACTCAATATTGCAAGTGAGTAACTTCCACGTCCTTTGCGAAGATTACTTAGGCATATCCCCTTCAATAGACTTCTGGCTCGCTCTCTTTAGCTGCAATAGTCAAAAAGATGCAATAGATGCATCTTTCCTCCAATGCGGCGCCATATCTTTCCAACGCCGTAAGGGTAGTATTTTCCCAAAGCTAGCCTTGCCAAAAAAGTTAAGGACTGGCAAAGAACTTTCTTTTATTGCAAAGATACTTCCCCTGAGGGCGAGATTCATCTCCCCCCTTGGTCTCCACTCCCTTTCGAGGCTACCTCTGCTTTGTCTTCCAAGCCCGATCCTTCCTCGTTGGCCTCCATCGAAATTCTTTTAGACAAGGTGAGGGCGCTGACGCTCCATGGTCTTACCGGATTGGATCTTATATCTTGCTGGACCAAATGGCGAATTCAGCCTGTGAGTCGCCGTATGCGACTTATGATGGACTTCACCTGCCATGCCGATGACGTTGATCGTACTTGCCCTGAAGATTGGGACAAACAGGAGTGGATAAACTTCATTCGCCGAGTGACGAACGAGGACATTGACTCGTATGATAACGTCGGTCTTGCTCCCTTCTGGAATGAACACAAGCCTTTTGTGGTAATTATTCTTGTAACTTTTTCCCTCTAGGATTCCTTCTTCAAAGTTGACTATTTCTGATGTTGATTCTCTTTCAGATCGATCCTTACTTTTGGACTCTCCCATCCGAAGAGGAGACCGGCTCAGGCCAAGAAACCACTGTGAAGTTGCCAGAAGAAGTCGCTGATCCTGGCGAGGAAATGATCGCACATGGCACTGTTTCCGAGCCTGGTGGTAGCACATCTGAAGAGGAGCAACAAATGGCCAATGCTCTCTTATCCACGGCTCCAGGCACATCTTTCCTGGCGCTTCCTGAAGTACCTCGCAGGCCCTCTAAGCGTCTTCTCTCTGAAAGCTCAGAAGATCCCTCGCAACCTGAGAAACGTCGCAAGGCCTTGGCGTTGCTTGTGGATATCAAAGCTGCCAAATCTTTAAAACTTGCTAAGCTGGCAGCGCTGATCTTCCCTCCGAGCCTGCGGTGAAGAATTGTCACTCGACAAGCTCGGGTATTTCCTTGTGACATTCTTTTCTTTGTATTCATGTGTCTTTATGAAGGGTTGTTTATTCACTGTTGTTTTTTCTATCCCGTAGGCTCAGACCTGCAAGATTTGTCTTCTCCTTCTTCTGGTTGCCTGATGAAGAGCGTCTGTATTCCTTCTATAACTGTTGTGCTGCCATTTTGGTCTATAGCCATCAATATCTTGCAGGGCCATGGTTGGAGGAGATACAAAGTCTACCTCCTCCACTGATCTTTCTCAGCCAACACGAGTGAAGGTGATGTTGCTGGCGAGAACATGGAAACTAGCGATGGCGCGACTTATCTGAAGCCTTCTTTAGAAGAGGGTATTGCCGATGCGGCTCCTGCCGTGGTTCCAGTCGCAGCGCCATCTGCGACTCCTAATGTTGATGGGATGCCCCTTCAAGTTGGAGCTCCTATTTCTGAAGCGGCTGACCTCCCCAGCGTAGTAGTTCCAAATCAATTGTAGATGCCATAATCGATGCTGGAGATAAGCACGCTGCTTTATTGCGCGACCTGGTTGGGCAATTATCTTCAAGTCGCCTGGTACGCATACTGTAGCCCCCAAGCTTTGAGCCCCCAAGTACCTTTCAAAATTGCTTATATTCCGTTTACTCGCAGCTTGAGCTTCCTCGCTTGCTGCTTCTGACGCAATGAAAGCCAAGGGCATTTCCTTAGATAAACCTGAAGTGACGCGATCTGCCTTGGGACATCATAGCGATATCATTAAGAACCAAGCGCAAGAAATACAAATACTCAAAGATCAACTTGACTCCTGTGAAGAGCAATTTAAAGAGCTCGAAGCAGACTCCAAGCAGCGACTAATGGAGAAGGATGAATTGATAAAATCCTTGCGAGAGGGGCTGAATCTCAAATCTGAGCTGCTTGATCGGCTGAAAGGAGACCATGTGAGGGAGCTCGCCGCGCGAGATGAAAATATAACTCGCTGCTCAAGGCTTTTGAGGGTTTTGGATCTGCTGTTAAATCAGCCATTCTGCAACTCGCTGGTACATCCCTAATCCTTTGTCTCTTGATCATTTATATCTGAGTGACCATCATGAGCTGCTGATCTGAATAATATCTTGTTTTTTGTTGCAGGGCCTGGTGCTCCGGTGTACCGCTCCAATTTGAAGGATCAACTGGAATATCTTCAAGATTTTAGCCTGCGCCTTCTTAAAGTAACCAAAGAGGTTATGACAAAAATCGCCCCTGCGACTGATGCTCCAGATTCATGTGAGTTTTGGCTGAACAGGCTATTTAAGGCTCCTCACTATGTCTCTGATTGGAAGGGGTCTTCTGCTCGCTCCGGAGCTGCTCATGTGTTAACATTACTCCGGGCATATTATCCAGAAATAGAGGTAGGCAAGATTGCTCTTCATGACCGGGCGAAGCGCGCGGATGGTACTGAGCTTCCAATGAGTGAATACTTCGACATCTGGAAGGGTATGCGTGGATACGCCACATTGCTTGTTAAGAATTTAGACTTGGGCTCTTATCTGGGAAAGTTCAACCCTGATGGTAGCAAGGCTACGAAGGAGAAATCCACTGGGGCTGAATTATCCCGAGCTTCCGATCCATCCTCAGGACCTGGTGGTCCTTCCACTTCATCTGGTGGTGCCTTGGTTATAAGGACACCTGCTGCTCCACCTCGAGGCAAGCCGCGAAGGCTTCTGTTCCTGCGACTCGAAAGCAGAAATAAACATCCAATAGTAATGTGGACTCGTCAATAGTGACTTGCCCGTTAGTCTGTAAAAAATTTGTGTACTATAAGCAGTACTTTTGTGACCTATAAGCAGGTTCTTTTATGATACTTCCATTAAGTAGACGCTCGCGCGGCTCAGTATTTCCTAGGAACATGTGTGTTCAGGGTCGAGAGCGGCCATGATAGGCAATCAAGCTCGATTGACGCCACACCCCAGTACTTTGGCCGCATAATGCAAGACGCTTCTAGCTTAAGGACTGCCACTCGTTTGGCAAGGGTTGAGGTAGCGAGCTGTGCTCACTGTGCTTTGTAAAAAAGCCCTCAGGGTTGGTGATGTATGAAATTCAAAAGACTCAGCGACTCAATGATAGTTGAGGCGAAACGACGAACCCTTGAATGTCAAGGGTGCCGGCTTTATTTCATAACCACTCAATTTATTACAGGGTGAGACAAAGACGATGCAGACCCTTTAATGCGAGTTTTCTGTTCCTCGCAGGTCATGCATACTTGATACTCATCGCACTCATTTGCGAAATAATACTCCTGACGGAGCGGGTTGAACACCTAGTTGGTTCATGTTTGAGTTGCTAAAAGCGACTCGGGTCGAGCATGATAGCTCCGATGTTTTCATGCCAAAGTGAGGGTCAAATCTTTTGATAGGTAGCGCACTGAGTTGCGACTTACGCTGATTCACGTCCTTGGGGGATGAGTCGCGGGGGTAAGGTCTCACAATAGTTGGGCCTCTCTGACTTGGGTTGTTGATTGATATTGGATCTATGCATATACGCCATCTCTTGTTTTGTTTTTGTATCAAAGCGATTCCTGGAGTATTATCTTCCTGATTCGCGACTGTATGGTTGGAATTCACCATCTGGTGGGCGCGTCCTGCCGTCCGTCCATTCTGAGTCCCCAAGGCGACTCGCTTTGGGCTGCGGAGGTTTACTGATGGCCTGAGACCATGTGAGGAGTTGGCGATGCAAGCTTCTTCTGCAATTACTGAGCCTGCTTCCTCGCACTCTAGCGCTCTCTGTCTGTCTCCATGCACCGTGATCACGCCGTTTGGTCCTGGTATCTTTAACTGCAGGTATACGTAGCAGGGGCGGGCAGTGAATTTGACATAAGCTTCTCTCCCGAAGATCGCATGGTATGGGCTTTTGACTGCTACGACCTCGAAGCTCAGGAACTCTGTGCGGAAGTTTCGCTCGGTCCCGAAGCTGACTTCGAGGGTAATTTTTCCTATAGGTCGGTGATTATTCCTGGAATTATGCCTTGGATATCCTTCCTTGTTGGCTGTAGCTGCCGCTCGGGTATGTTCATTCGACGGAGCGTGTCTTGGTATAGGATGTTTACTCTTCCTCCTCCATCCATGAGGACTTTGTTCAACCTGTATCCCGCGACTTGCGGTGTAACAACGAGAGCCAACTGTCCTGGATCTTTTACTTCTGGGGGATGATCGTCGCGACTCCAAACAACCGATCGCTCTGTCCAACGGCGGTGTCTTTCCAGAGTTGGGATTGAGTCGCGGCTCCATCTGCTATTCATTTGCCTTCTATTGCCCGCTGTTTGTACATCCACGGTATGAAATTGCCCTATGTTTCTTCTTACTGAAGTTTCAGGCTTTTGACAGGAGTTCTCCTTGTCCCTATGCTGCATTGGTCCGCTGTGAGTCGCGGTTGATGAATCTCCTTCCTTCCATCGCCTGTAGTAGTGACACTGTGCCTTGGTGTGACCCGCGGGTCTTCCATCTCTTCTGCGGTGTAAGTCGCAAGGACTATCGAAAATCCCTTTGGCGCTGTTGGGGAGTGACTCCTTGTCTCTTTTCTGCTCCCTAAGTTGATGCTTACAGTGTTCTGTTTCCTTTGAGATTGGCAAGGAGCCGCTTGCCATCTTATCTGTCTCTGCGTGCTTGTTAGTAGTCGCCGAGAGTTGGCCGAAAGTATTGATCTTATGTTCAGTGCGGCTTAAGGTACGCACCGGCGGCTCAAACCTACAGTTCTTTCTCATAACTTGCACTTCAGATTGCGCCGTGGTATCTTTGGCAGAGTCAAGGATCCCTGTGACTTGTTTTATCCAGTCGCTGGTTGATTCGTTCTCCTTCTGGATCCACTGTCTGAGGTTCTTCACGCCCTCTATTTGGAACCTTTTGATGAACTTATCCTTCAATTCCTCCCATGAGTTTATTGACTTTGGCGGCAACCTTAGCAGCCAATCCCTGGCTTCTCCCTGTAGTACCAAGTGAAAATATTTTGCGAGCACCTCCTGAGTTACACCGATTCCTGTCATGTTTATTTCATAGTCCTCTATCCACAGGACAGGGTCTAGATCATTATGGTAGGTCGTGACTTGCTGCGACTCGCCGAAGTTCGGTGGGAAACGAGTGAGCCGTATTTCCTCCCCGAAACATGCTGGTCCTTTCAATAACGAATAGGAGCTCACAGGTGCCGTATCTTCATCTGAATCGTTTCAAACTGGGTTGGTTGAGTCGCATCAAGCTGCGGCTTACTGTCAGCCTTACTCTCTTTACCTGGTGATATTTGCAGACCTGCTAGCTGGTTGTCTAATTCTTCCACATTGCATCCTTCCTCGCCCCACGATACCTCGTGTTGGGCTCGTTAGGTAACTCCATACATGTTTGCTTGCTGTAGGGCGGCAGTCTGTAGCAGATCAATCGCATGGCGAGCGTCCTTATCAGCTCGCGTATCTCCGACTGGTGCTATTTTTGATAATATCCCGATCGCGTCGTGCATATTGCTTTCCGGATTATTGTGGAACTTCTGCTTCATCTCTTGCCTCCCTTTGTCAGTCTTGGTGCAAATCGCCTGCTGCTTTTGCTGCCAACGCCTCAGTCGTTGATCTTCTTCCTGGAGTTTTTTGCGCTCTGCCGCGAGCCTTTGCGCTTCTTCACAAAGTTCCGCCCTGACGGCTTCGATTTCTTCAATTTTGGGATTTTTCTCCCGGCTAGGCAGAGGTTCCCAGATTGGTTTTGACGGGACGGAGGCAGGTGTTTTTGCTCCGGTCTGTTGCAGTTCTTCTAACACGCGGACCCTAACTGGCCGCAGTTCCTCTCCTGATTCGTCCCCTTGAGTCGCGTCTGAAGATCTGCGACTGACGGACCCAACGAAGATTTTCACAGACCCGACGGGAATAATATACCCAAATTCAACGTGATCTGCCTCTGGTCCCCACTCTGAGTCGTCGATGAAGGGAA
The DNA here is from genome assembly GCA_947311845.1 of Poa pratensis. Lineage (NCBI taxonomy): Eukaryota > Viridiplantae > Streptophyta > Magnoliopsida > Poales > Poaceae > Poa > Poa pratensis. The sequence continues at coordinate 26,082,599 of CAMZMU010000108.1, read as the reverse complement.
CACCATTGATATCTTCCACTTGGCCGATGGCGATGTCCTTGAACCCTGATTCCGATCCTGCGCGGAACGTGACGCTCTTGACCGCAGGCCCCACGGTGGGCGCCAACTGTCGTGGGTTTGTCACGTCAGATGTCATGGATGACTTCGTAGGTGTGGGATTTGCGCGAGTCAATCGTCTCCGAGCTTGGGATCGCAGGAACAAGGACGAACACAGATTTACCCAGGTTCGGCCCCTCAATGTGAGGTAAAGACCTACTTCCTGCCTACCCTAGATTGGTATTGATATGATATATGTGGTGTTACAATGGAGGCGATCCGATCTGGGAACTCGCCGTAAGAGCTAGGGTTTAGGGCTTGATAGCTTGACCCTGTCTAAGTCCTGCGAGTCCTCTTTATATGCACAGAGGCTCGCTAGGTTACAAAGGAAACTTCCTCCACAAGGAATATATCGACCGGAACCTACTTGGAGACTAACTCCTCCTCACGTCTTCCAGGATATGTCTTCTAGATCCTTCTCCTTGTGGTGGTACGATGTTGGGCTTGCTTTCATGCAGGCCTTTATTGTGCGAGTAAGTTGAAGTCGCACTTTACCAAATATGGGCCGCGGGTTAATCTACAAAGTAGTCCCCGACAACACTATCATTTATGTTATGAGAGAGCTACTGGAAATTTGGGTTGAATTAAGTTGGATGCTATTAAAAAGATTGGGAAAGGGATGTTTGAGTTGATTCAAAAAGATACATATAGTTGCACGATTCATGTGCTTTTTAATGAATATTAATTTGCAAGTGTTTTATCAAGTGTTATCTTTTATTCATGTTTTGATGCTGAATGTTACTTTACTTTGTTTAACATGGATTGATTAGTTCTATGGACACTTTTGCATGCATTTAGGCGGTCAACTTTCTCCCTCGTGCTAGCCCAAAAACTCCAACAAGCAAAACTTGTTTTCCAACACCTTCAACCAAAGTTTTTCCAGTGAGTCTACCATATCTACCTATTAGCTTTATGCTATTCCACGTATGTTTATCATGTTATATTGTATTATCTATGTTTCCGAATTAAAATGCTTATTTTATTGATTGTTATGGGAGAAGTTGGTTAAAAAGCTCTCACGAACTTGATGCACACTTTACTTTTATTCTGCACTTAATAAACATGAACCATTGTGATTAAAATTATGAAGTTGTGTGCTTGACAAGAGTCTTGGTTGGGAGTTAGCCCATATGTGCTGTCACATGGCAAGCTTTCAACGTGCTCATAATTATATTTAGTTGATATCATGCACTTTTGTCTATGGATGCCTAACATTGTGTGAAATAAAGGTGAAACTTGGCAAGTTTAAGGAGTAAGTATAAATGACTAGAGAGACGCCTGGGCCGCTAACATAAGCCATGCATCATTCATGGTGGAAGTTTACTTACATGCCATAGTGGACCTTCATTGAAGCACTTCACAATAAAAAGATATACCCATAGTAAATAAAAGAATGCTGAGATTCTCCATTTTGTTTGTTTGTCTTGTCATTTTGACATGAGGCTTGTTCCATGTCCTGAGACAAGAGGTACCCTAGTTGATGCTCTTGATGACGCTTTATTACTTGCAATGACTTTAAAACTTGAACTTGCTTTGTGACCCGAGTTGAGCAGCCAGTTGGGGAGGCTTTTGTATTCACGGGGCATGAGGCATCCAACCCTTACTTTGTCAAGCACATTACTCATATTTGCTTTCACTTTCAACTTAACCATTCAAGATGCTATGATAGGGGTAATGAGAGCTTGACACCAATGAATACCACATTGCAATCATTAACTTAAGTAGAAGCATTTGGAAGCTAGATGAGACTTTTGCATGTTTTACCTCTACTTATTTATCTCTCTTTCCAAAGTGTCCACCTTTTATATTCAGATTTCAAAAGAGTACTCTATGACCATTATAGGATTTTTTTACTTTTCATTATGCATACATTTGGTCCATAGTACTTTCTTCTATGTTACACTCTGTGAATTATCATTGAACATCATTACATTGAATATTTGATATCACTTTATAATCCATCTTGTATATTGCTACTCCTTTGAAGAATGAATCATTTGACTCTATGTAGCAATAGTAATCATCCTTGATATCCATTGATATTATTAAAATGCAAAGTCCAGGTTAGTTTTATCACCTTCATACTCGAGGACGAGTATAGGTTAAGCTTGGGGATGTTGATGCATGTAAAATGCATACATGAACTTTGCATTGTATTACTTATATTTCAATCATATTTGCATCATATAAGGGTTATATCATTGTTTTATATTGATTTTGGGAATATTTCATAGTTTCCCTATTTTTCTGGAATTAACCCTGCACAGGCAGAAAACCCTATTTTCTATATTTTGATGTTTCAGGAACCCAAACGACGTCCAAATGGCCTGGAAATTTACGAGCATCAGTTTTTGGAAGGAACGAAGCATGGGAGCGAAGGAAGCGAACAAATGGAGGCCCGAGAGCCAAGATAGGGTGGCCCACGCGGCCAGATTCCTTGGCCGCGTGGGACCCACCATCTTGGGCCTCGAGGCTCCGTTGCCGTCGATCTTTTTTCCCGAGCCTCCGTCTTGACCTAAAAACGACTATAAAAATAGTCCCCGACGCCCTTCGGAGAGGAGCGCCGCAGAAACACAGAAACCACGAAACAGAGACCTGGAGTTGCAGATTGGAGGGGGAAACTCCGGCGGGGCGCTGCCGGGGTGGTCTCCATCTTCTCCAACATCTCCACCATCATCACCATGATGAAGGGGGAGTAATCCACCCCCTGGACTTTGGGTTTGTGGTGGTAACTTGATCCAATCTCTCTATGTATGATCATTGTTGAAGTCCATATGATGTGCCTTGCATGATTATGGAACTATCTTTGTAATTCCTATGGTGGATATTGTGGTGTGATATGATATTATGTTATGCATTTACCGTCATGTTGGGATTTTATGGTTTGTCATACTTTGGAATACATCTATGTTACATGCAATGGATTTATCTATTCTTAATGCCTTGTTTATCCGCGCTAACGGGGTGGTTGACAACCATCTCGATGGGTAGATGAGAGGGATGTGGATGCACGTACATTAATAAATCATTGCACTAGTTATTAGAATATGTTTTCCTTTAAGAGTATGATGTATGTGGGTAGAGAGTGGCCTAGTGACAGAAGGCATAGGCATTAAGTGACAGTAATGTCGCCCAACATTCTTTATCTGGGGGTGATACCCAATGATGCTACTATGACGGGCGCGTAGTTGACGAGGGAATCTTGATGCGGTGTTGCTTCTTTGCTCCCCGGCAACGGCGCCAGAAAACGTCTTGATGGCCCTTCACGTAGTTACCCCACAACGGCGCCAGAAAACAGTTGCTAGCCCCTTCGCGTGGTACCTGCGTGAAAAGTAAATGGGTTAGGTTGAGACTCCAAGTGCAGAGTGTATGTAGTAGTGGAAGACAGTTTTCCCACGAGGGGTGACTCGAGGGTTTAATATCGAACTCTCGGGGAACCAGTATTTCAGGTGTTATCTTCTTATCCTTCTCTTGGGAACTTGCAACAAAATAAATTGTTTTGTGCCCTCAACCTCACCAAGTGGTTGTCAAGCACAAGGTGTGAGAATGATAATAAAATAATATGCAATGCAAACAATTAGTAAATATGCAATGATGGTAAATAAATATGCAAGGATGATGGTAGTAATGATAAATGATATTTTTTGGGTTTTTTTATGATGAATGCAAGATATAAAAGTGTTTTTGTATTTTCGGATTTAATAATGGCAGCAAACAAAAGTGGTGATAAAAGTGTTGGAAAGGTGTTTCTTATGATTAAAAATGGACCGGGGTTCATGGTTTCACAAATGCACTCTCTCTTGATAACGTGGTAGACAATGGAACACTAAAATTAACATGAAAGATGGCAAGACATGGTTTGACAAGTTATTAATAATATGGGCATCACGTCCTAACATAGAGATCTCAAGTATAAGTTGTTCGCTCTCTTATGCTCCACCAAGATGCGAACTAAATCATAACACCTTAGTAATTAAGATAAATCAGAGCATAGCAATAAGTTCAATGACATGAAGTTAAAATAAGAACATGCTAGATCTAGTCATGGAGGTAGTGGCAAAGGTCACATCCACTCTCCGGTAGCATGGTATTTTTGTTTATCCCTAGTGAGGCAACAAAGTAAGGTAGAAAACCCAAGTGGATCGCAGAACTTTCTCTCACGTTCACTGCACTAGCCACCCCCCGTTACTCCAACTAATGCACACGTTCCCCCTCACATGCTCTCATAAACATGCTTGATCATGACAAGTAAATAAGAACGGGGTACATAATATGCATCTACTTTCATAACTGAAACAAAACCATTGCAATCTCAAACATGTATTAACTCATAAAAAAGATCCACCACAAAGGAATTACATAGATGACCGTAATCATGTTCAGCAGCCCATACGGTACAAATTAGTGAAGCTCATAGAGAGGAGAGATACATAAGTTACTTCCACAAACCCATAGTCCAGGGGTGGACTACTCCCTCTTCATCATGGTGTCGGTGGAGATGTTGTTGGAGGGGAAGGAGACCACACCGGCAGCGCCCCGCGGAGTTTTCCCCTCCAATCTTCAGCTCCAGGTCTCTGTTTCGTGGTTTCTGTGTTTCGGCGGCGCTCTCTTTCGCGAAAGCCCTGAGGGGGTCTATATATAGTCGTTTTTAGGTCAAAACGAAGCTTCGGGAAGAAAGATCGACAGCAGCGGAGGCCCGAGGGCCAGGATGGGGGACCCCACGCGGTCAGGGAATCTGGCCGCGTGGGCCCACCCCTTTCTGCCTTCTGGTCTCCGTTTCTTCGATTCCTTTGCGCCTACGTTTCGTTCCTTCTAAAAAAATGATCCTCGTAAAGTTTCAGGTCATTTGGACGTCGTTTGGGTCCCTGAAACATCAAAATATAGAAAAAGAGGTTTTCTGACATCGCAGGGTTAATTCCAGAAAAATGGGGAAGTTGTTAATTATCCCCAAAACTCAATATAAATCATGAATATAACCCTTATATGATGCAAATAACATGTAATAAAATGTAAAGTTCATGTATGCATTTTACATGCATCAGGGGGTAAAAAGGAAGAAGTATGATGTGGGAGTGACAACAAACCACGCTAGCCTTACGAGGGTGACCCTAGCAACACAAATGATTATTTTCTTTCAACTATGTGTTTTAGGACATGTAGCCGTCATAGAAGTTTACCATTAAAGCATGACAATTGTGTGTATTTTTTATCTATAACATGATAATCACCATATATGGGAGAGAGGATTAAGTGAATCCATGAACCCATGTCCATCGTTCCTATAAGAGAAAACCTTTGTCTTGTTCTCTTGCATTGAAGAGGATTGGGACACTTTTACATTCTTGTTTTGTTACATTAAACTTCCATCCATTAAATCAACCATCTTGTTCTTTAAACTTGTTTAGTGTATAATCAACTAAAACTTGTGACAATTTAGTTGTAGGGAATAGATAACTTTTCCTTCTTGCTCCTGCGGATCGATACCCTACTTCCACATTGAGAGGTGCTACAGTGATCCCCTGCTCTTGGGGGTTATCACTATATCATTTTGTTTTGTTTTAAAACACAGTTTGACCATTAATTTGGTCAACAAAATATGAATTATACATCACACAAATTATATCATTGATGGGCTTGGCAGCTGGGGGATGACCGGACCGTGGGGGCGGCGACGGTCGGGGCAGAGGAAGCCGGGCCGGCGGGCTCGGGTGGAGGCGGGCGGCAGTGCGGTCGGCCGGCGCGCTGGCTGCGGGCGGCGGTGCGGGAGGCAGGGCGCCGTCGCGAGGATGGTGTGCGCACGATGGGCTTGGCGGGCCCGATCTGGGCCCGTCGGCCCGGGCTGTGGATGCGCCGGCGCAGGAAGCTCTGGCGAGGGCAAGCCGGGGCGGCGGCCCCGGAGACACGGTGGCGGCGCTGCCGCGGCGGACCGGTGGTTCCTCGGCGCGGGGACCGCTCGAAGGCGCGGATCGGGCGTCCTCGTCAGATCCGGCGTTTTTTCGGTGGGGGCCGCGGTGCGCCACCGCGTGTGGCAGGCTGGCTGTGGCGGGGCTGCTTCGACCAGCTCCTGCAGATCCACGGCGATGGCGGTGTGTCACGGATCGAGGATGGTGGCGCGGCGGCGCCACGGTGGTGGGTTCGATCTGCCCGCTGAGCTCCTCCCCGGCGTGTCTCGGGTGGCCGTGACGTCTTGGAGGTCTCCGTCGGGCAGTGGAAGTCGGGGCGGCGGCCCCGGAACGGCGGGCTTGGCAGGGAGCACCGTGGCGTGAGGTTCCATGGTTTGTTTCCCTGCGGTGGCGGCGAGAGGCAAGGCAGGTGGCTACTACGACTTGGGCGGACAGGCTCGAGCGACTCTGGGTATGGTGAACTCCGCGCGAAAGCACTGCAGCGACCTCGGTCGTTGCCGGCGATGTCGGTGTCTTCGGATGTCGCTCCCCTCGTTGGAGGCATCGTTGAGGAGCTCCTACACCTCCCTCGTCGTCTTTCTGAGTCTCGGACTCTCCAGATGAAAATCCATGCATCAGAGCGGGCGTCGGCGTCGTCATCGTCGCTCCCCCTTGGGGGCGTCGCCTTGGAGGTCCGGTACTTCGCCAGTTTGTGGTGGTCTGTTTTTGCTTCGCTTCTTCGTCGTCGGCTAGGCGTGAGCGCGGTCCTGGGACCGGTGTGGACGTCGGAGCGGCGGTTCCGAAATCTTCTCGCGTTGAGTGTTGTCCCTCCCCGCGTGGGCGGTTTGTGACGGTGGCTCGAGTGGTGCGCGGCCTCGGGGACGGTGTGTGGCGTTGTGTTGTCGCGGTTTTCTCCAGTTTTTCCTTATAAACTGGACGTGTGGGTTCTGGTTATGTCTTTGGACATACCCCTCCCTTTGGTTTTTCTCGTCTGGTTTCCCTCATAAACTGGACGCGTGGGTGTCGAGTTGTATCGGTTTTTGGCCAGTTTCCCTTATAAACTGGTCATTTTCTTCTCAATGAATAGGCAGAGCTCCTGCCGGTTGCTCAAAAAAATAAAATAAAATTATATCATTGAAAACTTCATTTGAATACAAATCTAATGGTATAATTTTTGTGTTGTGTAATTTATATTTTGTTGACCAAATTTCATGATCAATTCTTTTCTTAAACTATGTGTGGTGTGGGTGGCCTGTAAACTGTACCGGAGGGAGTAGGATTACTGACAGATATTTATGTGACAAAATTTGTGCACGAATTATCTCCCAACCCTCAAATTCCGTCACGCTGCTGGCTAAAGTCAACTAGAGGCTGTGAAGCGCCAGCTAGCCGGAATACATCACCAAAATAATCTAAGATTCGGAGTTAGGGTAGATCGTAATTCATCCCTGCTACAAATTACGAATGAGAACGGAGACGGAGGTGTCCCAAAGCACGTTGTACGGAGAGTAGGTCGCTCACAGTGGCGCTGACGGCTTCCTGCTGAGCGCTGATGCTCGCCGCTGCTTCCTGCCGGCGAGAAGGAACGCGACCAGGACGGCGGCTCGACAATGGGTCTTTCGGCTCGATAATTGTGCGCGTGAATGGATACGTATATATGGATCGATGTGATAATTCTGTGCCTGTTGGGCTATATGTAGGGCACTTCCATGGAGTACATGACTAGTTTTAATCCATTATATTTCATTGGGGTTTTACTTGTACCCGGCCATTTCTATTTCCACCTCTCGACTATCGAAGCCGGGCCATGGCAATTTGCGTCGAGCTGCCCGATCCTTTTAATGGTACCTTGTACCTGTACAAGTTATACAGCCCAACAAGTCCACAGTTGACGCATCAAATCCAATCGCCCATTCGCGTTCACTATCGCCGATCGAGCCGTGACACCCATCGTCGAGCCGCCGCCGTCCTCGATGGCCGGCAGGTGGCAGCGGCGAGCATCAGCGGCAACACTACTGTGAGCGACTTCCTCTCCAACACCTTCCTCTCTTTGAACCTTTTCCTTCGTTGCAGTAGCGATGACTAGCTACGATCTGCCCTAAGCCCCTAACCCTAATTCTAATCTGTCATCGTTGGCGCTTCACATGTGCTCCTACTGTCTACTGATGTATATCTCGTTAGCCAGTACTGCCCTAAGCCAACAACTAAAATCGAGTTTACTTGCATGAATTTTACCACATACATCTGTGCAATCCTTACTTTCATATATTATACTAAAACATTTGCCAAATTGCACGAATACGGAATACCATATATTTGCCACGGTTATTCTCTTGGAAAGACTGCGCAAATCAACACAAAATGATATATATTATATAGCCGATAGTCAGTGATACAGTTAGAGTTTTATTAATAGGTCTGCGCTAAATATTAGATATTGACAGACGCTACCTTGGACGCGTCCCGACTACCCGCTACAGTAGATCGGCGATTTTTCCACCCCCCGCAGATCCACCTCGCCGCCGGCGGCTCGTCGGGTCCCCCTCCCTCCGTCGGCCGCTCCGGCGGCGGGAGGGTGGGGGAGCCTCGAGTCCCTGCTGTATATAGCGTAGGTTCTGTAGGTCACCCTGCCGGAGGCGTCGAGGAGGTGGTGGCGTGCCGGCGTCGGGTTTTGCAGGTGAAGCTTTTCCCCTCTCGCGATGGAGCTCTCTGGAGGTCCGTGGCGGAGCTTCGTCTTCCTCATGCTCGCGATCCTAGGTGGTCGCCGTGCGTGGGGTACCCCGTTCTGGAGGTCGAGGCGGCGACTCCAGATCTGAAGTTTGAAGCAGTCGATGCGGCAGCAAGGGTGCACGGCGACAAGCAGCGCAAGATGGAGGTTCTCCGGAACTCGAGGACCGGTGACTTCCCGTCTGCCTGGGGTCATCTTCGTCTCCAAGGCGTTCGTGAAGATGTGGCGGCGGCGCGTCGCCGGAACGTGTTGCTCTGCGGTGGTTGCCCTGTTCTTGTTCTACAGGAGGACTTGGTTGTAATTTTGAGCTTTGTGGGGTCTTTTCTGTAAAAGTCTTGCTGTAATATCGGCGGTTTCCCGAAAAAAAAAAAATTAGATATTGACTAAACTATTTATATTTTGTACTCCATATATGTGTTTCGAATTATAACATGCTTTGCATATCTCAATATGGACTACGAAATAAAATGAGTGAATCTACACACATAAACGTGTATATATACATTCGATTTAGGAAAAAGCTAAAACATCTTATATTCCTGAATGAACTTTTGTATCAAGAAGTCTAGCTTATACAATAGAGTATTTAAGTCAATTTGAAAAAGTCTCTGCTCTCAAGAGAACCAAAAAATGTCTTGTCACCATTGGCCTTGTCTTAATGGGACCTTGAAACTAAACTTTGATTTGATATACTCTAGCACGCTTTTTCTCTGTCGTATTGTTTGCACAGTAAAATTTACTATAGTTTCCACTGCACTTCTGTGTCGTACCTTTCTACTTCATTTTTAGAGTTCTATGTTGTGTTTTCTACCACGTCTTAATTTTTGTCGTATCTTTCTACTGCATATTTTGTACTACATCGTTCTCTAGAATTTCTGTTGTATATATTTCAACGGGCGGAAAGAAATAAGAAAGGAAAGTAAAAAAGTACTAGTAGCTTCTGTATCTCAACTGCTAGTGGGAAAAGGATAAGAAAGAAAAGAAACGACGAGTAGTAAACTTGACCCGCTCGTGAGACTGGAGATAATTGAAAGAGTGGAAACATCGAGCTTCTCCCATATGAAGTTACAGTTATATACAGGAGAAACTCCATGTTTCCGCTAACCATTTCTACCGTATCAATCAACATGTTATATAAAAGTTTTACAAGTAACATTTGGTATATAAATTTTCGATGAGACATTGTACTAACAAATGTTGATTTGGCGATATATATAGTTTGTGTGGTTCGCACCTGGCTTGTGGGGTTGTGGTTGTCAGGAATAAACAACTATATTTCCAGGGGGCCAGAGGCCAATACTTATACAAGTGTGATGAACAGTAAACATGAACAGTAACTATACACATCTAACACCCCCCCTCAAACTCATGGTGGGTCAACAACACTGAGTTTGGAGAGAAAGAACCCATGCTGCGCTCGAGTCTGTGCCTTCGTGAAGAAATCCGCCAGCTGTAACTCAGAGGGCACATAGTGAAGAGCAAGAAGCTGGTCCTGCACAGCAGCACGCACAAAGGAGGCATCACACCGATGTGCTTGGTGAGCTCATGCTTCACCGGGTCACGCGCAATGCTGATGGCACCTGTACTGTCTGACAATAGAGGAGTCGGTGCAGCAGCAGAAACACCAAAATCCTCAGTAACCATCGCAACCAAGTCACCTCAGCCGTCAACATAGCCATCGCTCTCAACTCAGCCTCTGCACTGGAGCGGGAAACGCAGTCTGTTTCTTCGTCTTCCAGGCAATGAGAGATCCTCCAAGAAAAACACAATAGGCAGACAGCGAGCGGCGATCAGAAGGATCACTAGCCCACGTAGCATCAGAGTAGGCCTGGAGCTGGAGAGAGCTGGAGCGAGGAAAGAAAAGGCGGCGAGAGATCGTGCCACGAAGATATCGTAGAACACGGAGAAGGTGACTATAGTGGACAGAGCTGGGAGCTGAGACGAACTGACTCAGAATGTGGACAGGATATGAAATATCTGGACGAGTGACAGCTAGATAGACAAGACTCCCAACAAGATGGCGATAGCGTGTGGGGTCTGTGAGGGATCACCATCAGTAGCACGAAGCTGAACATTGAGCTCCATAGGAGTCTCAGCAGTGCAGTCATCACCAAGAGCGGCGCGAGCAAGAAGATCCTGAATATATTTTTCTTGGGAGATGAAGAAGCCATCAGAAGTCGAAGAAACCTCAATCCCAAGAAAATAGCGAAGTGGACCAAGATCAGACATCAGGAACTGCTCACGGAGGCGGGCCTTAACAAAGGCAATATACTCAGAGTCATCGCCAGTAATGATCATGTCATCAACATATAGGAGAGCGTCCGACCACGAGGTGAGGTGTGGACAAAAACGCGGGGTCATGGTCGCTAGGCGAAACCAGCGGCAGTCACCACAGAGGCGAAACGCTCAAACCAGGCGCGAGGGGCTTGTTTAAGGCCATAGAGAGAGCGCCGAAGACGGCAGACCATACCATCAGGAACAGAGTACCCCGGTGGTGGCTGCATATAAACCTCCTCACGCAACTCCCATTGAGAAAGGCGTTCTGGACATCAAGCTGAGACACAGACCAATTACGAACAGAAGCCACAGCGAGAAGAGTGCGGACAGTGGTCATGTGGGCAACGGGAGCGAACGTCTCATCATAATCGCGTCCCTGCTCCTGCTGAAAGCCACGAGCCACAAGACGAGCTTTGTAACGCTCAAGAGAACCATCGGAGCGAGTCTTGATCTTATAGACCCACTTGCATGTGATGGGACGAACACCGGGAGGAGGGGAAACAAGATCCCACGTGCCAGTGCGCTCAAGGGCAGCAATCTCCTCAGCCATCGCAAGCTGCCATTCAGACTGAGCCATGGCATCACGGTAGGAAGTGGGCTCAGCAACAGCAGAAAGACCGTACTGGGAAAGAATAGCGATCAGGAGACCGTAATGAGGTCCGAGAACGAAGGTTATGAACCGGTGTACACGGGGAAGGTGGCGCTCCGGAAGTAGAGGGCATGTCAGAGGGATCATCCTCAACACGAGGGCGACGAGTGTAGTGGAGAGGAAAGGGAGAAGGGGAGGACACTGGAGGAGAGGTGAGGGAGGAGAAGAGGATGGTGTCGGCGGTGTATCGGGAACAGTGGGACTCGGCGGAGGTGGAGGTGGAGGAGGAACATGAGGCACGGAGGGAGATATGTCGGGAAGTATAAGGAAGGAGATATCCTCAACCGAAAAGGTCGAGGCAGTAGGACGCGGATAGTACGAACGAGACTCATCAAAAGTCACATCACGGGAAATACGTAGCCGACGACTAACAGGATCCCAACATCGATAGCCCTTGTGCTCATCACTGTAGCCAAGAAAAACACACTCCACCGACTGAGCGGTCAATTTGGTGCGTTCGCGGGGAGCAAGGAGAACATAGCACACGCACCCAAACATGCGAAGAGCGGAGTAGTCAGGAGAACGACCAGAGAGACGCTCCATAGGAATACCACCCTGCAAAGCAGCCGAAGGCTGGATATTGATGAGATAGGTGGATGCGGAGACAGCCTCAGCCCAAAAGTGGGGTGGAAGAGAGGCGGCGATCATCATCGCACGAGCCGTCTCAAGAAGGTGGCGATGCTTGCGCTCAGCAACGCCATTCTGAGCGTGAGCACCAGGCAAGAGAACTGGGCAAGAGTACCCTGTTCGGCAAGAAAACCACGCAACATCTGGGAGATATACTCACCAGCCGAGTCAGCACGAAAGACACGAATGGGCGTGGAAAACTGGGTGTGTACCATGGCAGCAAATCGCTTGTATATAGGGAGAACCTCGCTGCGAGATTTCATAAAATAGAGCCAAGTGTAGCGAGAGAAGTCATCAATAAAAGAACATAGTAGCGATGACCACCTTTCGAATCGAAGGGAGCAGGACCCCATACATCAGAATGAACTAAGTCGAAAGGACGCTGAGAGACTGACTCACTCGTAGGATAAGGTAATTGAGTCTGTTTGCCAAGTCTACAACCATTACAATGTAAAGATACATCGCCAGAGACAGACCCTAAGACACCTTGATGCACTAGCGAGGACAAGCGAGAGCCACATATATGACCAAGTCGATGATGCCACTGTTGGAAGGACGCAGAGGAGGGGCAGCAAGAGCATGCGAGCTGGCGGGTGTGGTGGCAGCGGAAGGAACACAAAGCCAGTCAACCTCCCAAAGGCCCTGAGCCTCACGGCGCCGAGGGCCAGCTCCAACTAGAACCTGGGTGCGACGATCCTGAACAGAGCAAGAGTCGGTATCAAGAATGACACGACAGCCAGAATCAGTAAGTTGAGCAGCGGAAAAGAGATTCATGGTAAGACGGGGAACATGAGAAACACTAGGAACAGAGAAGACGGAGTAGAGAGAGTGCCACGACTAGCAACAGGAAGAGGTGTGCCATCGGCAGTGAGAACATTGAGAGGAGAATCAAGAGGTCGAAGAGAAGACAGAGCAGAAGAATCAGAAGACATGTGAAAGGAAGCTCCAGAATCCAGAACCCACGGAGATGTACCTGACTGTGTAGGCGGTGGTGGCGAAGCAGTCAGCGAGGCAGCGGTGCCAGTCGAGGAAGAGCCAGAGGAAGCCAGCATACGCTTGAGCTGGGCAATGTCCTGGGCAGTGAAGGACTGTGCAGACGAAGGCGCTGGAGCCGTAGTAGAGGAGCGACCCATGTCGCGCTGCTTCTTGAAACAATTGACTCTGGGTGACCCGGCTTCTTGCAATAATCACAGAACGGGCGAGACCTGCCCCCCCTGCAGAGGGCCGCCCACCCACCCCCCGTGGTGGAGTGAGTAGCAGCGGTGGAGCAGACGACATCGGAGCACGGGCAGCAAGCACAGTGGGAACCACAAGCAGACCAGCAGACCGGAGGCGAGTCTCCTCAGCACGAAGCTCTGCAAGTACCTCTGAGATGGGAACACGTCGACCACGGGCAAGCAAGTGAGCACGCCGAGCCTCAAACTCAGGACGGAGGCGAGACAGGAACTCATGGACACGCTGAAACTCCAAATCTGACCTGACTGTCTGACAGCAGCGACAAGTACCACAAACAACGGTCCTCAGAGAGTCAAGCTGACGCCAGATGGCAGAGCACTGTGAGTAGAACTCATCAACAGTAGAGTCTCCTTGCTGAAGATCATGCTCCTGACGGACCACAGATAGGTAGAGAGCATCACCAGAGGGCTGATAGCGCTGACAAAGATAAGTCCACATAGCAGGAGCAGTGCCTAATCCCATGAACTCAGAAGCAAACTGAGGCAGAACACTAGCAGTGAGAACAGCAGCAGCACGGGCATCATCATTGCACCACTGAGTGTAAACAGACAGATCATCCCGGTAAATAGAAAGGGACTCAGAATAATCCGATACCTGCTGGTCGTAGGCTTCAACTGCATGATCATCAGCATCCTTGGCAGCATCCCGATCAGCCTGAGAAGCATCAGCAGCAAGAACAGGTGGCACCGGTGGAGTAGGAGCCACAGGAGCAACGGGGCATGGCGGACAAGAGACCTCGCCAGAGAGAACGCCCCACAACAGGAGGCCGCGCATGTGGATACGCATAAAGCCCACAAACTCGGCGTAGTTGGTGCCATCAAAATCACAGAGCACCGAGGAACAGCAACATAGCCCGACGGAGACATCGCGGGCTCTCTGCTGATTTTTTTTTTTTAAGTCAACAAGGAGAGAGAATGTGGATCTCACAGGCTGTGCTCACCAGCCCGACGAACGCGAGCGCGCGATGCAGCAAGCCACGGGAGGGGCCGGGGCGTCGGAGGGAGACCGGCGGATGCCGGGGCGAGGCCGGCGACCGGCGACGGGCCGGCGGGCCGCGACGAGGTCGGCGACTGGTGACGGGCCGGCGGCAAGGGCCGGGGCGAGGCCGGCGAAGGCCGGGGCGGGGCCGGCGAGCCGCGACGACAGCGGCGCACAGGGGCGGCGGCCCTGCAGCGGCGGCGGCCCTTCGGCGGCGGCAGCAACCACGGGCGGTGGGAGGCCGTGGGAGGCCGGAAAAATGGCCGGATTTTGGCCGAATTTGAGCCGAATTTTGGGTGGAATTGAGACGGGAAGAACTCACGGGAAGAACACCAACCGGAGTGGAGCACGCACGACGGCAATGGCAGCACGCACGACGGCAACGGTGGTGGAGCACGGAGTTGCTACGTGCAGGGAGGAGGAGAGCAAACCTTGTGCTCTGATACCATGTTAGGAATGAACAACTATATTTCCAGGGGGCCAGAGGCCGGTACTTATACAAGTGTGATGAACAGTAAACATGAACAGTAACTATACACATCTAACAGTGGTTAGTAGTTGATGTTGTCCACTCTGAAGTTATGTGCTCACACGAAGATCTCTTTGGGTTACAGTCTAGCAAAATGTTACTGCTCTATTAACTCATGTAAAAAATATTGACGATGGCAGCGAGCGCTGCTATTATCTATCTATATATTATAAGAGAGCAACCGAAACCAAGTTCAGAGTTAGAGCGTCAAAGACGCAGGAACGAAAGAAAAGCAGAGAAACAAAAAGAACTATACAAGCAGGGGAAGGCAACGATTTACAGCGCGCCTGCCCAGACTGCTCCCTTTTTAGCCCAGCTGTAGCCCAAACATTCAATTCTGCAGTGATTTGGTCACAGATGGCAAAGAAGCTCAGCGCCTTCTGATTGAAAATTATTTTGTTGCGCTCGCGCCAAACAAATCACCAAGCCGTCATGACTAGAGAGGAGAAATGGCCTCTTCTTTGCGCTTCCAAGCTGTTTCTTGAATTGAGCCACCACTCCTTGTCCTTGAGATTGCTGCAGTTCAAACTTGGCTTCAGGTTCATCGAGAATCCATATCTGGTGAGGCAGTATCCCCAAACGCCGGCAGCAAACGGGCAAGAGGCAAGAAGATGGGTAGCAGTTACATTTGCCAAGTTGCAAAGAGGCATGATGGGTTGTGCGGCCAGTTTTTCTTGGCTAGGTTATCAGCCTTTATGAATTTTTCTTGAATACCTAACAAGGCGAAAAATCTTACTTTGTCCGGAATCTTGATTTGACAAATTAGCTCATTGAATTCCGTCTATGTTCTGCCCATGAGCTGCATGTTGTAAGCAGATTTCGCAGTGTACATGCCATCTGGCGTCCATTTCCAAGCAATGGTGTCCTGTGCCTCCGAGAGAGTGTAGTTCTAGGTTAGGTGACAAAGCTGAATGTATCCTTTGAGTACCTGCTCTGATGGGTTCTGCTTTAATAGTGTGATCCACCTCCTGTCCTGAATAGCAGCGGCTACCGTAAGTTTTCTGCTGAACAGCGCCGGAAAATGCTTTATTAGCGGTACCCCGCCCAACCAGTGATCAGCCCAGAAGGATGTTGCAGAACCATTGCCGACTGTGATTATTGTTGACACTTGGAACATAGACATGATTTCCTGCGAGACTTGGATTGGAAGGCCCTGCCAAGGTTTTTCTGGGAATGCTTTACTTTGCCAAAGTCACCTAAGCTTGAGAGATCTGCTTTGGAATAGCAGGTTTGGTACCCCGAGATCGCCATATTGCGTAGGAGTACCGAGACCATTTGACTAGACATTTGCCACGACACACCTTGTCCGACCCAGATCAAAGAAAAACATTGGTCAATCTGTAAAATCATCTTTTCCTTGCAATACACAAAGCGTTGCTCATTAAGGAGATCTGAAATGAACTATAACAGATTAGAATCGTGACCAACACGAAGCTATATGTTACTTCTCTACTAACTGCTGTAAAATCAACTTTTCCTTGCAATACACAAAGCCTTGCTCATTATGATCTATTTGACATGACATACAACAGAATAGTATATATGGCGACCAACAAGCTATGGATGAAGCTTCTGATCGACACCAAGACAGATAAACTCTGCTTCGCCGAGGCCGGCACTGACGTCGTCGAGTTCCTCTCCGGGCTCCTCTCCCTGCCGCTGGGCACCGTGACCAACCTGTTGACGACGGAGCGCATGGTCGGCAGCATCGGGAACGTGCTCGGCAGCATGGAGCAGCTGGACGCGAATTGCAAGAGCACGGAGCAGCGCCTCAGCCTCGCACTCGCTCTCCCGCCTGCAGCAGCTGCTGGGTTCCCACCTCATCAACGGCAACAGTAACACCAACAGCAACCTCTTCACATGTGAAGTTGCTAACACTATCAGCCCTTTTGGCCTCGACCGACGCATCAGCTGTGGATACCTCTCCGCCACCAGTGGCACGCCCTGCCACATCTGCAAAAGTCCGATGAACAAGCCTATGAGGATGGCCTCCGATGCCGGAACCAACGAGCCCAAGGTGGTCGCGGCGGCGGCACCCACGGCGTATGCCGTCAAGGACGACCTCTCGGTGACTCCAGCGTCGAACTTTCTGTCCGGCATCATCCTGCTGGCCCAGTGCGGCGTGAAGGACATCAGCACGCTGCAGGAGAAGACTGTCGAGATCGGCAAGGATGAGGTACGTGGTGGTGTCCCTTGATTCTTTCGAGTCTTTGAATTTAACTGGGTGGTAGTTTTTGATTTATTTCTTGTGTGTTGGAATGTAGGCGCTAGCGATACTCGCTGCTTCCCTCAAGTCCAAGACTGTATTGTCTGATGTGTTCCTGCGAAGAAGAATGCTCGCTGCAAGAGGGAACCTCCTGAAGAAGTAGTCTGATTTGACTAGCTTCTAGGCGCTAGCTAGATGGTTATTCAGGATACGAGTTCAGAACTTTGTGAGAGAAATGTTATGCCGTTGTTCAGAATTGGCTGCTGGTTGAGATATGACTTGGCTGCAGGTTGTTCAGAATTTCAGATACGGCCTTTCTGATATTTTTCCTTCTTAACTGGTACTAGAAACAATGGCACAATCTTTGGTTACCACCGTAGAGAATCGAGGTTATGCAAGTTTTTTTTGGGGTGCCTGGTTCTTCGGGTGCTGTATATGAAATTATGAATTACATTCCGTTGTGTGGAACTGTGGATGAGGGAGTTTTGTTAGATTTGACAGTTCACCCTAAATTTGAACTTTACCCCAACCATTATACAAGTACTCGACTTTATTGTAAATCGAAGTTGGTATATTTTCTTATGTTGAATAGATGGATTTAAAAGTAAACTCCAAACGACAAGATATGCATCAGGACTCAGGAGACATATCACAGTTCAGTTGGACACGAACCGCCTGAGAACTCGCATCAGCTCGTTGGCCGCCTCGCCGAACGGATCGAGAACGGAGAAGCCGTGCCGCTCTCCCTCGAACTCGGCGACCTCGACGGCCTTCCCCATCTCCCTCAGCCTCGACGCGTACCCCAGTACGCTGTCCCGGAGAACGTCGATGACCGGCGCCACCACGAGAACAGGGGGAAGGGTCCACCGGCGCGAGGCTGGGGCTCTCGGGGCCGAACGGGTTGGCAAACGGGTGGTCCCTGCTCGCCCCCGCCGGCAGCGACATGCGCCACAGCATGTCGGATCCCTCGACCGTCAGTGTCACGCCTGTCAGAGGGTCGGCCTCCGTCGCCGTGCGCTCGCCGCCGCCGAAGAACGCGGACAGGAGGACGTACCCGGCAACGCGCACCGCTGGTAGCGGGAGCTGAGTCGGCGTCGAGGCGGCATGGACGGTGACGTGGTGAGCCAGATTGGCACCAGCCGAGGCGCCGGAGATGAACGTCCGTGTGAAGTCGGCCGACTCCGCGAGCCACGGATCGGCCGCGCCGCCCACGCCCAGTTCGGCCTGTCCGTGCAGCCAGGAGAGGAAAGATGCGCCGTCGTCGATGGCTGCGGGGAGCCGGTGTTCAGGGGCGAGGCGGTACTGCAAGGACAGCACGACGGCCGGGAGCTCGGCGGCGGCGCGGAGGCCGTGTGGAAGTGCGGCTGCGTGTAGGAGCCGAGACAGTAGCCGCCGCCGTGGAAGTACACGAGCACGGGAAGCTTGCTGCTGCCGGCCACCGTCGACGACAACGCCGGCCTGTACACGCGGGTCATAAGGCCGTGCGCCGCGTGGTACAGGACGTCCTTCCACTGCACGCCGGGGACCTCCGGCAACGGGTCCTTTGGCCAGAGCACGGCTTCGTCGCCGCGGACGACGGAACCGTCGCTTTGGAGCTGGAGGACGCCCAGCACGTCCTCCACGACGTGCGGCGCCGTGTCGCTTGCCATTTCGTGTTATGGATTGATGCCGTCGACGTACGGACGCGAGCAGGTTGTCGCGACCTCTGAATCTGATTCATGGATATGCGTCAGATTAGATTTTTATAACTGCTAGCAGCAGCAGGTGATATATGGGAGAGAACGTCTCGCGAAGGTCCATGCTGTGGAATACACTCATCAAGGTCAAGCGTGGCGCGCCATCCGAAGGTTCTTGCTTTTCTTTCGTTGTTGACGAAATAGAAAAACACGAGACCCTAACATTCGATAATTTGTAGTGCAACACTTTTTTTTCGCGATGAATTTTTAGTAGAACACAAGACATCAAATAAGCATTACTGGTTTCCTTTATGGATCCACGTATACTAAAAAAAACATTTTGTAGTTGAATATGAATAATTTGGTCACAAATTTCATGATGTGTCTCAAGGTATGCTTCGAACTTGGCCTGTAATTAAGTAGTCATCACCTCCCACACTGTATCGACATCCAGTGTTCTATCAAAGTGCCGAAGAATAGCCCAACGAGTTTGAAAAACACTAAATGTTCTCTCCACATTCTTCCTGCAACGCTGGAAAGGTTGCCTTGTTCAACTTGAAGTAGTCACTGTAGAGAATATCATGCTCGGCGATCCTGTTACAATCACGTCATGTCGTTATATTGACCACCTTAAAAGCGGCAATGTATTCATTTGATCTTTGTGGAGGATGGCCATCAAAATATCATCGTCGTCGATTCATCAGATAATCCATCCATAAATGAATCTTTATTTTTGTTTAAGACTCTTTAGGTGGTTGATACATGTTGCGACTCTATGTGATCCGTGATTTGTAATAGGCTAGCTCTGAGACTATGTTCCAAATAAATTAATAAAGCGGCTGTATGCATCATTGTAAAAAATTGTCAAAGTTGTCCGATGCATCCATGATGTACGGGCAAACAATCAAATGTAAAAATTCGCAATGTTTAATGGTTTCATGTTGTGGGAAAAGTAATTTGCAAGTATATATATATATAAGCTCAGATGGGGCACCTAGGAGCATGGGCACCAGGATGGAATACGAACAGTTTTAGGTATGTAGACATATACATATAACTTGGGTATGTATACCTTAGGTATGTAGGAGGTACATATGATTTTGGGTATGCACATTATGGGGTATGCATACCTAATAATGTGCACATACCTAAGTTATTTATATATATACCTGATCTGTACGCGTACAATTGAACACACATACCCGAGGTATATATAACATGTAGATACCTCGAATACACATACCCAAAGATATGTGTACCTCCTGTATACCCAACATGTGCATACCCGAGTTATAAGTGTCATCTACATACCCAAAATGTACTATATTCTATCCAGGTGCCCGGGCATCAGGGAGCATCTGTTAATTTACCTATATATATATATATATATATATATATATATATATATAGGTAAATATATATATATATATATATATATATATATATATAACCAAAATAGTGGGTGCCATGGGGGGTAGTGGTGCACCCTCATCCAACCGTTGGATACACAATAGAGAGCACAAGATTGGATCCAATGCAAACGGCAAATATTCACGGCGTCACACCGAGAGCACAAAACGATTACATGTTGATTCCTCTTTCTCTCGCCTACCCATCACCTTTTAGGGAATTCCACACCCATGACATGAAATGTTTCATGTTTTGAACTAGTCCTTTATGAAATTCTAGTGATGGGAATTGTCTAAAGTGGAATTGTTTCTTCGTTGCTACCCACGGAGAAAAACAATATTTTCATGGAAGAGTGCATATTTCATGCAAGAGTTCGGTTTGCATCCTTTTTCAAAACTCAGAAGGCGCTTCCAAATCTGCCCGCCCAAACTCACCGCCCATACAAAAGTTACAAATACTGTGGTTGAGTGCGAGGGGTAGCAGCAGCCAGTGAGCCGGCCTTTTCAACTCGATTTTCCACTCTAAGCATCTCGCATCCACGCTGCTCATCTCGCATCAAGCAAGCAGCAAGATTGTTGATACGCAGGTTCTAGGTTAGTTTCCATGAGACTTCCTAGCGATTTTGAGACTCGAAAAAGACGGGAAGGGGCCATTAGGAAATGATGCATTCTCTACTTTTCTCTTTTTTTGGTTCCATGGGTGTTTTTTTTAGCTTAAGCTTCCATGGGTGTTTAATCTGCTATTTTTTCTGATTTTGTTACATATTCTAAGTACTGGTGCAAGGATTTAAAGCACGATGAGCAGCGCGGAGACTTCCTGGAAGAGCCAGAAAGGACGAACACAAAGGGATGCGGCAACCTGCAAGGCAGCAAATCCTCAGGGAGTCGTAAAGCAAGCATCATACGGGAATTCAGTGGTCATCTCTGAATTTTACACCCATGTCACGCAATGTTTCATGGATGGACATAGTCCTTTAGGGAATTCTAGTGGTGGGCATTGTCTAAAGTGGAATTGTTGTTTTCCACAGTTCGCACCCATGTCATGCAATGTTTCATGGATGGACATAGTCCTTTAGGAAATTCTAGTGGTGGGAATTGTCTAAAGTGGAATTGTTGTTTTCCACAGTTCGTCCAGGATCTAGAAGATTGATACAAGGGCATACAAAGGATTTTCAGCCTGCATTTTATGTGTTGTAATTCACACATTCAGTGGCCATATCTGAATTTTACACCCATGTCATGCAATGTTTCATGGATGGACATAGTCCTTTAGGGAATTCTAGTGGTGGGAATTGTCTAAAGTGGAATTGTTGTTTTCCAAAGTTCGTCCAGGATCTAGAAGATTGATACAAGGGCATACAAAGGATTTTCAGCCTGCATTTTATGTGTTGTAATTTTTAAGTTCAGAACTTTTTTATCATGCCTTCCAATGCTACCATAGTCAGCTGATCACCACCGCCACTACTAGCGGGAGTGCCAAAGTTTAGTTCGTTCTAGAAGATATTTGGGCTACATACCACGCCATTTCTATTCTAGTGTTTATGTACTGTCGAATTGTACCTGGAATCATGTACGAAGTTGCTGGAACTACGATGTCCGTTTATTTTTAGATCATGTACTAAGTAGCTGGAACTACGATGCCTGTTTTATTTTGGATCATGTACTAACATCTTTAGTGAGGCACTCCCTGTCATGTCGTACTCTTTATTTACCTGCTCGGCCACTACCTGTTTTTTTTTATTCTTTGCTGAATTTTGGTGATTTTAGAGAAATGTTGATACCGCCGCGTCAACATTTCCGAAAGTATGATCATAACAGCAACATGCCAAACTGAAGTATAGGACAAAATGAAGGTCATAAAAGAGCACAAACTAGAGTTCATAAAACGGTTACAAACCCATAGTTCATAATCTAGCTTAAGGACAACCGCATCCATCCACCACCCCCTTGTGAATTTCACCTTTGGAATTGTCTAAAAAGGTGTGGCCGGCTAGCAAGATTCACACTACAATGTTTCCACCTTTGAGTTAAGTCTAGTGTTTTTGTGGACGGCAGCACATGCAAAAGAGGTGGAGAGAAATAGACGAAAAACATTCGCCGTTCCATGCATAGACGGCTCTTCCAAACATGGATTCATCAAGAGAGTACATGTGCGCTTTATCCAACGGCGGTCACCACATGCACCACTACCCCCCTGGGCACCAAATCCGCATTGATATATATATAAATAACAAGTAATGTAAATACCTCTTTTCAGAGAAAGCTTAATCATCTATGCACTAAGAGGACACCATCGTGATTGATTCTTGCAAGTAACAAGCATTTCCGAGGGAAGTATACATTAACTCAGCACATTAATTTTTTACATAAGGCGATATAAACATCTAGTCATAGTTTTTTTCTTAATGGACGGAGCCGAAACTATATGCAACCATGTACATCCGCAAAACACCCCTTATGATTGGTTCCAAGGCCACATATATGCACAATTAAGGCATTCATTAAGACACAAATGTCCAACCATCGCTTTAAATTTTAGGGTCCCCGATCAAAGAACCCCTTATTGCAAGTCCAAGGTTTGGAACACGGTTTTTGTCATCTCCACCCATCCCTCACCTCTTCGGCATTTATCAAAAAATTATGGTTCCAGGGATGGCCATCTCCAGCCTTCCCTATGCAATTCCAAGTACATTGAAAACATGGTTCGAGCATTTATCAAAATCAAATTGTTGTAGCCTGCTTAAATGTCGCACATAACTATATTCGTCGTCATTGCTAACCAGACAAGTTTCACTGGATGAGCCGATGCTTTATTTTGTTATGTAAAAATTTGCAAGTCTTTATATAGTGCACATTTGTCTTCCATGCTATGTTCTCAGCTACATAAGGGGAATCCATTTTGGGTTATAGGAGCATATGCTCCTCTTATTCAAAATCGTCTTTCAAAATGACAAAAAATTGAGAACAAATTGGGTGTACATCCTAACATTCTAGGCTCGCACACAAATTTTCATGAAAAAAAGACATTTTTTTGTGACCTGTGTCAAAAGGACAAAAAATATGTCGGGTGATAAGTCATTTTGTAGCACAAAAAAAAATGTTTTTTCATACAAGTCACATTTTTTTTCGGCAAAACTTTTTTGTGTCAACATAAATGTCCGGATGCATATCCTAAATTTTTTGTTTGAAATTTTTTGACATTTTGAAATCGTTTTAAATTATATATTTCATAATGGGAGTATCTAGTCCTACAAGACAAAACAACGCCTCCGCTAAAATGTCGTGATATGCATTGTTTAATGTTGCATAACTTAATACAAACACCAGTTGTTTCAGTGTTTTTTAACCTGATTGTATCATTCTGGTTGTTACTGTACGCACGATCTTACAACATCTCATGCAAGCAAGATTTCACAGGAAGTCATGTAAAAAAAGATTCCACGGGAAGTTTACACAAAAGGTAAGAATTTGTTGTAGTCAGTTTGAGGAATGACATGTTGGATATCACGATAAATTTCATGCATATTCCTTATCACCGTGGTTTGCTAAAGCTTATTAATCATATGTTCTTTACTCTGAATACGTTAGGAAACTTCATTATGATGCTTGCGTACAAAGCGTTAATGGGTACTCAGAGCATGGGGACTTTCCTTCATCCTTCCTACCTCACCTAATCGCCAGGGAAATTTTATATTATACTTTGTTATTTCTAAAACTTATTTTCATTCTACTGTAGTCTTAACAAGGTAAAATTTCCTTTATTTTTAAATCCAATTTGACCTTACTAAGCTGGCATAGTTAACCAGATAACATTGTTTATGCATATACTTATTGTCTTTTTAATATATCCAGCTGTAATATATATCACTCAAAAGTTTGTTTGTGTCGATTGCATATTGTAATAAAACTTCTCCTTGAATTAGTTTTCCAGGGTTGATAAATCGTATAGTGAGTTTCGTTTTCACGTTTGATTTCCTTATCTTTCTGGTTGTGTTTCACAACTAGGCTAGCCCAACGTGTTTGGAACAAAAGGCTTTATTGTTGTTGTTGCATAAATTGTATAGTGCATGCATATGTATATGTATTTGTTTGTATGTACATGTGATTGAATATATTTATATATTAATATCCTTTAAAAATCATGATAGACATCTCTAAAATATTCTCGAACAACTTAAGCCAGTTCTATTGTATTATTAGGTAAGTATAATTGAGCCATATCCCCCAAACCCGGGTCGCTCCCCTCCAGGGCGGCTCCGGAGGCGCACCAGCCCCCAAACCCTAGTACACTCTCCCCGGTCCCCTGCCGCCGCTGCTGCCGACTCCGGCGGTGGTGGCGGCGCCCATCCCCTCAAGACGGTGGGCAGGCGAGGTGCTCTGCGACGGCGACTCACGGAGGCGGTGGGGCGCAGGTGGCGGGCTCGGGGCGGCGAGGTCGGTGATCGGCGCCTGAGTCCCGGTGGAGTGGCGGCGTGGAGACGGTGGGGCGTCGCCGGTGCCGGCCGCCCTAGTGGCGATACGGATCGGGGGTCTCCCGGATCACTTTGACTCGATCTGGATCCTTATGGATCCGATCTGGGTCGGATGGATCTAGATGGAGCCGGCGATGCTGTGCACTGTCTGCCTCTCTGCTGCTGTCGTTCCTCCCGGGTGTGGTCTCGTGGCGTCGGGGCTTGCGAGACTGAAGAATAATGGCGGTGGTCCTAGGGTTCCAAATCGCGCGAAGACGAAGATCCGCTTGACGCCGGTACCTTGATCTGGCAAGAGTGTCGAGTTTCGGAAGGCTCTGTCGGTGATCTTTCATGGGCTAATTCCTAGAGATTGCTGGATCGGAGGGATTCGGTCGCGCCGGAGGGAGCGGCGTGAAGCTCTGCTTCTGTGCCATCATGGGCAAATCCATGGTGTAGTCAGAAGCGGGGAATGTCATGAAAGCTGAGATTAAAGGACTAGCAAATGGCGATTGGAGGCTTTGCGTCGATGAGGAACTTGCTTGGAGTTGCAGGAGGCGGAGCAGCGGTATGTTAGTGGGGGCAACATCACAGGTGACGTTCAACGTTCTACCTTTCAGGGTGAAAATCCAAGGCCTGGCCTTAATTGGTTGTGCCTGGCAATGCTCTTGCTGAAGACATTGTTTTGAGAGCGGGGACTATTATCTTCAGGGTGAAAACCCAAGGTCTGGCCTTAATTGGTTGTGCCTGGCACTGTTCTTCTTGAAGACGTTGCTTTTGAAGATTTGGACATCAGGTGGTGTCTTGGTGGTGGTTGTGCGGCTGCTGCAATGACTGTAACTCTGTAGCGGGACTTTTCTTTTTTATTTCTTCTTCTTATTGTCTTTCGGCTGTGTGCATCCGTAACAGCTCTGGTTGTTGCGTTGTTGCAGAGGCTGGGTGTAATTTGTATCTCCGCGATATTAATATACATTCTTTATCTAAAAAAGGTAAGTATAATTAAAGCTTCTAGAGTATGAATCAAATCGTTATCAAATGTGTCATGCAAGTTAGGTTTATAAATAAGTTAACAACATGTGCATGCTCTGCCCTCGGTATTGAGATAACGTAACTTACAATAGATGCATAATTTTTTCATACTCTACTTTGGCATACATACAGTTTGATTATTCGTACTAAAAGTCACGTATTGCCCTCGCGGTAACTTGATTAACATGGTGTTTACGGACAATCCGCCATCAACATGGACTGCCATTGCGCATTGCTCTTGGACCTTATGAAGAAAGGATTGATTTGGCCCACAGGCGTCATTGCCGTCGTTCGCAACCGCACGAGGATTTCTCCCACCCCTAACATTAGCCCCACCATCCACAAATCAGGCCATTGGGAGCCAACGGACGGACAAACCACCGACGAGAGGCTAGCACTTGGAATCGGCGAGGGAGACGATACCACCTCAAGCATCACCCATGGCCAACACGACATGCTGCTGGTCCTTCTTCCTCATCATGTATTGGACGGGAAGATGCAACGCCTGCCCACACGACGACGCCATTCTTCTCCCTCCAACCACATCACCTCGCCCAAACACACTCCACAACACCGCAAGCTTGCCGGCCCTCTTTCGGGAGGATGCAACACCCGCCAACCCACGACAACGCCATTCATCTCCACCACCTCGCATTGTCACACCCCACAACAACGCTGGTCCCAGATAGCCACCTCCACCTCGCCCATATTGGGAACTAGCACCGTGCATTCGAATTGTTGCCACCGCACAAAGGGGTTGTGGCTCGTTGCCGCCAGCACACCCCACTCACGATGAAGACCATCAATATGAGGCAGTTTTGTTAAACCAATCGCACTTTGGCTGCTCTGTTTCATCGGTCGTGTCTGACAGTCTGGCGTGACATCTTCACAACCTCAACCCGATGACACTTCTTCTTTCCCGAAAATCACCTGGCAACACTTGATTTTTTACAAATATGCTCCTATAGGCTCATCAATTGTCAAAAATATCCTATGTAAACGTACTTGCTAAAAATACCCTAGCAGAATGACGGGGAAGTTACACGTGGCACTTGTCACCAAGCTAGAATGACAATATGTATATCCGCCAGTTGCGATGGGAGAACGTCACTAACCGCCTCGCCAGTCGGTGGCAAGTGGCTTGGGCTGAGGCCTATGTTACCGAATCGGTTGGCTGAAACTATCCTTTCTTTTGTGGCTAGACACGCCATAATATTTTTGACAATTGCCTTCAGACTTTTTTGACAATTGCCTTCAGAAAGGATATTTTGGGCAGCTGTGAAGCGCAGAGAGGAATATTTGTTAAGAAAATCCGCAGCTCTAAAGAAGACTAGAAGAGTCAGTGTGCACGCGGAAATCGCGACAATTTCACTACTCCTCGAGGAGAAGACCGAAGCTAGCACGGATCTGATCAGCTAGTAACCTTCGCCGATCCTTCCAGCCTTCTAAAAAGGTACGAGCACAACGCTGAGTGGAGATATATCTGACCACAACCCTCAATCAGTTCAGAAACCGCACGACGCCTGCACGGTGCGTGGCATCGGTCGACCACTCCACCAGTACACACAATGTCCGGCGGCGACACGGCACCGCGCGTCGTGGAGGACTTGTTCGGCGTCATCCAGATCCTCAGCGACGGCACCGTCGTCCGCGGCGACGAGGCCGTCCTCCAGCCGACGGAGAAGTTCCCGGACGTCCCCGGCGTGCAGTGGAAGGACGTCGTGTACCACGCAGCGCACAGCCTGAGGGTTCGCGTGTACAGGCCGTCCTCGTCGGTCGCCGGCAGCGGCAAGCTCCCGGTGCTTGTGTACTTCCACGGCGGGGGCTACTGCATCGGCTCCATCGCGCAGCCCAGCGTCCACTCCTTCTGCCTCCGCGCCGCCGCCGAGCTCCCGGCCGTCGTGCTCTCCGTCCAGTACCGCCTCGCACCCGAGCGCCGCCTCCCCGCCGCCATCCACGACGGCGCGGATTTCATGTCCTGGCTGCGCGGCCAGGCCGAGCTCGGCACTGCCGATGGCGCCGACCCGTGGCTCGCGGAGTCGGCTGACTTCGCACGGACGTTCGTCTCCGGCGTATCAGCCGGCGCCAACCTCGCCCACCACGTCACCGTGCAGGTCGCCTCCGGGCAGCTCGCTATCAGTCCGGTGCGAGTCGTCGGTTACGTCCTCCTATCCGCGTTCTTCGCCAGCGCAGAGCGCACGACGGCGGAGACCAACCCCCCACCAGACGTGTCGCTGACGGTCGAGATGGCCGACCAGCTCTGGCACATGTCGCTGCCAGTGGGGCGAGCAGGGACCACCCGGTGGCCAACCCGTTCGGCCCGGATAGCCCCAGCCTCGCGGCGGTGGACCTCCCGCCGGCGCTCGTCGTGGCGCCAGGGAGCGACGTGCTGCGCGACCACGTGCACGGGTACGCGGCGAAGCTGAAGAAAATGGGAAAGGCCATCGAGCTGGTCGAGTTCGAGGAGAGCAGCACGGCTTCGAAGTCCTCCGGCCGTTCGGCGAGGCGGCCGACGAGTTGATGCGAGTCTCAGGCGGTTCGTGTATGCACACTGCGACTGAGCGGTGATGTCATGTGAAACTGTGATTTCCTGATGCTTGTGTGGCTGCTTGTTTAGATTATACATCCAAATCCAGCTACTGAAGCATTTTGGTGGTTCTCAGAATAAAAAGAAAAGAAACGAAACATTGGCAGAAACTTTGATTCATCTCAGCAGTGATTAAGTTATTATATCACGACTAATTTCCAGTACCAATTCACATCTTCCTCTCATAATATAAAAATATATAAGAAAGGTCGTATCTGAAATTCTGAACAAATAGCAGCCAAGTCATATCTGAATGACTTCTTCAGGAGGTTCTGTCTTGCCACGAGCATTCTTCTTCGGCTTCACTTCCTCTGGAGATTCCCTCTTGACGCGGGCATTCTTCTTCGGAATGAAGACATCAGTCAGGACGGTCTTGGACTTGAAGGCACCACCGAGAATGCCCAGCGCTGCATTCCGGCACACACATTAAAACAAATGAACCACTAGTTAATCAAATAAACTACATGATCTTTATCTAAAAAAAATAAACTACATGATATTGAGAACTCGTAGTACCTCTTCCTTGCCGATCTTGACGGTCTTCTCTTGCAGAACGCTGAGGTCCTTGACGCCGCACCCGGCGAGCAGGGCGATTACCGACAGGGACGCCGCCGGTGTAACTGACAGGTCGTCCTTGAGGGTGTACGACGCCGTGGGTAGCGTAGTGGTGACTACGGGCGGGTTGGTTCCGGCACCGGTGAGCGTCATAGGGACGTCCAGCGACCGCCGCAACTGGGGCAGGCACTACCCCAGATAATCGAGACGTATCCACAGATGGTGGCCTGGCTTGAGTAGGCACTGCGCTTACCTGCGCATCTATAGAGTCTTCCGTCGAGGCTGGTCTGGACGCCCAGCAGCTGCTGCAGGCGGGAGAGCGTGGCGGGGGCGACAGCCGGCATCAGGTTTTTTTCCTTGCTATTGTACTTCGCGCCCAAATTCTCCGCGCTGCCAAGCAGGGTCCCGACGCTGCCGACCATGCCCTCCTTGGCGAGCAGGCTGGTGACGGTGCCCAGCGGCAGGGAGAGGAGGCCCGTGAGGAACTCGACGACGTCGCTGCTGGCCTCGGCGAAGCAGAGTTTCCCTGTCTTCTTGTTGATCAGCAGCTTCATCGATAGCTCGTTGGTCGCCATGCTAGATCTGGTTTCTTGTGAATCCTTTGGTTCCTGGTAAATCTGGTCTTCTAAACAACCGCCAATAGTAGATATAGCAGCAGTTTGGAATACTGTCGCTAATCATGGGCTAATCATGGCGCCCATAATTATCGGCGAAAACGGAAAGTGACGCAACAGTTTGCATAATTCTCGGCTGATCAGGAAAGTGCCACAACAGTTTGCATATTACCGGCAAGTTAAGAATATGCCGCACAAATTTGCATAATTAGCGGCAATTTTGTTAGTTGTCAATTTGCCATGCAGCGCAATGAAGAGACTCTCCTTGTGGTTTCGCATTTCTTTCAATTCTTTTTTTTTAATTTGACTTTATAAATATTGAAGAAGTAGTTTGATTACAGTCACGATTAATCACTCCATCCACACTCCATCCACGCAGGGAGGATATGATCCAATCAAAACATGTCGACTCGACTCACCACTACCCAAGAACTTTTTTGAACTGAATGGGCAGGAGCTCTGTCTTTGCATAACATCCACTCACAACTACCCAAGAACTTAGCTAGGTGGTTTTGCATTTCTTTCAATTCGTTCGCTGGTTTCCACACCCATCCCTTCTTTCTTGCAGAAAGCCATAGCTAAGATAGGGTTATTACCTACTCAAGCGTCCTACTCAAGCCGCGATGTGCACATCACTTCGTAAGAATCTTTAATACGCTTACATAAAAGCTGATCACAACACAAAGCATCACGCGCCTAGTTAGATGTTGGGTTGTACAGAATTATGAATGCGATGACTGCAGATGTTCTCAAATCAATGATGATTATTTGCACATCTGGTTTAGTCACACTTATATCTGGGCTATTGCTTTTCAGAAACAGGTGAGAAGATTGTAATTCGACAAGCTGGGTGTTTTTGTGACAGACTACAATTTCCTTATTAAATTTTGGCCGTGTGACTCGCTTAATCAAAAAAGAAATCATGGCTGCGTCCGAAGCAAAGATGCCTCTGATTAATTTCTGACGAATAATTTCGAGTACCAATTCATAGTATGTAACAAATATCTCCGTCCTCTCATAACAGCATCAGAAAGGTTGTATCTGAAATTCTGGAAAAATTAGCAGCCGAGCCAAGTCATATCTGAATGACTTCTTCAGAAGGTTCTGTCTTGCCACGAGCATTCTTCCTCGGCTGGACTTCCTCTGGAGCTTCCCTCTTGCCGCCAGCATTCTTCTTCGGCAGGAAGACATCCGTCAGGACGGTGCTGGACTTGAAGGCAGCACCGAGTATGCCCAGAGCCTACATTCCAACAAGCACACAGAAACCATCACCAGCCACACTTGTTAATTGATGAAAGCCAGTTCTTAATAATCCAAACTCACCTCTTCCCTGCCGATCCTGACGAATCTCTCCTGCAGCACGGTGAGTCCTTGACGCCGCACTCCGCGAGCAGGGTGATCACCGACATGGACGACGCTGTCACGGACAGGTCGTCCTTGATCGTGTACGTGGGCGTGGGTAGCGTCGTAGGGGCTACGGGCCCGTTGGTTCCGGCACCAATGAGCGTTTCGATGGTCATAGCACCGTCGCAACAGGGGCAGGCATCACCCCATCTCACCGAGACGCTTCTGCAGCTGGTTGCGTAGCTGCACGGACCTGCACATCTGTAGAATTTTACGTTGTTCTGGATGCCCAGCAGCCGCTGCAGGTGGGAGAGCGTGGCAGGGGCGACGGCGGGGCTCAGGCGCTGCTCCTTGATATTGTAGTTTGCGCCCAGCTTCTCCGCGGTGCCGAGTAGTGTCCTGACGCTCCCGGCCATGCTCTCCTTAGCGAGCAGGCTGGTGACGGTGCCCAGCGGCAGGGAGAGGAGGCCCGTGAGGAACTCGACGACGTCGCTGCGGGCCTCGGCGAAGCAGAGTTTACCTGTCTTGGTGTTGATCAGGAGCTTGATCCATAGCTCGTTGGTCGCCATGCTGGATCTGGTTTCTTGTGACTCCTCTGGTTCCTGTTACCTGCAACTTGTAAGATGAGTTCAGATGAACTCTCCATAATTAGCCACTGTTATATATACCTCGAAACCTTCTGAATAAGCAACACTGGGTTGGCACTATTTTTGAAAAAACAAGTTAATACCAGAGAGAGCAATAACAAGAAAAAATATATCGGTACCCAAGGTGATCTCAAATGGGAAAATAACTTTAGATTACAAAACAAAAATGAAGGGATTTGCTCTGTTCCAGTCGACTGTTTCTCTTTTCCCCGTCAGTCGTTTTTCTGGCCGTCCGTTCTGTGTCAAGATTCGTGCTTAATCTTCCACGTCGTCGCGCCCGTCTCTGGTTCTGCACCTCGCTATCGGGTTTAAATCGCGCGTGCTTGCGGGTTTTCCAGCCCATACCCGTTCGGCGTCTCGGCGGCCCGTCACTCCATTCTGGCCGCGTGTCCTTTTCAGCTTGTGTTCTGTCTGAGGGAGAGAGAGTGTAAGCGGCGGAAACCAGAGGTGGCGATCCCCTTCCGCCGCAGCTGCTGCCTCGCCATGGCGTAGATCCGGTCTCGTTGGAGACGTCGCCACCGGCGGAGGTCCAGGTACTCTGTTCTTCAGCTGTTTTGCTTGATTATGTGCTCATTTCTTCACGCGGGGTGGTAGGCGGATGCATGCGGCGATGTGTTAGAGGTCGGAGTTAGATTCAGCAGCCGTTGTCCGCTGGTTTTCATACTTCGCGGAGCCCCTCGTCGCGCGGGGAATTGCCTTCGTCTCTGTCAGCATGAGGGTGGCAGGGGGAGGATCTGTGCTTGCTTGTCTGTATTTTCGCTAGGATTTTTTCTGCCGGTGTGAGGAGAGAGAGGGAGGAAGGTGGAGGTGTAACAGAGAAGTGAGATTCGCGGTGGTTTGATGCGTCGGTGCCGGCGGATAGGTTCTGACCTCGCCGAGCTCCTCCTCGGGCGGATTTTTGTGTCTGTTTACTGGTGCTAGGTTCAGTAATTTTTTCTGTTGCTTGTATGCGGTGGTGTGTGCGCGTTGAATCTTTGTGGTTGGTGTTTGCCCTGGCGCTGATTTTAGAGGATCTATAGGTAGATTTTTTGAGCATGTGCAAACTGTCCCTCATTGTTATCTGTACAAATTATATGTAGACCCTATGTGCCACCTTCTTTTGAAGTAGGTGTTTTCATGCAGTTTTTGTTGTTGTTTTTGTAGTTCTGAAGCCTATCTGGGTTTATCTCAGTGTGAATTTTGTATATGGTATATTGACTGTCTGAATTATCTTTATGTGCATATCCCAACGTTCACCCACTGAGAGCTTTGATGAAGTGCTCAGTCAATCCAGCGATAATGTTGTGTGTTTGTTTTACTTTGGTTAGTTTTGTATTCACGCAATAGATTTTTTCACGTGGCTATGTTCTAATTTTGCGTAATTATGATCTGTTTCAGGCTATAGACCAGGGAAGAAGAGACCCTGCCCTAGATGAAGCTTTCTTTGGTTTCTTCATGAAGCAGGTTGGTTTTATCTTTTTTATTTTCTCTTTTCAGAAAACAGTTTTTGAACTGCATCTTTTTAGCCGTCTTCTTATATGTTTTTCTAAAAATAAATGCAGGCTGTGAATAGTATGAAGAGGAATTTCTCTGACTTTTGCAAGGATACGATTGGAACCAATGAGGTTTGCAGCCCTCTTTCATACTTTTTAGATGAATTCCTTATATGTTTTTCGTTGTTGCATTTGTTTTCTTCTTTTTGTTAATCTGGATTCTATTGTTGTTAATCTGTACTTAATTATTGTAGGTCAAGAAGTTAGAACAGATGGTATGGACAAGTAGCTCCACTGTGACCTGACCTGAATCTCTCTTTATCTCCTTATCTGTCTCTCTTTATCTCATTTTTTCTATTCTGAGTCAGTCTTTTCTCAGTGTAAGTTGAACAAGCATAGCTATCATGATTGAACAACTCACTTCCCCTCTCTAAAAAAATGCGGTGAAAAGCACTATGGCAGTCGTTGTGATCTTTGTTTTGGACATATCACATATGCCTTGTTTGCATGCTTCTCTGTACTGAAAACCACTTTTCCTGTTGTACAAGTTTAGCTAAACTGAACCATATTAGTTCTAAAATCCATCTTATGTTGTATGTGCCCATTTGCCTAGTAGACAGCTGAACTTGGAACTTCAGTAACTTGTGAGGTTCAGAAAACGAATTAGAAGTCAGAGCACTAGCGTCATGTTGACACCTGTGAGTACGCTGCCAGGCAGGCCGTCAGCTGCGAGTAGTTGGTTGGCTCACTCGTCGGCCGTCAGCAGTAGTGCATGCTAAAGTATAAGTTGTATAAATATTTTAGTATGGGTTTTTGTGGAAATGCATGACTGTTACTGTGAGAAATTTCTTCTACCAAGATTACTAAATGCTAGCATATCTTCTGATTGCTGTAGCATAGCTCTGTTTATGATCTCTAAAAGGTTGCACATATCCTGAAATTTATCACTGTTGTAGCATAGTTAATTGTCTCATTTATTCAGTGTCTCAGTGTTTCAGTCCTGATTTAGTGTCTCAGTCTTGTTTCAGTGTTTCGTTGTCTCAGTCTAGATTTTTTGCTCAGTTATTAATTTTCTCATTCCTTCAGTGTCTCAGTGATTCAGTCTTGATTTAGTGTCTTAGTCTAGTTTCAGTGATTCAGTGTCTCAGTCATGATTTATTGTCTCAGTTTAGTTTCAGTGATTCAGTGTCTCAGAGTCTCTCTCTCAGTTTCTGCTCTCTCTCTCTCTCTCTCTCTCTCTCTCTCTCTCTCTCTCTCTCTCTCTCTCAGTTGCTGCTTCCCTCTCTCAGTTTCGATTTATTGTCTCATTGTCGTTTCATTGCTTTAGTGTCTCAGTCACGATTTATTATCTCTTTCTCTCTTAGTGTTTCAGTTTAGATTCAGTGTCTCAGTTTCGAGGTCAGTTTAGTCTCTATTTTCTGCTAGGTTGTCTCTATACATAGTTTGTTTCGGTATGTCTCAGTTTCAGTTTAATTAGTTAGTCTATTTTCTCTGTCCTGACACTATGTTCTCTGAATCTCTCTCTCTGGCTGAATCTCTATATTCAGTTAACTGTTCTCAGTCATGATTTATTGTCTCAGTTTAGTTTCAGTGATTCAGTGTCTCAGAGTCTCTCTCTCAGTTTCTGCTTCTCTCTCTCTCTCTCTCTCTCTCTCTCTCTCTCTCTCTCTCTCTCTCACAGTTCCTGCTTCCCTCTTTCAGTTTCAATTTATTGTCTCATTGTCGTTTCATTGCTTTAGTGTCTCAGTCACGATTTATTATCTCTTTCTCTCTTAGTGTTTCAGTTTAGATTCAGTGTCTCAGTTTCGAGGTCAGTTTAGTCTCTATTTTCTGCTAGGTTGTCTCTATACATAGTTTGTTTCGGTATGTCTCAGTTTCAGTTTAATTAGTTAGTCTATTTTCTCTGTCCTAACACTATGTTCTCTGAATCTCTCTCTCTGGCTGAATCTCTATATTCAGTTAACTGTTCTGTACTGTCATTGTAGTTATCTCTCTAAGGGTTGTCTCTGTATTCATTTGTAGCATGTTGAATGATGATGGTGTTGTGGATTTTTTGAATAGATGCTTGATGATCTCTGTTTATACTACATTGTATTATCTATGTAGTTATTCATTTTCTTAGCTTGTATTGATCAAACGCATTATCTGTGACTACTAGCATGAAACGACATGATGTACTCATCTTGATATAGTGTTATTTTTTCGATTAGTTGCGTGCTTGTTGGTCGTGCTTGTTGGTCCACCAAGTTTTTGCCAAGTATCTATGCACTGTAGGTGTTATTTATGTCTATATATGTTTGCTTGATGATACTTTCTGACTAGACTGATATTTTTTTTCTTAGTAAAACTAGGGACCCAATGGTGTATAATTGTTGGACCAGTTTTCATTATCTGCTATGTTGCTTTTGTTTAATTATTTGCCTTTGAAATTTTGTTCAACATCATTCTGTTCTCATGCGAGGTCTGGGATTGGGACATGTCTTTGTCCACACCATAACAGTCACTGATGTTGCACACAATGGACTGGTGCTCCCTTCAGTGGCGAAGCTGTACAATTATTTCATTGGGTTCATTGCCTTGTTAGTGATGTAGTCTTTCACTAATAGTCAGTGGAAAAAGGTTAGATTGATGAAGGATTAACATATTCCATTGGGTTCATTTGAACCCAACGGTTGTACTGCAGCTCCGCCACTGGCTCCCTTGTTCTTGATGCAGACCAAGGACACCAAGTCCTCCTGGGGCTCCATCATCAGCTTCGAGAAGCGGGAGCAGTTCGAGGAGCGCGCCGAGACCATCCTCCACCTCCTCAAGCTCCAGTTCCCCGGCACACCACAGTCGCAGCTCGACATCTCCAAGATTCAGTACAACAGGGTTCGTTTCTTATCTACTATGTTATTATATACTGCTTGATCGATCTGTGCATGCTGCACGTCGTTGATGATGACGGAAACATCATGGATGTATATTCAGGATGTTGGGTACGCGCTCCTGGAGAGCTACTCGCGCGTGCTGGAGAGCCTGTCGTACAGCGTGATGTCGAGGATCGAGGACGTGCTGGGCGCGGACGCGGCTGCGACGAACCTGGCGGCGAGCGAGGCGGCGCCGCGGCAGATGGAGATAAACGCGCCGAGGAAGCTGGACGCCAGGGAGGAGCTGGAGAAGCTCAACGAGGCGCCGGCGTCCATGACGCTCTACGACTTCTATGTTTGGAGGCTTGAGTATCTCTTCCATCTGGATCGTAGCGTGGCTGTTCTCCTTTCATTGTGGTCTCTCTCTACTCCTCTGTTTTTTTGTTTTGTGAGATGGATGCGTCGGGGGTAGTGACTGGGGGCAAAGCTGCAGCTGATCTGAGAGAAGGTCCTTTCCCTGATCCGGCTTTATATTATTTTTCCTGGGCTTTGTACCAACTGGCCTTTCTTCGGCCTGCTGTTTTCGGGTCGGGCTGGAGTAACTCGACCCGTTAGGTGGGCTAGTACGTGGGTCGGGGGGCGGGGACCTGGTTTTAGTTGCGGTCTATCTCATTCGACTGAAAATGTTTTTGTCGTCAGTCGTTTCCTGAGGTGTTTGAAGTTCGTACGTGTCAGCGTGTGAGTGGACAGAAAATTCAACTGACGACGAAATCAAAATCAGTCGACTGACCATTAGACACTCCCAAAATGAAAGGTAAGACGGAGAAGCCCAGGCGCCCAGAAGCATGACCATGAAGGCTTGTTTGTCCAAAAAAAAAAACTAAATCATTTTATTGATTTCACGCAATGTATCTAGGCTGGTTTAGTGAAATGTAAGGTCTAAAGGTCAGACAACACAAAGAGTTCAAATGATCCTGCATGATAGACCATACAGCAGTATGCGTGCCACCGAGCGAAACACACTAGAGGTCACCAAGTTGCATAAAATGTTAGGATTGGTCACCAAGTTAAAAAAACTCAAAACGTGGTCACGAAGTTGTAGATTAGCGAATGTTTGGTCATTTCGTCATGACGGACGTCAAGTCGCTGACGTGGCCGTTTCTTTTTTA
This sequence comes from Poa pratensis, assembly GCA_947311845.1. Classification (NCBI taxonomy): domain Eukaryota; kingdom Viridiplantae; phylum Streptophyta; class Magnoliopsida; order Poales; family Poaceae; genus Poa; species Poa pratensis. The sequence continues at coordinate 26,045,592 of CAMZMU010000108.1, read as the reverse complement.
CAAGAAACACATTAAACTTTTATTTCTTCTAATTGTTTGATCCTTTTGGATATTTATTTTTGCCCAGTGCATAGTTGACCGACGTGGTCCTGGCGGCGCCTCCATCCTCTGTCCATCAGCACAGGTGTGGCACTCGCCCTCTGTCCACCGGCGGAGATGGCGCAGGCCCTCTCTGACAGTCTGACCACATTTTGGCTTCTCGCGGTGGTCACTTCGCCCGCGGGATTCGGGAAGGTGAGGCAGGGAATTGAGGACGCGCGGCGCCGCGGCTGCTGTCGGCACAATACAACGCCCGCGCGGGTGGGCGCATGCAAGCCGTGGTGGTAGGTGGCCAGTTTGGTGGAGTTGGGCTGCCGTGGTGGAGATGCTCTACTGCTGCTCCCCATGGAAGATATGCATGATTTTGGATTAAATACACGCGCGTGCAGACAGAAACGAGATAAGCATGACCACCATGAAAGATCTGTAGCCAGCCTCGTGCTGCTCCGTGTGGCCTGCCGTTGCTGCCGCTGAAGAGGAACATGGGCGACGTGGCCGGCGCGCACCGGGACCGCGCCCCGTGCCGGCTCTTGCTGAGCGGCAGATGCGCCAGCGCCGGCGGCACACCGGAAGCTGCTGCTGCTTCTTCGCCCACGCTAGGCTCGCCGCGTGCTGGTAATGGCGTGATAGGATACGATGCAGGTAACCTGTTTGACAAAATGCGTGTTCTATGTTTTATCCATAAGGACGAATAGATGCAAAGAAAAACAATATAAGGTGCATTTTGTAAAAGAACAAACTGCCACGTCAGCGACTTAACGTCCGTCGTGACGGAATGACCAAACATTCACTAATCCACAACTTCGTGACCACGTTTTGAGTTTTTTCAACTTGGTGACCAATCCTAACATTTGGTGCAACTTGGTGACCTCCGGTGTGTTTCACTCTTTCTACAACTTCATATTCGTGTACAATATTTGCAGATCTGCCGAGGAAGCTCATATTTGCACCAGATATTCGAAGGTAATAATCATAACTACACTTTTTTTTGAAGCGGTCACCGGGGGGAGAGAATCCCCACCTGAATATTATTACCTCAAAAATGGTTACAAGACCAGGCTCCTGTCCACCCCAGCGGGTTGACATCGGTCAGGATACATAAGAAATTACAGAGGGAAAGATGGGTCTCGCCTGCGAGAGGCGGCCATCTGATGTTTGTGCACTACTGAACAAACAAAGACCATGAGCCCATTATCTAAGAAAAGCTAGCAGGCAGAAGGTCCATCACCATGAAGCACAAGTAGAGAGGGGTGTTGTCGAGGATCACAATACCAAGACTCAGCAAACAGCCTAGCGCGCCGCACCTGCGTGCGTATCGAATCCCAGGCACAACTGAGGAGCATACCAATCAACGAGTGCCAAGCCTAGCACTGAGCACGAACCTTGACTAGGAGCTCCGCCACGGGAGGTCGAGACGATTAACAGGTTGGGGAGGCCTCATTGCGTTGTCATTGAGTAAAGATGAGCCGAGACGACACCAAAAGCTCGAAGCTTCCTCAACACAGTATCGGCCATGGGATGATCTTGAGCAAGCACAGCAAGTGAAAATAGCACAAGGGCAGTGTCCATCGTCTTCGGATCAGTCGCTGGCACCGGAGCTTTCACAGCAGAACAAGAACGGGAGTGAGTGCATGTCCCAGGCAGAGTCTGACATCGTCCCCCTATCTCACATCGACAGCACATATCACTGAACATCTAGGTAGCACCTTCAGGAAGGACTACGACGCTAGGCGCCGCTGCTACCCGAACCAGTGAGCTGGTCCTGGGGTTTCCCCCGGCGTTCAGGGTGTGCGGAAACATGGGCTGCCATGACGCCCTCCATGGAGGATGACGACGCCCTTAGGCGCCGCCGCGCCAGTGCCGAACATACCAGCAGGGATTTCTCCCGCACTTCCAAACCCGCACACCAAAAATCTGTACCAGGAGATAGGGAAGGTACCTTGTCGGCGAAGGACTCCGCCGGGATGGAGAGCACAGACGGCAGCCAAGCGACGAGCGGGTCTTGGCGGCGTGCGCACCTCCGGAGAACCAGCGCCACACCATCAGGGTTGCAGCCGTGCGCCACTGCCACGGCCCGCAAAACCCAGATCGAACCCAGATCGGGACCGGCCACAGCTGCGCGTCGTCGTTTCTGCCGGGGGGCGAGCAGGAGGCGGCACGCACATGGCCTCCTCGTCGCCCGATTTCACCGCGCGCAGACGTGCAGCGACGCCTGACCAGGACCACGGCGCACACGGCCTGCCAGCGTCACAGATCGAGCCCGGGCCAGCGCCACCCGCGCCCTCGAGGAAGCGCCTCCGCCCCCGCACCTCCGTCAGGCACGGTCTCCTCTGGCGGCGGCGAGTGGGATTGAGGCCAGCTCGTCGCGGCCCTCGGGCGGCGCGGAGGCCATTGAGGCCAGGCCTCGAGCTCATCTTGTGGAGGGGATTTGGATTTTTTGGGGAGGGGGACGAGCGGAGGAGGCTCCCCGCTGCTGCCGTCCGCCGTGGTGCGGCCTCTTCCGGCGGCAGCGGGGTTCAATGGGTGCGGCGGGGGCGGTTTCTGGTGGCGGTGGTGTGGGCGCCTCGGAGTCGCCCGAGAGCGACCCGGAGGCGGCTCAACTGCACCCCAAATCAAAACCCTCATAACTACACATTGATAAGATATAATTCTAAGGAAGCCGGTATAGTATGCATCGCTATATCGAGATTTTTTCGAAATTTGAGATACTTAAAGTCGAGTAATCATAAAAGCGAGGCCACTTTGTAGATATAGACGACCAGACTAGGGAACTTGAGCAGGTTCGGGAACAAAAAGAAACCATTGATCAAGAGTACGAGATTTGATCGAAGTTTTAAACTCCAAATGTTACTTATAAATGGACGTATTATGTAAATTTTGTTTAGGTATCTACCTTACGTATTTTAGTGATGCAAATTAGGTAAACTCATTGCCATAAGTTTGGAAATCTACTGCAATAAAGTTTACATAGAAAAGAGATTCATTCATACCATTAATTTTTTAGCTATGCATTTCACCATTCTCACACAAAGAAGATATTTTCATGGCCCTAGTAGACTCAAATATATCCTGATTTAAGCGCGAGACTCCCTAGAGGTTTTAATAATGTAGGGTTGTACTAGATGACTTATTCAAAGAATATAGTGCACTCAAGAAATTATCTAACAATATATTAAAAGATATGTTACCAGCATTATTTTACATGGAAAATTTGATACTAGAGTAGTATTATAATTGTGTATCATACAAAACACATATTCGTGGAGTAATTGCCGTTGGTGGCCTTGACCCGGCGGAGTATTTTTGGCCATCATTTTGGTTCCTCTAGTTAGACTCTTGGGTCGTAGCTCGGATAATGATGATCAATCATCAACATCCCTAGCCCATTATACCCAAACTAGGCTGTCAAGCGGGGCGGGTTGCGGGTTAGCTATTTGCACTATCGCTGCTTTAAATGTCCTCCAATCCCTACCTCCATTTGCTCTAGTTTTTTGTTTGCGGGATTATGGATAGCTGTTTGTGGACGCCGCGTTGAAACCCTAACCCAAACCCAACAACGTGTTACCTCCCAAACATCCCCCAAACCTTGATTATCCTACTGTTGGAGACCAAAAGGATCACGGGACGAAGCAAATGAACACGCTGATTGCGGAGATATATACATCAACAACAGCAACCAGCGATCACACGACTAAATGATAGTATGGCAGATTTCAATCGATCATTGCTAGTTCAGTGAGGAAGATAACATCGGGAAAACAAAAATGTGCTACGAGAGGAAAGGGGTGTTGCGGAGTTCGGTGGACGGAGAGGAAGTCGCTCACAGTGTTGCCGGCTTGCCGCTGATGAGAGGTTGCTGCCGCTGGCCGCGACGAGGAAGCAATCAGGGCGACGGCTCGACGAGTGTTTTGTCGGTGCGCAGAACCCTGCTCACGAATACGTGGGCCGGCTGGGCTACCCTAGCTATAGGCCTGTCAGATGCGATCTGCTTTGAGCATTGTATTTTTTTTAGATAAAGGGGTGCGGATCCCCGGCCTCTGCATCCAAGAGATGCACACAGCCATTCCGCAATTATTAAGCATTCAGGAGTACAAGTTCACAATTCATGGATCACTTAAGGTGGCTACAAAAATTAGCCACTCGAACAATAAATTACTTTGCATCTATTCTTCTAGAATGACGCCATCCAGCTTGGCTGAAAATAGCCCGCACAATCGTCAGCAAACGGGTACATCCGGCATCCATAAGTCCACGCTTTGAGCATTGTATGAAGCACCGTGGCATGTTCGTTGCCCACACCACGCGGGTTTCCAGAACTGAATCGTGGGAGACTCATGATTTTTAGGAAACAAGTCAACAACTTCAAGGTTTAAGGAAACGAATCGATTACTTTAACACGGACGAGCTTCCTTGTGATTTATTTTGTTTTCTTCTGAAGCACACTCAGTTCCAGTGTGACTCTATTTTGCTTCCATGCAATTCATGTTTTGCTTCAAATACAATGAATGTTTGTTGCCCTTGATTCATTTTAACAGAAATATCAATAGTTTTATTTCTTATGAAGCACATTGTGTTTCCAATGTTACTACCATTTCACTGCTGGCATCTGGCTGTTTACAGAGCGCCGAGCTCTTTGCCGCGTATTTTATCGTGCACTCGGTTGTCAGCAAAGACTATATATAATCTGATAAAATATACCTGGCAAAGAGATGACTGTCGGTAAAGAGTGCATGCGGCGCTGGAAAAGATATGACACTCGACTAAAATGGATGACATGCGTCTCAACAAGCCTCGGTTGACAGAAGGGGAACGTCGCTACTTTCTTTGCCGAGTGCCACTTGACAGGTACTCTTGGAAGGCTTCACCCAAAAACAATCGCTGCTGTTTTTTCCTGTCAATGAATCTTCCATCACATGTTTATGAAAAATGTGCTCATTTTGGGCACAAAGGTGCATAATTCCATACACTATTGCTGAAAGTAGTGTTCCGTTTTAAAAATGCCAAAATGGGTTTTCTTTTGTGAAGAAAGTGCAAATAATATGGTGCAAAATGGCACCTCCTTAATTTCCATACAAAGTACATTGGATGGCCAATGGCTAAATAGTTTGAATTTTCTAGCTTTCTGGCTATTTTCGTATAATTAAATGAATTTCAAGCGGTTTCAAAGGTAAATAAAATTTTAACTATAAGTGTTATTTATTGGTCCTAAAAATTGTCAGATATAATTTTAAAAACTCTATGCAACGACCATAGAGGGTGCTGAAAGATTTAGCTCCTTATTATGAATAGATGTGCCGACGATTTTGATTATATTTAAAAAATGAAGAAAACGTGTAAAGGATGCATTAAATTTTGACAACTTTTCACAACATGACTTATCATGTATGAACATTCACGTCTTTCAAAGCAAAAGATTAAGATCATCGCCATTTTTATGACTTATTTTATAATGAATGCTCATTTTTGAAACAGATGTGCATCTTGCCGTGTCATGGATTATTTGTATAGTAAGTTTCCAATTGTTGTGTATACAAAATGTTTCTTCCATTTCTTAAATGCTACAATGGGTTGTTTTTAAGTGTAAATAATATAGTGCAAAATGACATCTCTTTAATTTTCACACGAAGTAGATCATATTGGATGGCCAATGCCGAAATAGTTTGAATTTTCTAGCTTCTTGCTACTTTCGCACATTTAAATGAAATTTGTCTGATTGAAAATAATTAAAATTCAAACCACAAGTGTGTTATTTTTCGTAATAAAAATTACCAAAAATCAATTTCATGTACCCAAGTATAATTCTGTGCAACAATCATCATATATAACAAAACCAAACCCCTTCATCGATAAAATTTTGAAGCAGGCTATTTCAGTCCAATTCAGGTATGCTCATTATATTACACACTCAATATTTGACATAACAATGATTCTTGATGTTGGTCGTTATTCATTCTTAGAATAGGCCTTTGGATGTTGTAAGTTTTGTTAGAGTTATGATGGTCTACTTTTCTTATTGCATAATAAACTCTTCAAGAGAGAGATGGTATTCTTATAATGAGCTGAATGATGGTATTTAGACAGAGGATGACACTTTTAAAGTCTGAGTATGTTTGATTTATTTTGGATCTGTTGCAACGCACAGACATGTTGCTAGTTAATTATTAGATGAAAAGCCAACATAACGTAAATGTAACCGTTGCTAAACCAAGTGATAACATACTATTAGAAAAAATAAATATAGGTTAACCGCACTACGATCGTTGCATTTCACGTAGTGCATATACCATGTGAAGCTTAATAAGATAACTTACTAGGGCGTACTACTATCTAGCAAAGGAAACATTTTCATGGCTCGTAAGCGAGATGGTAGATCGACCTCCAAGAACACGGACCATGAAGTTGAGTAATCTTGAATGCGCATCTCTTCCATCTCCATGTCAAGGATGATGAGCAAAGTTCGAAGACCTCTCCGCAATGTAGGAGAATATATGTTAATATACAGCAACACAGCGTCGCTGCAATCACCGGAGCACTTGAAACCAATATCCAGATGTTGAACTCGAGGGATGCCTGGATCAAGCGATCGAAGCTTCTCCTCCATGTCAATCAACACCGCCTCCGACGCCCAATCTCCGCCCGGTAGTTGATTCCACACTATTATCTTGAAGTCATTAACAACCAGCAGTCTCAGTAGCTTCTGCCCGTCGTGTGAGTAGTATGACCCCAAGTGGTACTCTCCTTTGGATTGAGTTAGATGACATGGGAGCTTTATCACTCCTTGCTCCCTTGTGCAGACATTGTAGGTAACTATCTTGTCAAAGAAGAGCACCAGCCAGTGGATGACACCGCCGTGGAGGATGACGGTGTTGTGGCGTATTGCATAACAGTGCTGCGAAATGAAGCCACTTCTGGTGTTGCTCGTGACAGTACGTTCCCAGGTGCCACACGACCATGTGGTGGCCTGAACTTTAACGATGTGTGTATTGTTGCTTCCGTGCATGGTGACGCGACAAGGGACGTTTTCAGGCTTATGCCTGGAGGGTTAGATAGGAAGGTACGGTGCCCAGTGATGGTGTCTAGGACGCATAAGTTGGGGAGATTTCTTTTGTAGTGGCGACGTCGGAAGAGGATGAGTCCGCCATGGGATGTCACCGCCACGACAAGTAAGGGGACATATGGTCATTCAAGTACGACGCAGCTGCGGGCATGTCCGGATGGACCAAAGAGAGTGGTGACGGCAGCTGCGTCCTGTCATCATGGGCGTTGAGATAGGCGAGGATGTAAGGGGGTACTAGTTGAATTTGGCGCAGTGGCACGCCGCGCCCTTGGAGATAATAAAGAGATGGAATATCCGAATATGTAAAAGAATATGTGAGAGAATGGTCAACTCAAGTATGAACTCATCAGTTTCTATAGAATGAACATAAGCCGAACTCATCTTGACTACAGATGATAAAAAATCTGAATTAACAGGGTAATGAAATACATTCACATCATTTGTATGCTCACATTAGCAATTGTAACCTGTAGTGTCCACTGCTGTTTCTGAATGAATAAGTGCCAAAAGTGAAAACAGAACTGAAAAACAAATATAGTTAGCATTGAGGTGTATCCGGCTCTCTTATCTGCATTAAAAGATATAGTTAGTATTAAAATATTACTATTTTTATCTTCCACTGGACCAATCGCCATGAAAAACAAAAGGGAAAAAAATCTGGAGCTCCAAATGAAGTGGTGGCATGGAGAGCCAGCAAGTTCCATCCTCTTTACTCATGAGAGCTCGTGTTGCACTGAACCAAATGGCGCGGTGGCATGCCGCGCCCTTGATGAGAGATACATAGCAAGATATACATATATGTACATAATTACATAGGGCTACATTAGCTGGCACGATGGACGTGTGTACAAACACTGAGTTGGCTGAGCAGTGCAATCACATTGTTGCATATAATTTATCTACGGAACACCGATATATTATGTTCAAAAGTAAGATTTTGGTGCTGGCATGATTAACATAGTGGCTAGATCAGCATCATATAGAACGATAGATAACATCCGTGTTGATATGATAGAGGGTAAGTAAGATCTTGGTATTGGGCAGATCAATATGGTGGCCACATTGACATCACAAAAAAATAAGATAGGATCAATGCTTGGTTGAGAAAGGCTTTAGCCTGAAATGTGTTGTAATGAGCTGGATTAGAAGCTATATAAATTTGTATAAGAGATGTACTGTAATCAGGAAGTAAATCAGCATTGTAAGATTAGATATGGTGGCCACCTTTATGAATTAACATATCAGGAAGTAAATCAGCATTGTAAGCTCTAATTTCCCACATTAATTTATATTACTATAATCCGTAAGGAAGTGAAAGCTATTAGATGACCTGCCTTTGCTGATCTACAATGTAAATATACCTGAAACTGTAGGATTTACCCAAAAATCTCAACGGGTGACTAAGCATCGTGGACCTTTGAATAAAATCTAGAAACATTAAATATATAATCTCCTGAAAGAACAATTCGCTGAAGAAGGTTACTTTAGATCAGCCGGACACCATGATGCTAAGTTCTTTTCCACTACACATCAAATGCTAATTACCATCAATGGCCAGTTATGACTAAATTTCTGATAAGCACTGTGATTCTGAAACGCACAGCCTGGGGCATGCCTTAAAAGTGGCAGCCGAAGACATTGAACAAATAATGTTCAACCAAAACAATATTTGCGTGGTACCTGAAAGTAGACCCACCCAACAGATGTGAAGAATGGAAGAAGTATTTGACGTGATGTGGTAGTACGCATAGAAACTCTGAATTTCAAGTTGAACCAATTTGTTTCGAAACCACAGAAAGAATTAAGAAGAACATATCATAATTAGATCGTACGTATGAAAAACTTTCAAGTTCCAACTATGGACATGCACTAAGAAGCATAACGGCAACATGTAAGGGAATTCATTAAAAATTAAGCCGGACAGTATCTCTACCCAAAAAAAAAACTACAAAAGTTACTAAAAAGTGAATCTAGGATCAGTTTCAAGAAACCCTAACCTGCTGGTTAAAGAGCCGGCCGGGCATGAAGTTGTGGCAGGCGACCTGGCGACGTCGAATAAATGTAGTGCCGCACGTGGTTGCTTCTGCTCCTCTCAGGTACAGATATGATGCACACGTCCATGAACGCCATCTGCTCTGTATAAACGTACACTTTGGTGTGAACAATGCAACTGCTCAATACATAAAAATAGACAACATTCGAGAAGAAAAGACTCAGAGGAGGAAAAATAAGTTCAAAACGCGGCAATGGGAATGGTTGTCATCTGGCTCTAATGTTTGTTAGTTTTATGTGTCTCCTTCCAGTGGGAAATCATTAGAAAGCTCAGTACTGCGAAAAAAAATACTACCGCCGATCCATATTAGTAGGCACAACTTTGTCTAGATACATATGTATCTAGAAAAAGCTATGCCTACTAATATGGATCGGAGGGAGTACCATTTGGTGATTAGGTAAAAATTAGATGGTATAGAATGAATACATAGCAAACTTTCTATTTAAGTTTTGTCATGCTTGATGCCCTAGGCCTCTAGCAGACACATTGATCATCAGAAAATAACACATTGAGGAGGAGATCAGTACCAGCCTACCCCGTCAGGTATCAACCTCCATCGACAAATTGAATAGCAGCAGTAGTCAGTGGAATCCATCCAACGTTATATCTTGAAACTCACAGGCATGGTAGAATTGATCTGTTCATCGCCGATAAATTGTGCAGATCATCGGCAAGAATGCTATCTTTGTTATTAATTAAAGAGGATTGCAGATAAATTATATAGTTAAGCAAATCCTACATTGATATAACTGAAAAGTGCAGGCATGCTTGCTGCAGATCATCTCCTTTGGCTGTACATATGAGCGCACTGGCTCTTGTGTAATTAGAACTGGATTGTTCAAAAGTGTAGACCGAAATCTAATGTCTATTCATCATGGAATAAGAATGGGGAAATTAAAAGAAGACATATTAAAGAAAGCGCAATAGAAGAAGGTGGTGGTAGGACATACATGCTATGAGATACGACTGATTGCTGTTCGGGAAGATGTGTGGTGGCCACCGTGCATTGTGAGATAGAAACGGCGCCAGCTGAATCGAGAGAACTTGGCGAGACGCATCCGCTGTCTATTCATCATGGAATAAGAATGGGGAAATTAAAAGAAGACATATTAAAGAAAGTGCAATAGAAGAAGGTGGTAGGACATACATGCTATGAGATACGACTGATGGCTGTTCGGGAAGATGTGTGGTGGCCACCGTGTATTGTGAGATAGAAACGGCGCCAGCTGAATCGAGAGAACTTGGCGAGACGCATCCGCTACGAACATCGTGCACGGCAGCTACATTAGATACCTCTCTCCTCAGTTCGTCGTTGAAGCCTCCGTCGTTCCCCAAATCCTCGTGCAACGTTGCTCCGTTAACTTCAAGCTCTGAAAAAGACGCACGCCGGATAAGAAACATCAAAATCGAGCGATTAGTGAAGCAGCACATTGAATCCGATCCTGAACGGTGCGAACTATAGTATTTAGTGTTTGAATTGAATCTTTCGGTGAGAAATAAAAATATTAGTATCACCTCTAAATGAAGTAGTGGTCTTGATGCCACCGCCGCAAACGGCTCCAGTACAATTACATATTGATTAAATATTACTATTGGCATGGTCTTGATGTGGACATTCTACTCGACAAAATTCGAATTGCAACTGAACCTGAAAACCACACATATTAACCAACTTCTTCAGCACTATGAATTAATATGATTCAGACTTGTTGAGAGGCAAGCACCAGGGGTGGAATAAATACACCTTAGCATATATTCTTTGGTTGGGGATATAAATATCTATATTGTAATTACCTAATACTGTAACAAAACAGAGGTTCGGAAAATAGAATTACATAGTATCTGAAAAATACCATGCACGTTGTTTCTTAAATGGTTGAAACAACAAACTGCTAAACAAAACTGACCATAATATGTAAAATGAACTGCTAAAAAAAGCCATAAATAATGAAAGCATCTAAGTTTATGGTCTTTTACCTGTTTCTATAAATTTAAGTAGGAGAGGCAACGATCGGAATGGAAACATGAGGAAAAAAATTATACCTACACAAATGTGAACATAAGTTCAGAACCAGTATCATCTCCTAGAACCAGAAAAAAAGTTGAAGAGGTAGATATATTGCAAGATAGAAGTTTCAGGCTGACATAGTCACTTTCCAATCCTACATTATTCTTTCATTCACTAAATCCTGCAGGGAAGCAAAAGGTTGCATGTCAGATGATTTACATAGGCAACCATGTAAGCATCAGTACTTAACAGTAGAAAATGGATTTTGACTGGTAAGCGGCTCCTAAAACATGGACACTGGCAGGCTAAAAATCCTGAAGTCAATAGCTTGTACAGCTCAGCTATTTATTGTTTCCAAAAAAAACATCCCAAATGTTTGCAGATACTGAACAAAGCATTCATCAAAGAAATTAATTGGGCAAGTGAAGCAGAATATCAAATTAACTAACAATTTGTAACGCGAATCTTTTTAATAATAAAGGAAACTAAACCTCTTTTGTATTTAGCAGTGTACATTCAGTTTAGCATACCATTAAGCACTTAAACCTAGACGAAATCATACATAGGCTTAGTAAATATACTTGCTCACCATAATCAATTGAAATCAGTACGGGAGTTGAGGATGGGGTGAAGGAGTCTGGGCTGGCCGGCCGGCTGCCGGGCATGATGACGATGTACCGCAGATGGAGACCGGATCGAGAGGAAGGGTAGCGATGCCGGAAGCAGCAGCAGAAGACCACCGGCGATCTTCGTCTCCGTCGTCATCTTCGTGACTGTCATGGAGGGTCACCGCAGCTCTGGCGCGGTGCCATCTCCACCAAGATGGAAAGGGGAGGGAGAGGAAAAGGAGGGGTACGGCGTCAGGGAGGAGCAGGGTCGCGCGCTGAGGGGAAGCAGAGGCGTCGCCCCCGAGAGGGGCACGGCAAGCGACGTCGGGGTTGCGCTGGGTCACCGGCCGAGGCGGTCCTCGCCGGGGAGCCGGCCATGGGCGGGGCCGGGGCGCACTGGGAAGTCGCCGTCAACGGGGTGGGAGGCCCGCCGGCGCGCGCAGGAGCTGGGACAGGAGGCGCGGTGGCCCGCCGGCGCACAGGAAGCGGGGGAGGACGACTCCGTGCCCATCCGGCGCGACGCAGGAGGTTGGTGATGGAGGCGCCGTATCCCGCCGGCACGTCGCAAGAGCCGGCGGCGCGGCACCAGGGAGATGGGCGGCGCGGCACCTGGGAGCTTGGACTGAGGTCGATGCAGAGCCGGCGGTATGCGCCACGGGCGGCACCGGTGCTGGCCAGAGGCGGCACGCGGTGGCCTCCGGTGGGGTAGAAGGCGGAACAGGAGCTTGGGGCGCTCCGGCGCGGGGGTTGCCGGCCGGATGGGGAAATGAGACTGATTAGCATCTAGGTTAGGGTTAGGTTTATATGTGGGAGGGCCGAATCGCAATTCTCGGCAAACTCAGTGGGTTTGTTGCAAAAAAAACCGCGGGGTAATGTTGAACACTGTTCAATACTGTAGATCTACAGTGGAACGATCGCTCACAGCTTGCGATTTCGCTTGTCTTTGATATAGTTAGTATATATATATGATTCCTCCTTGTTGGGTGACGCGGTGAATGAATTGTCGGCTGAGTATGTCATGGCGTAGAAGCCTAGATGCGGCAGCACAGCGGACGAGCGTGAGGTTGTCGGAGCGGGCGACAATCTCGAGTAGTAGATCTGTTGGGAGATGACACTGCATCGGCACTGGAAAAGTATCCGGCGTGTATGTGTTTTCCCGTGGGAGTTTCCACGCCGCCATTGTATATGTGTTGGCGATCGACGAGGCTAATTGAGCCTGAGAGTCAAATTTGAATATATTCTGCTGTTCGCTGTTGTATATGGCGATTGGTATCTACTGGAAGCTGAATACGCCACCGGGACGGACTAATATAGGCATCCCAACACGAACAGGAGTCGGTTTCTGCGGTCTATTAATCTTCCCTGATAATTCGGCCCTGAAGGTCACCCCAATATGAACTTCTCCTGATTTTTTCACCTCTCCTTATGTTCCTTACGTACGTGTTTCCTTTCTTCAAATTCGCACCCAGATCGACAAGGTCACTTTGGGTTAGTCCATGTACGTGTCCCCTTTCGGTATCCTATTCCGTGTCTACTGGTCCTTGTCTATTGTTTGGACACTTGGGTTCTTGAATCCGATCCGGTTCAGAGTTTCCTTTAAAATCAGTCTTTGCAGCGTCATTCACAACATACGCAGGCAAACAGGGAATCGCTTGCTCAGATTAATAATGCCTCGTCCGGGGATTAGATAAGTTAACGTACGAGAGCTCTGAAAACCTAGACGCCGCCACAGCTTCTCCTCCACCATAGCTCGGTTCCCCCTCCTCCGGCCGGCCTCGCCGGCATCGGGAGGGGTGGGGAACCCGGTCTATGGGTGGAGTTCTTAATAAAACAGTGTTTTCAACAGTTTGAGTTAGGGTTTTAGTATCCGTCTTCTTCATCAATGGAGATGGAATCGTCTACAATAGGTAATCTTCGGCCATTCGTTCGACGACGAGATCTCCTTCCCGGTGTCAATGGTGGTGTTGGAAAATTAAATTTATCTAGGTTTGGTCTGTCAGATCTTGCTTCGCCAGATCAATTTTGGTTTTTTTCTCTTGGTTGCCGCGAGTCCTCGTAATATCTGTCCCGGCTGCTGTGTCCACGACAATGGTGATTCGTACTCTCGTCTCCCAGCGACGTCGACCAGACTGTCCGGTTGTTTTTCCCTACTAGGTAATATGCCCGTGCGTTGCAACGGGTGAGGAAAATATATATACTTTGTGAAGGTTGATTTCGTTGGTACATTCACAAATTTGGTCTGTTTCAACTTGTCCATGGCACATGCCACAAATTTGGCCACTTTCAACTTCAACCCACTTCGCAAAGGCATTCCACCTCCCTCCATGGTGAGGGAGTAGACTAATGAAAGGAAAGACAAATAAATTGTTGGGGGAGAAGTAAGGATCTAAATGCGTGGCGCCCGTTTGATCACCCTCTCCAACACCGGCGACATTGAAGCCTTCACCGATGAATTCTCATCAAATTAACGACATGAGATGCAACCCCCGGAAAATCGGTCTGAAAATATCAGTGAAATTGGTATTTGGCCGAAATGGATCAGGTTGACAATATATCAAGTATTCAAAATATAAAAGTTCCTCCTAATGAGGACATGTTATAAGCATCCGGTTCAAATCTAACTGTTTCCCTGAGGGTATACAACTCTAACTATTTCCTTGAGCATACACAACTAAGAGAAATGCACTGTACACATCATTATTTTTTCCCATTGGTGATTGAGAACTCTTCAGGCCAGTCCATAATCCTTGTGCGACAAATATTTTGACATCCCTTCACGCCTCACTCGCTCCCGCTCTTGTTGCCTGTAGCATGCTGGAGGGCTCGACACACTTGTATCCAAAACCATCACTAAGTATCACGCTCCATGCTTCCTGAAGATCCTCTCCATGGCGCTGGTCACCTGCATAAATCTTGTACTCTTGCCTAGGCCGCCTATCGATGCCGCGCTGAAGTTGGCGTCGGTTGGGTGTGGCTTCTGCTTGAGAACGTAGAACTGGGTTGTTATGGTTGCCTCTGATGATTATGCCTCACAAATTATGAAATGGATGGTACCCGAAATCGTAGAAGTGGGCAACTATAGTGAAAGCCTATAATCATATTCAGCAACGTAAGTTAAACTTAGCATCACACGGTTCTACAGTCATGGTAGTGTTCTCACAAGTGGTAAATGGAATCTTTGAGGAAGACCAGTGGAAATCCCTGTATAAGATGCATAAACAGTCTAAGTTGTAGGTTTTGACTAACACATTTGCATAGATAATAAGAACAAGTTTTACCAGAGTATCAGACTACAAACAACCGGTGAAAAAGGGTGGAGAGAGACCTCCAGATATAGCTTAAGGGACATTTCTACCCTATGGTTCAAGAAAGACTTGATGAGATTCTTTATCTTTGAACCTTACGATCTGCGACAAACAAATATCTGATTATATTTCGGACAGTGATCCGCAAATAATGGATCAAAAACATAATCTTCCATGGAACAAAGTAACAATTTGGTGCGTATATTTTATAGTCAGAGGTTAATTGGCAGAACATTTGTACGGTTCCCTCTAAACGTGAAAGTCAGGATCAAAACTAAACCTGCTTAACTGTTTCAGCCATCAGGTTGAACCTAAAACTTCGAATCAACAACTGGTGGGCACCAACGAAAACCTTATTTTACGCTACCACTTGCCAGAATAAAATAGTAAGTGCTGATTTTAACAATTTCCATTAGTACAATAACATGCGATGACGATGCAACTAATTTTATAAGGAAACCTATACTTACTGGGCATATAGCTATATTTACACAACTCAATTGACGACAGCAATCACAGAACATAAAATAAAATGGCTTTAAGACATGAGGATTGGTGAGCCTGCCACCAAAAGTTATTAACTCTAATTTTTTTAACTCAACTTTATTCTTTCCACAGCAGCTGAACAACACAACAAATAGGTGGAAATGAATAGATGATGGCAGTATCAATACCTGGAGGACACGGGCTGTCTTGAACTGGATTTCGACCTGCTTCATGGCGCTGTTCTCAAGTATAGGATATTTTCGACGTTCTTCCCCATGACCTGGAACTCATCGCAGTTTCTGATTGCCGAGTCCGTAACTCACTCCTTATGCAATAGGGGAGCCGATCTGGTAAGCGATGGGTCAAATAATTCAGAGATAAAAACAGATACAAAAAATCAGATATAAGAAAAACACTGATGCGTCGAGAGACCAATTCCATCATCAGCCAATTCACGATTTAGCTCATGGAAACATGTCGAGCATCTGAAATTCACCCACATTGCAAACTATCCAACACGAGCAGATCAGAGCCTACTGTGAATCGCCATAGAGAGCTTAAACGATTGGTCCAGTCCAGATCGTCATAATAACAACTAATAAGCAGACGGGACCAGATCGAAGCGTTGTCCAGGACCTGTTAGATTCATGATTCACCAAACATACAGGAACAAACTTAGAAACAGACCACATGAGACACATCCGAGGCCACGACCAGACGAAAAATGGTAGAAAAAACTCACCAGTTCGCGGAACGCACGCCTCGGTAGGTTATTGTACTTGCCAAAGTCTGCTCCCCCGTTTTTGGTCGCTGCCGAACTGCAATACAAACAAGCAGATTCCATGTTAGAGAGAGAGGATAGGGGCACCGAAATGCGAGGCGGTGATTGAAGCCTGTTCAAGGTCGTGTTCCTAACCAGTGGAGACGAATCGGTGCTCGAAGGCGATGGCAGCGGAGGACGAGTAGCCTGTGGCGGTGGCAGCTGAAGAGGCCGCCCGCGAGACCGGAGGGCGACGCCCCGCGCTGCTCTGGCCGCGGGCGGAACAAGGATGCGCGGGCGAGGGCGGGGATGGGCCGGCCTCCGCGACGAGCTTGGAGATCGCGGCGGCGCAGGGGGAGAAGAGGGAGCTGGCGAGAGCCGGCAGCGCCGGAAGCGATGGTGCGAGGCGGCGGGGCTGGGGGAGCTGTCGGCGCTTGAGGAGCAGGCGGGGCGTGTAGCCGGGGCAAAAGCTGGCGAGCATGCTGGGGTAGCCACCGAGCGGCAGCCCAGGCGGCGAGGAATAGCCAGGGTTTTGCGGGAGCGACCAGACGTGGCGACGACGTGAGTTTGAGGAGGAGGGATTGCGTGTCGCGGACTCGTGGTGGTGGCGGCGGCTCACCGTGGTGGGGCGAACCCTAACCTGCGCTTGCTCGCTCAGGATTGTGGCTGCTTCTTTGCGCGCCCAGCGCGAGGTGGTGACGCGGTTCCCACGCGCGACGGAGGAGGCCAGGGAGGGCGACGCTGGTGCGGTGGAGGCCGGCGGCGGCAACGACGCCCGTGTGGAGGGAGAGGGAGAGGGAGAGGAAGATGAAGGGAGAGAGGGTTCGAGAGTCCCGACGCTGGATTTGTTGGGCTTTGGCCCATTTGATCGAGCGGAGAAAACCGTCAGGGGCGACGTATGACTATGTTGGACGAAGGACGAAACGTACGAGAGGAACCAAATTTCCCTTTTAGATAGTAGAGATAGAGATAGAGAAAATACTGGTGTTGGTACTCTTGCCGATGTTGGTTGACTAATTTAATGACTGCGTGCACGCACACAGTCTTTACCATCAGTAGGCAATCGGGACAGCACATGCATCACCCATTCATGAATTGGCTTCAACAAGCGCGCTGGTTTACGTAATTGCCAACGGTGAAAATACGCCTTTTGGCCCTCCCCTCAACTGCTTGCCCTCAAAAAAATTATGGGAGAATTCTCGTTGGTATTTACAGGTCTGTCCTTCTATGGCTGCCTTCAGAAGAGTATAAGATTGCGTCATGGAAAAAGAAAGAGTTTGAAGTTTCTTTTAGACTTTATTAATAATTGCTATAGTCAGCCCATGTATCTCTACCATGTACAGTTCGTCATTATAATATATCATGGTATTGATTGTCAAAAAAATGCCTCGTCCCGCAAATACAAAGGCAATGGCGGCGAGGAAACTCACACGGGAAAACAGATGCACCCCCTGGATTCACCGGCTCTGTGCATGCTGAACCCACTGCTGATTCAAGACCTCATCGAGCTGGACTTACGTTTTGTAAGTCCATATTTCTCTCATAGGTGCATGTTGCCATGCCACAAATTATTTCTTCCAATTGTTTTGTATAAAAAAAGTTATCCATTTTTCAATGCAAAAATGTTTTTTGTGAAGTAAGTGTAAATACTGCAAAATGGCACCACTTTAATTTTCATGTAGATCATATTGGATGGACAATGTATAAATAGTTTTAATTTTCTAACTTTCTACTTTTGCATATTTAAATGAATTTTGACTGATTATTCGAAAACAATGCAAATTCAGACCGCAAGTGTGTTATCTTTTGGTACTAAAATTACCAAAAAAAAATATTCGAACTTAGCCTAGTAGAATTATATGCAACAACGACAAATGAGGTGTTTGAAAGATTCAGATCCTTGCTATGAATAGATGTGCTACATATTTTAGATCCCACTATGAGACAAAATCAAGGAAAATGAACAAAGTATTAAAAGATGCAATCCTTTGATATGGTGTCACCAGATATTTTATCATGTATGAACATTCATGACTTCTAAACCAAATGATGGAGGTCATGGCATTTTTTATGGCATAATTTATGATAATATGTCGTTCCTGGCGAATATGTTGTGCAAATTTTTATTGCAATGAATATATATGGAATACATTTCTCGGTAAGTGCTTTTGGAGCACGGGGAGCCCCTTTATCAATTTTTTTAAAATCAATATTGTAAAGTTTCTAAATATTCCCAAAAAAATCCTATTTGTTGACAACAACGTATTCTACGACTCCGAAAAGTTTTATTCCGAAATAGATTCTATTCCGGCCTACACAGAAAATGACAAATTCTGACAAATCTGAATTTTTTAAGTTTGCACAGTTCACATTTCAGATCTAGAAATTTGTCATTTTTACATAGACAAAAATACATCATATTTCACATTGATTTTTTGCGAACCGGTGCAAATAATCATGTTCTACTTCTATGTTTATTCTCCCATTTTTTTTAGAAACTTCGAAATGTTATTTTGATTCTTTTTAAAAGAGCTCCATCAAGCTAGCCTCCAAATCATCGCACTCATATATTGTTGCATATGATTTATGAATTGGAGCCAGTTTTGTTATTGTCTTGTTGTGTTATGACTATTACATATTTGATCCCACTCATGCAACGCTCATCATCTACCTCTTGCCCACGTTATCCATCATTGTTGCAGGCTTTTACATTATTCTCGCTGCAATTGCTTAATTTATTATTACCATACTACTTGTGTTATCATATCACTTCACTACTAATAAATTTTGTTAAGCAAGTCTTTTTTCCAGTGTGGTTGCATTGACACCCATTGAGTCGAATTAAAAAGAGATACAGTTCCCATTAAACCAATGGGTAGGTTAGATTAACCTATCCATTGGTACTCGTCGATTCGGTGATATGAGCATGGTGATACTTCGTCGGAGAGGGCGCATCGATTGCGGGTCACCGTCGCTTTGTCAACCCGCTTATGTCTATATTTTGTTTTTCCTTTTTCTTTTCTTTGCGTGTATGTTTACTGTCACCCAACATTTCAAAATTATTAGTTGTATTGGATGTTGCTATATTAATATAGCGGACATGGTTTACCCAAAAACCCGATTAGGTTTTTTTTAGGTTCTAACGGTCGATCCAATCGAAGTCACCCCTAGCGACTCCCGACACCCAGCGACTGCGGCGCAGCCGGCAGCCCCTCCCGACCGGTGGGGATTCTCTGACTTAGTCTAGGGACACACAGCGCCTCCCGAGCGTCTGCCCTCCGCCGACGAGCCCCCCGCCCGCCCAACCGTCCATCTTCTCAGCGGCTCGAACGCCGACGAGTCGCCCGCCCGCCCGTCCATCTGCTCAGTCCCCGGCGGCTCCGCGCCTCCGCCATCTCCCTGATGTTGCAAGAAAAGCTGACCTTGGACCGCACAGGTGGCCGCGGCCTTCTCCGGTGAAGCTACAAGCGCTTCTCCCTTGGTCCTTCCCGACGCCGACGACCACCTCAGGTAAAAGGGTCACGTTTTCTTCCACTCTTCCTCTTTCATATCTAGTTCATTTCTTTGTCTCCATTATTTTGATCTACAAGAATTGCCGTGTTTGTAATTTTCTTTCGCTGTGTGCTGATTCAGAGTAGCATTGCCGAGGTTGCAATTTATGTTTCCCTGCAAGTTCCTAGTCTAGCTTGAAGGTTCCTGGCACCTGGGCGGCAGCTCATGTAGTTTTCGTTACTTTCTGTCCTTGTCGTCTGTATCGCCTTGTGGGTCCGGACAGAAACAGATGCTTTCTTGGTGTTTTCCGTTAGATTGCCTAGGCTGAATTGAAGTGACAGTCTATCTCATTCCAATTTTGTTAACCCCCGCAGGTTGTTCGACGGAATGGCTGCGAGGCTCCACTATTCCTCTTTCGTATCTACTAGTTTATTTCTTCGTCTCCACTATTTTGGCCTGCAAGAATTGCCGTGGTTGCAATTTTCTTTGCTTTGTGCTAACTGCTAAGCATTGCCGAGGTTGCAATTTCTGTTGCCCTGCAAATTCCTAGTCTAGCTTGTAGATTCCTGGCACCTGGGCGGCATCTCTCTGTAGTTTTCGTTACGTTCTGTTCCTGTCGTCTGTATCGCCGTGTGTCCTGAGAGAAACAGAAGTTTTCTTGGTGTTATCCGTTAGATTGTCTAGGCTGAATTGAAGTAACAGTCTGTCTCATTCCAATTTTGTTAACCCCCGCAGGCTGTTCGACGGAATGGCTGCGAGGCTCGGTGACGGCGGAGACAAGAAGGTGGCTGTGGCGGGCGACGAGGACCGCATCGGCGCCCTCCCGGACGATGTGCTCCAGCTGGTGCTGTCGTTCCTGCCCTCGCAGGAAGCCGTGCAGACGTGCGTGCTCGCCACCCGCTGGCGCACACTCTGGAAGTCTGTGCCCTCGCTGCGCATCGTTACTTCTGACTGGATGTCCGCCCATGACTCGAACAGGTTCGTTAGAAACCTGCTTCACTACCGTGACAGAACGGCTCCTCTGCATGTATGTGAGATCCTTTGCTATGAGCCTATGATGACGAGGACGAGGACGAGGACGATGATGAGGCTGAGGCAAGGCTGGACGAGGATGTTGAACAGTGGGTTCAGTATGCTGTGTCGTGCAAAGCGAGGGTGATTGGACTCCACGCATCACAAAGAATGTTTTTGCCGCTGTCCATCGAGACTCTCATCTCGGAGCACATGACTAAACTAGAGCTATCTTATGTGGAATTTGAGGACAACTCTGTGGATCTTTCGAGCTGTAATGCGCTCGAGGTGTTAAAGATTCAGGATTGCGTACTCAACCTCGTTGGTATCTTCTCCAAATCACTGCGACGTCTGAAAATAGAAAATTCACATCATTCCACTCGGACGTATTGCACCTCTATTTTGGCTCCGGGTCTGGTTAACTTGAAACTAACCAACTGTTCGTATTGGACGCTGGTTCTTGAGAGCCTACCATCCTTGGTAACGGTATTTATCAGGACCGGAAATAAAGATGATTGTTATCGTTGCTGCAGTAGTTCTGATGAGTCGTCTGAGGAGAGCTACGGTAAAGCTGATGACAGGGATGATTGTGTTATTCTCCAAGGATTAGTGGGCGCTACGGATTTGAGCTCATTACCAGATGCCCTATGGTATCTTGCTCTTTTGCTAGCTCCTTCTATTGATTGCTGTTGTCTGCCCTTGCATGCTTGTATCAATCAGTCAAATCATATAAACAGGTTCTCTATGTGCATTGCATTTTATCACGAATTCACACTATATAATCATCATTTTTTACGAGGGCATCTCCAATAGTTGGTTTGTGAAAATGGCTGTATATTGTGCATTTATGTTCTTACATTGGTAGTTGATACTCCTGATATTGTACTGTTGAGAAGCAAGATTGGGATAACTTATCGCCCATGCTAGTTTATGCAACACTTTTGATGGTATGGGCTCTTGCCTGATATGTATTATTATTTCCGAGTAAACCCAGATCTTGTGGGATCTGGTACGTGGTGTAACTCTCTGTTTCTGCTTCTGCTCACAATTGATTAGTATTTTTTTATTGAAAAGGGGAATTTTATTAATGCATTAAGAAGATGCAAATAAATAAACCACAATTGATTATTTGAGAAATAAAAACTCTAGAAAGCTTGTATAGTTGTATTCATTTCAGTATTATTAAATCATGTACTGCTGAAGTTATAACTCTAACTGCTCTTTAATCCTCTGCACTTTGTCCAGAATTTCCTTAAGGGCTTGGAAGACTGTTATGTGTTCAGCAAGCTAAAAACATTACTGCTCAATGGATGGTGTGTGGCTTCTAACTTCACTGGACTAGTTTACTTTCTTCAACACTCACCGAACCTAGAGAGGCTTCGGCTTGAACCAGTGCGTACTGAGGTAAAATACTCTTTTAGATATGATAGCTTTTGTCTTAGAAGTTAACATTGCACCGCTGATCCGTTCCTGTAAAATGTTTTGTTTGTGGCAGGAATTTGAATATGAGAATGAAATATGTGGAAGCTACAACCGAAGGGAACATTCCTGTGTATCAAAGCATCTCAAGGTAGTCGAAATATTATACTGTGGGGAAGATGACATTATTAACCAAATTTGGAAGATCCTGTGTGCCAATGGAGTTTCAGCTGAACTAATTGAAGTCGAACAATATGTTGGCACATACCGTTGGCTGGTAGACTGGGAGGCGCCATCATGAAGAGAAGCGGAACTGCAAGGCATGAGTTTTGTTTGGGACTGCGTGCCAGCTAGTGACTAGTGAGGAGAGTTGAGGGCTATATATGCCAAAGCTGTAACTCAAACGAGTTATGTATGTCAAGAGGAAAGAAATATGAATTCTACTTCTCTTCTCTCCATTGTTGCTTTTCTTCTTCCTCAGGCAGATTATCTCTGTTACTCACGCTAGCCATCACACTAGTAAGGGATAATTACAGTTATTAACTAGAGGTGCCTACCCATCGAATGGTAGCATATTTGCAAAGTGCATGAACACGTTCACAGGGTTCACTTTGTCCATTTTTCACCAACAATATGCCATTCATTGATGCTGACATAAACAGTGTCCATGACCGGTAAAGTATAATCATCTTGCATTCAAAAAATTAGTCTATAGATAAAACCAAGGTATCTATCAACAGTCATGTTTAATAACGTGTGTGTGAGCTTTACTCTGAATCTCACATTCAAGAGCCACATTCAAGAGCCACAACAGTTATAACATGGAAACATAAATTATAATTGAATCAGATGTATGATAATCATTGCCTTTTGGGTATACATCCAACAAGGTCGTAAAGACTTCCGATCATGCATGGACTTGACTTCCTTGTTGAAGGCATGTCTTCTATTAACATATTTCATGTGAACCTATCTAGCAGAACTTATGTAATATATGGCACAACTTATTGGTGATGCCTGGTGGACCATGTTTTACTTGTATTTCCGTGGTGTTAAGTACAACTACGGGTGCTATCTTATCATATATGGATATGTATTATAGTTGTGGGGTGTTGGGCCTCCCCGGGGATTTTGGACAGAAGTTCCCCAAGTTCACGAGTCGACATTGTCTATTTTTCCTCTCAACTTCCGCAAATGTTTGTATAAAGAAAAAATGGTTCATTTGAAATAAAAAATTATACTATTATAGCAAAGTCCAATTCCATCTAAAATCCCGCAAAGTTTTCTACGAAGCAAAAGACGGTTCATTTATTTTCTACTAGTGTAGAAAATGTCCAATGCCCTACCAATTCTCGCAATTGCTACATTGAAGAAAAAGAGCCCCAAATCGCAGCAAAAATCTTCCGAACGTAGAAAAAAAACTCTGGCCTTTCCGAGCGTAGCAAAAATCTGGCTGCTAATTTTACTGGACTAGTTTACTTTCTTCAGCACTCACCGAACCTAGAGAGACTTAGGCTTTAACCAATGTGTGCTGAGTTAAAATACTTTTTTGAGATATGATAGTATTTGTCTTAGAAGTTAACATTGCGCTGCTCATCCATCCCTGAAAAATGTTTTGTTTGGGACAGAATTGGTATCTAACAGTGAAATATGTGAAAGCTATAACCCAAGGGAACATTTCTGGGCATCAAAACATCTCAAGGTAGTGGAAATACTATATTGTGCGGAGGAAACCGAATTTGGGAGATCCTGTGTACCCATGGAGTTTCTCCTGAACTAATTGACATCGAATATTATTAACTAGAGGTGTGTACCCATCGAATGGTAATGTTTCCTATAATATCAGTTTATGTATTGGTACCCATGGAATGGTATTAAAATGGTGCGTACCCATGGTATTAACTAGAGGAAATGAACTTCTTGATAAACACTTAGCATATCTGCTAACATGAACACGTTATTGATCAGGGTTCACTTTGTCCACTTGTCGACACTTCAACCTGGTGCTCTTTAGTTGTTTCCATTTTCGAGGAAACCGGTCAAGTAATAAGTTAGAACTTTTGATCAGTTTCATGTTAAAAGCATCCGTGTAACTAGACCAAGTTGTATGTCCGTCCAATCACCCAAGAGATTTCCTATACAGTATCTCCTGCACTTGAGTTCCCTTCGCGAATTGGTAGTGCGTTAGCATTCCCTTCAGCCTGGACTTTCATGTGCTCACTCTGTCTTCCTACTCCGTACTAGTTATATAGGCTACAGTTCCGAGCAGAAGTAGTTTAGCTGGTCGACTGTATGCAGGCTAAATGTCACCATGAAGTTGATGCGTCTGCCTACCAGGAGTCCAGGATCATGCGCCTGTCCTTGTTCCGTTCCAATGAAGTCGTAAAAATATGTTTTGTGGCTTGCTTGGATGCAGGTGGAGTAGCTTTAAACGGCATCGTGTTCTTGTTTCACTTTTGCTGGTTTCCTGAACTCGGGTTCAGGCATGAACTTGACTTTCTTGCTGAAGGCATGTGTTCTATTTAGATGTTTCCTGAACCTATCTAGCAGAACGTACATGTAATATATGTCACAACTTGTTGGTAATGCCTACAGGACCATGTTTTACTCGTATTTTTGTGATGTGAAGTAGAAGATGCGTCTGTCAGGCCTTCTTTTTGGAGACCCAATGCTGCCAGGTTCACGCCCAATGTCGCCCAAAATGAATTGTGTTGATCATGAACTCATGATCGAACCTTAATATTTAGATAATACGAGATCAAAAGCTCACAGCTACCCACCTCATTTGAACAGCTTAAGTCCTGAACAGATACCTAAGACAGTGAGACTACGAGATCAAAAGCTTACAGCTACCCACCTCATTTGAACAGCTTAAGTCCTGAACTTAAAGTTCGAACCGAGCGTGTGCGGAGGACCAGAAGCCTATGGCATCCAAGGGTGAGCTCTGAGACCAAAGGCCGAAGCCCAGCATTAAATTAATGACGCCGATGGCGGAAGATACATACTGCTGAAACAGCTTACAAACACCTCCACGCACACAAACAAAAGATCAAGCCAAAGGCTTGTATAAAGAAACCAGTGAGAGCAGAGGTATAAGCAAGCTAAGTCGACGGTAACACGGGGCAGAGAACAGAAAGCTTGAAGAGCCGAACACGCCGACGAGGATTGGCACCTTCACAACGGCAGGGCAGCGCTGCCGGTCTAAACTCCGTTGCCAAAGGGACCCCTATCCCTGACCGGCAAGAGCCATCGGCGTCGGTGGGCTGGAGCTCACCAAAGCTCAAGCTGACGCACCAATGAACGCTACACCTCGCCTCGAAGGGCAGAACCCAAAAGGCAGACTCGGCCTTTGCCAACCTTCATTGTCACTGCCAACACACCACCATCGGAAGAGAAACGCCATGGACTCCAAGGTGGCGCCTTCAAGAAGGACACGACACCAAAATTTCGTCGCCACCTGATCCGTAGGGATCAATGGTTTTCACCCAGATCCTCGGGAGGGAGCGGGGGAAGCCGCGACGACGCCTTCAAGAAGGAAACGGCGCCCACGGGTGTCGCCGCCGTCGGCCAAGGCAAAGCCAGGCAGGTTTTCACCTAGGCACAAATCCCCGCCTCCAGATCCGACTGTGGCCGGCTACCGAGATAGCTACCGCACCACTTCCACCGAGCGCCTCTTCGCTGGTCAACACGCCGCCCTCGCGGCCAGTACCACCAGCAAGCACCTGAGCCGTGACCCCCGCCTCAGCGCCACGACTCCCACCTTTCCAGGGCCGCCGCCCCGGCATCCATGAGACCAACCTCGCCCAAAATGGACTACCGGTGCGCAGCCGGCCGCCCAGCTACCACACCAACACACCTTCACCGTCAGAGAACCACACCGCCGCCATCAACCACCCGACCTGACCAGCACGAATCGGCAAGCACCAGGGGAGCCGGATGGAGGAGGCCAAGGGAAGGGCCGGCCGAATCGGCCCCAAGGCGGAGCAGCCAAGCTCGGAAAAATGGGCGGGGCCCCAACCCCGACCAGCAGCCGCTTGACCATGGAGGTCCGCACCCGGGCTGCCCCCAAGCAGCTGCGCCAAGACCATCAGCTCCACCGTCGCCACATCACGACATGGCCGCCGTCGCGGCCCACAAGTTGTTGCTTCAGATCCCATCCAGACGAGCAGGGGTTAGGGCCGCGGGAGGGCACCGAGGAGGAAGGAGGAGGCGGTAGGGAGGCCTCGCCGCCGCCGCGCCGGCTGGCAGCGGCGGCGGCGAGGGGCGGGCGTCAAGGAGGGGCGGCGGCGCGCGAGGAACCCTAGTCTCCCCCGTGTCGCCCAAGGGAGGACGACGCGGGGGTCGGTCTTTTTGAGGCCTCTATAGTACTGAAGCTAAGGGTGAGCTCTCAAATGGACATGGCATTTTCTATTCGAATTTCCGGACATTTGGGAGGCGAACAACCGCTTGCTCCAATGAACCTCTCATCTATACACAACATTTGTCCGAAATTCATACTTTTTCATTTATATTTTTCAGTAGCTATTTTTTTCCAAATGGGATACCTCAGCCTCTACATCAAACAAATACATATGGCCGTTTTATTAACTTAGCCGTTTTATTAACTTATTCAAAATATAGTTTAAAATCTTATTTTCAATAGCTATTTACTTGATTCAACAACATCGGTTCGAAGATAAATATTAGAGTGCAATCAAATTACTGAAACCCTTTTGGTAAGAAATATTTTTTTTGTCAAAAGATTTTCAATCTATTAAATCATAATCAACGGCATTATAAAGATCCGTGGAAGTAACAAAATTTACACTTTACTATATAAGAGTGATCATCAAAGGATCGGGAAAACTTATTTTTTTTTGTTATATAAACACGTTATAACACTTTGTTTATAACTATTTACTTATTTTATGTCTAACAAATATATCAAATGAAAGCCACGAGTAAGCAATACACGTCTTAGTGGTACGAAATATACGTCTTCTAGAAGCTCCCAAAACTATACTGACGCCACGCATGCGTGAATAAGATTTCCCCTCTATACGCGGGAGAGCCCAAAATTTCGACGGGAAATGACAATACTCTCCACCACTTTTTATAATTTTTACTCCTACTGCAAAGCAACACCTGCAACCATGGAGGGTATCTACGTAGTTTGACATCAGAGCATATCCAACAGATGATGTAAAACAAATATAACTAATTTTTAGGGCACCAAATGCCAAGAAACGGTCTCCAACAGATGATTTATCCCTATTTCGAGCACTATTTTTTTTTTACATCATGGACTAAAAACTGGATTCAGTGATGCAAATTTGGGGCACCAAACTCATGCACCAAAACAAATTCTTCCGCGCTGATGGCCCTTAAATGGGTTAGGTTGAGACCCACTAGCAGAATGTGTA
Organism: Poa pratensis; assembly: GCA_947311845.1. Classification (NCBI taxonomy): domain Eukaryota; kingdom Viridiplantae; phylum Streptophyta; class Magnoliopsida; order Poales; family Poaceae; genus Poa; species Poa pratensis. The sequence goes on along the minus strand of CAMZMU010000108.1, from coordinate 26,017,952 downwards.
GTACGGGCAAGACAGATTTTCCTCACGAAGGTGACTCGAGGGTTTATATCGAACTCTCGGGGAATCAGTAGTGGAAGCTCTACCTCCTTATCCTTCCCTTGGAAACCTGCAAACAAAAATAAATTATTTTGTGCCCTCAACCTCACCAAGTGGTTGTCAAGCACAAGGTGTGAGAATGATAAAACAAAACAATAAATAATATGCAATGAAAATATGCAAAGATGATAGAAACAATGATGGATGGTATTTTTGGGTTTTCTATGACGAGTGCAAGATGCAAAAGTATTTTTGTATTTTCGGATTTAATAATGGCTGAAAATAAAAGATGGATGAAAGTTGTTGGAAAGGTGTTTCTTATGATTAAAAATGGACCGGGGTTATGGTTTCACAAATGCACTCTCTCTTTAATTAAGTGGTAGACAATGGAACACATAGAGTTAACATATGAGATTGCAACAAAGTTTCATGACAAGTTATTAATCATATGGGCATCACGTCCTAACATAGAGATCATTTGGTTATTAATCCCTCTTATACTCCACTAAGATGCGAACTAAATCATAACACCTTAGTATTAAGATAAATCAGAGCATAGCATTAAGTTTCTTGACATGAAGTTGAAATAAGAACATGCTAGATCTAGTCATGGAGTAGTGGCAATGGTCACACCCACATCTCCGGTAGCAAGGTATTTCTTTTTATTCCTAGTGAGGCAACAAAGTGAGGTAAAATACCCAAGTGGATCGCGGAACTTCCTCTCACGTTCACCGCATTAGCCACCCCCCGTTACTCCATCTAATGCACACGTTCCCCCATACACGCTCTCATAAACATGCTTGATCAAAACAAGTAAACAAGAACGGGGTACATAATATGCATCTACTTTCATAACTGAAACAAAACAATTGCAATCTCAAACATATATTAACTCATAAAGATCCACCACAAAGGTATTACATCGATGACCGTAATCATGTTCGGCAGCTCATACGGTGCTAATTAGTGAAGATCAAGAGAGAGAGATACATAAGTTACTTCCACAAACCCATAGTCCAGGGGTGTACTACTCCCTCTTCATCATGGATACGGTGGAGAAGTCGTTGGAGGAGGTGGAGACCTCTCCGGCAGTGCCCCGCCGGAGTTTTCCCCCTCCAATCTGCAGCTCCTGATCTATGTTTCGTGGTTTCTGTGTTTCTACGGCGCTCCTTTCCGAAGAGCTCGGGGACTATTTTTATAGTCGGTTTTAGGTCAAGACGAAGCGTCTGGAAGAAAGATCGACGGCATCGGAGCATCGAGGCTCCAGAAGGTGGGCCCCACGCGGCCAAGGAATCTGACCGCGTGGGCCACCCCCTTTTGGGCCTCGAGCCTCCGCTTGTTTGCTTCCTTTGCTCCAAAGTCTTCTTCCTTCCAAATATTGATGCTCGTAAAGTTTCAGGTCATTTGGACTTCGTTTGGGTCCCTGAAACATCAAAACAAAGAAAATAGGGTTTTCTGCCTGCGCATGGTTAATTTCAGAAAAATAGGGGAACTTGTGAAATATTCCCAAAATCATTATAAAACAATGATATAACCCTTATATGATGCAAATATGATTGAAATATAAGTAAAATAATGCAAAGTTCATGTATGCATTTTACATGCATCACGCGCGCGCAGTCGAATCGCCAACTTCAGCCTTTCAACGTCTCATGCGCGCGACCGACCCTCACCGCCCCCACTACCGCCAGCAAAAATCTTGACCAAATCGACCGCCACGTCCTTCTCCGGTCGCCCTCTGTTCCCACTGAGTCTTGCCAAGCCTTCCGCGACTCCCCCCCCCCCCCCCCTTCACCGAGCATCTTCTGGGCCATTTCGGCACACCGCCTCTCGCCGTCGGCCGTCTGCGGATCCTGCCGTGATTCTCTGTTGTCGAATTTCTCGCACCGACCGTGCTCCTATGCCGTGCTCCGCCGTCGAGGAAAACTCACCTACCGCCACCGGCCGACGAGCTACACCTTGCACACAAGGTGTTTGACAAAAATTGTCAAAGGTAACATCCTATTTCCTTTTAGGTTCTTTTGTTGTACTGATGTAGCAGGAGTAGTATTTGACACCATATTATTCGATTGTAGATAAGTTCATATGATGGTTCGAGTTCGTTTGATTATTCAACATCCGATGGGGAGTTTGACATGGAAGAGGAGGAAGACGTTGCTATGATTCTTTGCATTGCACAAGAACAAACGGCCGAAGCACAGTGATTCCATTTTCGAGCGTGAGAGGCTACTGGAGGCTAGGGTTGAGGGGGACAACCATTGATGCTCATCTATTTTGTAGATATGCTTGGCTCATCTATTTACCATCATTGCCATTTACCATCTCAAGCAAATCTATACCTCTTATAAAGCAAAACCCCAGTAGAAATCATTTAATTTGTCTATCTCAACATGCAGGCTAGCCACATCATCGATAAACCACAGCCATCCGATTTTCATCTGTAACCGTCCATCCTGCTGTCCCATGTCCACCCAAACCATGCAACGTTGCCTCATGTAAAAAAAAAAATCTCTAAAACACGCCCAGGTTTCTTACCAGAAGACAGAACCAGCCCAGCACCTCTCCTCTTCTCCACCGAAGAGTTCTAGATCCATCTACCAACGGTCATTGAAGATTCCACCTCCCAATTTCAACGATGTCTCTTCCTCTCCCCACATGATTCCCGCGAGAAATAGATGCACAAGAAACTGATGGAGGCATACGAGAAGTCCGCGTAGTTTCTTTTCTGTTTAAAACCGTGTGCTCCGCCTCCCTAACCCTTGCGACTACACATACACATGCTCACCTTGCTCAAATCGTCGGCAATACAGCGTTGGGATCCTTGCGACTACACATACACATGCTCACCTTGCTCAAATCGTCGGCAATACAGCGTTGGGATCCATGAATTGCTCACGCACGACTCTTGCTGTTGATATCTCATCTCCTCAAGCTTTTCTGTAAGCAGCGCCGGTCCACTGTTGGCCTGCTCGCAATGGTGTTGCTTGGCCGCTGCTCCACCAACGATGTGCCTCCCAGCGCCTGGTGCCTACGCCTTTCTCTTTTTATTGTCTGTATTTTGTTATAGATAGGATCTACAAGGTTTCTTGCAAATCCCCTTACCGCCTCATTAGGTGTTTACACATGCCCATTTACGATAATCCATGTATTGATTGATGTGGCAATTCATGCATTCCTAAGAATCAAGCTTCCTGGTGATTGATTCATGCCTAACCAGCTTCCTATCCTCCACTGCAGGATGTTGTGATGCAACGATGACTAAGAATCAAATATAATATAGTCTGGGGAATGCACTCTCTCAGCCACCTGGTTGATAAATTCAATGAATTGGCTACGGTTTAAATCTCAGCTGTTCACCTAAACCTAGAGTATTTTACGTCATAGGTTTAACCTCATACCAGACTAGGGATGAAAACGGAGCGGATACGGACGGAACTGAGTGGTGCCACATTTGTTTTCATATTTTTTTGCAGAAGCGGAAACGAATACAGAAACCCCGAAAACAAATACAGAAACAAATATTGTCGGAAACAGATACAGACCGAATACGGTGCGGACACGGAACAAAAAATTGATGTTTGTCGGAACCAAGCGACCCGTTGAATAATGCAGGAAAACTCAAACAAACCAAAAAAATCAGGTTTATAAGATGAAATAAATTAAAGTATAATATAGTGTTTAGATGTTATCAACTTTGGCGAAAAGTACCTACTATCGTCTCTAACCCTAGTGCAACAGCGAAATGCCGAACCGGGAATGCCTCGAGAGGAAGATGATATGCAAGTACGTAGGGTCTAAACATGGTTACTTCATATACTTTTCTTTTTTTTTTGTTCAGATCTTGGGTTCTGCCTTAGTATTCCACTAAAATTGTTAGGCCTGCTACATTCAGATAACACTGCGTGGTAAAAAACGGAAAGTTCCGTATTACCGAAAACGGAATTTCCGTTTCCATTGTCATTCCGCCGGAATACGCTATTCCGTTTCCGTTTCCGTTTCCGCATAAAAGTTCCCGTTTCCGTTTCCGTTTTGCAAAATTCCGTTTCCGCTTCCGTATTTCCGTTCCGTTTCCGTTTTTCCGCGAAAAGTCGGAAAGTTTCCGCTCCGTTTTCATCCCTATACCAGACCCTGTTCTCCATGATGAAAGGTTAATTCTAACTCCCTAATTTCTTTCTTATATTAGGTTATATTTATCCTTTTCAAAACTGCAATTTGTCTTTCTCCCTTACATGTGTTAGAGTAGATTTGTGCATATTGTATTTTGACCATATGTTAGGGGCTTTCCTGCATATTCACCTGTACATGTACTATATATATGTGGCCTTTGGCCCCCTGGTAATACAAGCTGACTATTACCCTAACATGGTATCAGAGCGAGGTTAGGTTTTTTTTTTCTCCACGTCCGTACCGCCGCCGCCGTCGCGCCCCCGGCTCCTTGCCGCCGCGCCCCGGCCGCCGCCGCCGTCGTCAGCCGCCTCCGGCCACTCTTCTCAGGCCCGCCGGCTCTCCTCTGCCGCCCGTCGCGGCCCCGTCCCCGTCATCCTCTTCCCCGCAGGCGCTGGTGCGTGCACGCCACCGTCGTCCGCTGCCGTCCGCGTCTGCTCCCGCCTCCGGCTACTCCTCTCCGGCCTGCCGCTCTCCGCCGCCGGCCGCTGCCGCCCCGCCGTCGGCCACTCCTGCTCCGGCCCGATCGCCGGCCGCTCCTCCCTGCCGTCCCGCCGCCGGCGTCCTCTACATGCGCGTCGGGCTCTGCTGCTTCTTCCCGATCCGATTCGATCTGTGAGTTGACTTTCTGAAAAAAAAAAAAAGAGAGAGATGTCTACCTCGTCGGGCTATGTTGCGATTCCTCGCTGCCCGATTATCTTTGATGGAGCGAATTACCCTGATTTCGCTAACTTCATGCGCGTCCACATGCGCGGTCTTCGTCTGTGGGGTGTGCTTTCTGGCGAGGTCCCCTGTCCGCCCCACCCCGTTGCTCCTTCGGTGCCTGTTGCACCGACGCCTACTGCCCTTGCCTCTGATGCTTCTCAGGAGGACAAGGATTCCGCCACTAGTGCTGATGCTCTTGCTATGACTGCTTATGACCGGCAGGTCCAGGACCATTCTGCTGCTGTTGCGACATACCGGCAGGATCTGACTGCCTACTCTCAGTGGATAGATGAGGATGCTCGTGCTGCTGCTGTTCTGACTTCCAGTGTTGCCTCAGTATGCTGCTGAGTTTATGGCTCTTCCCACTGCTGCTGCTCAGTGGGCCTTTCTTCGTCAGCGTTATCAGCCGTCTGGGGATGCTCTTTACCTGTCTGTGGTCCGCCAGGAGCATGCCCTTCAGCAGGGCGATTTGACTATTGATGAGTTCTACACTCAGAGTGCTGCTATTTGGCGTCAGCTTGATTCTCTTCGTACGCCTGTGTGTGCCACCTGTCCCTGCTGCTTGATTGTCGCGCCGACCTGGAGTTTCAGCGCGTCTTTGAGTTTTGTCGCGGCTCCGCAAGGAGTTTGAGCCACGCCGTGCACAGCTACATGCCCGTGGTCGTGTTCCGCTCTCTGAGGTCCTGTCTGAGCTTCGTGCTGAGGAGACTCGTCTTCGTGGTGCTGGTCTTCTGGAGGTTCCCTCTGTTCTTGCTGCTCGTGGTCCTCCTGTGCCGTCTGCTCGTGGTCCTGCTCCGCCACAGCCTCCGTCGCGGTCTTCAGTACCGCCGATACTACCTACTCCTCAGGTCCAGGGTCAGAGTCAGCCCCCGCAGTCTCGTGGTTCTCGTGGTCCTTGCACCTACTGTGGCAAGCCTGGCCATGATATTTCTGGCTGCTGGCAGAGGGATCCCAGCTTACGTCAGCAGTATCTTGCTCGTCGGAGGACTGGTTCTTCAGGATCTTCAGGCTCTTCAGGTTCTTCTGCTGCTGCACTGTCTGATCAGGACATTATCCGTGGTCTTCGTGGTCTGCTTGCTGCTTCAGGCTCTTCCTTGCCGGGTACTGCTGGTTCTGTGTCTGGTTCTTCTGGCAACACGCGACCACCACCTTCTACACAGTCAGGTATGTCATCCCCGTGGTATCTGGATTCTGGAGCTTCTTTTCATATGACTTCTGCGTCTTCTATTCTTTCTGCTCTTCGCTCTCTTATTTCTCCTGTTCGTGTTATCACGGCTGATGGTACCTCTCTTCCTGTTTCTAGTCGAGGCACCCTCTCTACTTCATCTTTCTCTGTTCCTGATGTTTCTCATGTCCCTAGCCTTAAGATGAACTTGTTTTCTGCTAGTCAGCTTACTGATTCTGGTTGTCGCGTCATTCTTGACGCTGATTCTTGTGCTGTTCAGGACCGTCGGACTCAGGCCCTGGTTGGAGCTGGCCCTCGTAGTCTTCAGTCTCCGGGGCTCTGGGAGTTAGACTGGCTTCGTGTTCCTTCCGCTGCTACTTCATCTGCCAGTTCTCCTGCGGTTGCTGCTTCTGTCACTGGCTCTTTCCAGCAGTGGCATCATCGGCTGGGTCACCTTTGTGGCTCCCGTTTATCGTCATTAGTTCGTCGAGGTCTTCTAGGGTCTGTTTCAGGAGATGTGTCTTTACATTCATGTCAGGGTTGTAGGTTAGGTAAACAGATTCAGCTTCCCTATCCTACTAGTGCGTCTGTATCTCAGCGACCTTTTGATTTAGTTCATTCAGATGTTTGGGGTCCGGCTCCCCTTCAGTCAAAGGGGGGTCATCGATACTATATTTTGTTCATTGATGATTTTTCTCGGTACACCTGGTTATTTTTTATGCGCTCTCGCAGTGAGGTTCTCTCCATTTATAAGCGCTTTGTTGCCATGGTTCGTACTCAGTATTCCACGCCTATTCGTGTCTTTCGTGCTGATTCTGCAGGTGAGTATATCTCTCAGCACTGCGTGGTGTTCTTGCTGAGGAGGGTACCCTTGCTCAGTTTTCGTGTCCCGGTGCCCATGCTCAAAATGGTGTCGCCGAACGTAAGCATCGTCATATTCTTGAGACTGCCCGTGCTATGATGATTGCTTCCTCTCTTCCGCCACATTTCTGGGCTGAGGCTGTCGCTACATCGACTTACCTCATTAACATTCAGCCCTCTGCTGCCCTTCAAGGTGGCATTCCTCTCGAGCGTCTTTCTGGTACCTCTCCAGATTACTCGGCTCTTCGTTTGTTTGGTTGCGCTTGCTATGTTCTTCTTCCTCCCCGCGAACGCACCAAACTGACCGCTCAGTCTGCTGAGTGTGTTTTCCTTGGGTACAGTGATGAGCATAAGGGCTACCGCTGTTGGGACCCTGTTGCTCGTCGGATGCGCATCTCTCGTGATGTCACGTTTGATGAGACGCGCTCCTTCTATCCTCGCCATACCTCTGGCACTTATCCGGTGGATGATATTTCTTTTCTCCTTTTTCCGGATTCACCTCCTGCTGTCTCTTCCCCATCTCCTAGTTCTCCATCTTCTACACCTGGTGCGCCTCCTCCATCTTCGGAGCCATCCTCTCCTCCGTCTAGTACCCCTAGTACTCCTCGTTCTCCTGCTTCGGCTCCTCCTTCTTCCTCTTCTTCTGATGAGTCATCTTCTGCTGATGAGCCTTCCCATTCACGGCCTGTTCGTCAGCGTCGTCCTCCAGACCGTTATACTCCTAGTAAGTATGGTCTTTCTGTTGTCTCCGAGCCGACTTCTTATCGGGATGCTGAGCGTCATCCTGAGTGGCAGCTGGCCATGGCTGAGGAGATTGCTGCGCTTGAGCGCACTGGCACCTGGGATCTTGTTTCTCCCCCTTCAGGTGTTCGTCCTATCACGTGTAAGTGGGTCTATAAAATTAAGACCCGCTCTGATGGATCTCTCGAGCGCTATAAAGCGCGTCTTGTGGCTCGTGGCTTTCAGCAGGAGCACGGCCGAGACTATGACGAGACTTTTGCTCCTGTCGCTCATATGACCACTGTTCGTACTCTTCTTGCTGTTGCTTCTGTTCGACGCTGGTCTGTATCCCAGCTTGATGTTCAGAATGCTTTTCTTAATGGCGAGTTGAGTGAGGAGGTTTACATGCAGCCTCCTCCTGGGTATTCTGTTCCCGATGGGATGGTTTGTCGTCTTCGACGATCCTTATATGGTCTCAAACAGGCCCCTCGTGCCTGGTTTGAGCGTTTCTCCTCTGTGGTTATTGCCGCTGGCTTCTCTCCCAGTGCTCATGATCCAGCACTGTTTGTCTACACCTCTTCTCGGTGTCGGACCTTGTTGCTTCTCTATGTTGATGACATGATCATCACTGGTGATAACCCTGAGCACATTGCCTTTGTTAAGGCACGTCTACGTGAGCAGTTTCTCATGTCTGATCTTGGTCCTCTTCGCTACTTTCTTGGGATTGAGGTTTCTTCTACAGCCGATGGCTTCTTTATCTCCCAGGAAAAGTATATTCAGGATCTTCTTTCTCGGGCTGATCTTAGTGATGAGCGTACCGTTGAGACTCCTATGGAGCTTAATGTTAAGCTTCGATCCACTGATGGTGAGCCTCTTTCTGATCCCACACGTTATCGCCATCTTGTTGGGAGTCTTGTTTATCTCGCTGTCACTCGCCCTGATATCTCTTATCCCGTCCATATTCTGAGTCAGTTTGTCTCAGCTCCTACCACCGTTCACTATAGTCATCTCCTCCGTGTCCTTCGTTATCTTCGTGGCACGATTACTCGTCGTCTTTTCTTCCCTAGTTCCAGCTCTCTCCAGCTCCAGTGTTACTCGGATGCCACGTGGGCGAGTGATCCTACGGATCGTCGTTCACTTTCTGCTTACTGTGTGTTTCTTGGTGGTTCGCTTGTTGCTTGGAAGACGAAGAAACAGGTCGCGGTTTCCCGTTCGAGTGTTGAGGCTGAGCTGCGGGCTATGGCTTCGTTGATTGCTGAGGTGACCTGGTTACGGTGGTTGCTTGCAGATTTTGGGGTCTCTGTTACGACACCCACTCCACTTTTGTGTGACAGTACAGGTGCTATCAGTATTGCACGTGATCCGGTCAAGCATGAGCTGACCAAGCATATTGGTGTTGATGCTTTCTATACACGTGCTCAGGTGCAGGATCAGGTTGTTGCGCTTCACTATGTGCCTTCAGATTTGCAGCTGGCAGATTTCTTTACAAAGGCACAAACTCGAGCGCAACATGACTTCTTACTCTCCAAACTCAGTGTTGTGGATCCACCCTGAGTTTGAGGGGGGGTGTTAGAGTAGATTTGTGCATATTGTATTTTGCCCATATGTTAGGGGCTTTCCTGCATATTCACCTGTACATGTACTATATATATGTGGCCTTTGGCCCCCTGGTAATACAAGCTGACTATTACCCTAACAACATGATGTAGTACTATAATTATCTTATTTGAATATGACCAATCACAAGGCTCTCCAAACAAAAGAAATATTTTTTGCAGTTAAGTGTTATTGGTTTATTTTGATATCAGATCTAACTACGTTGAATAAGCAAGCTAGGTACCTCTTTTACCTCAGATTTCTCAGCTCGCATGTCGTGGTGGCTTTTTATAGTTCCTTTCTTTTGACCACGCATTACTGTACTGATTTTGTACATAGAATTGCTATTCTGCCCTTCTCTCTTGTGGATGGGAATTTCATAGGTTTGGCCATCGAACGCCTGATGGGGTATATCTATCCAACTTCAACTATCCTATATGCAACTAGGGGTAATGACATCTGCTATATATTCATCGATTTGATCTGAACTTTATGTGTCCCACTATTGTAATTTTGTAAGGAGAATTTGACTGCCTTATATCATCTATGTACTTCAAAGTAGATTTTCCTTTCAATTTGTTTAGTTGGCATCAAAACAAGATTTGGATGGATTTAGACCTTGATTTCTCAATTTTACATATATTTCATTTTGTTGTACTTTACTATTCAGGGAAAGGAGAAATCAAAATTAAAATGTTATATGCAGGCACATTTCTTGAAGGAGTGGTAGCTTTCGTAGTTTCTAAAACAAGAGCCGCTTTTTTCGTGAATTATTTTAGACATAACTACAGTATTCCATTCAGACTGCAATACATAATTCGCATATTAGGCCTCATGTAACATGAAAAGATATCATTAGTTACTGACACAAGATACAACATCGTTCCCGCTGCAACGCGCGGGATATTGTCTAGTCTATATATATGCCAAGCACCACGCGTAGCTCTTTATTTTACTTAGGTAGTATGAGTTGATACATAGGAAGCATGGAGATGTAATACGTTAGAGCACGCGCGCGAACGACGATGGGTATCCACTAACTAATTCACTTCCACTTCCTGCCGTGCTTGCCGGCCTTGTACTTCCCGCCATGGCCGTACCCGTGGCCGCCGCCGTGGCCGGTGTTGTACGATCCCATGTGACTCCCTGCAGGCAAAACGCCATTAGTTAACGGCATATGCAGCTTAATTCCGTCTCGAAGATGATAGATCATGATGATGGTTTTACATACCCTGGTGCGAACCGTGCGAGGGGTACGCCGCCGGGGCGTAGCCGCCGTGCGCCTGGTAGCCGCCGTGGGAGGGTAAGCGCCGGCAGCGTGGCCGTACCCTTGCTGCACATGGCCGCCGCCGTATCCGTGCTGCTCATGGCCGTGGCCGCCGTACCCGTGCTGCTGCCCGTGGCCGCCGTACCCCTGCTGCACGTGCCCGCCGCCGTATCCGCCGCCGTACCCCTGCTGCACGTGCCCGCCGCCGTATCCGCCGTGCTGCTGGCCGTGGCCGCCGTACCCCTGGTCGCAGCCGTTTCCACCATAGCTGCCTCCGTAGCCGCCGCCGTGGCCCTGCCCCTGCTGGCCGTACCCTCCGTACCCGTGGCCTTTCCCGCCGCCGACGAGGCTGGACACGAACCCCTTCACGCCGCTGTTCTGGCCGCCGTGCATGTCGTGACCGCCACCCATGGTTGATCACTTACGAGAAGAAGCACACACTACTACAGGAGAGCTCGAGTGATTCGTGCTTGACCTCGGTGATGCTCAAAACGGTCGAGCCTGCGTCCCCTTTTATACCGGCGAGCCCGCCGCGCTTTCTTGCTTCGACGTGTGCGCCCCGCGTGAACCACGCACGTCGGCCACAGAATCTGTACCATCTGCACAGCTGCACTACGCATACTACACGCACTTCTCCTCTACGATATTCTTCTTCGTCGACCTTCCAGCTGCGAGCAGGTTAGTGGCTCATGATTAGGTTCGATGCCCATGCCATCTTTCGCCGGGATTGAAATTAAGGTCAGATTCTTCTTTGCTATTTTTGACGGTTGTAATGGGCGCAAAGCCGAATCCAGATGTGGCACTTATGTCGAGAGAGCGGCCGTGCGCGTTGCACCTGATTCCGTATGTGTTTTTTGTTTTTAGCTTTGTTTCCCACTCAGGTTTTTGTAAGAAAAATCGAACCCACTCTAACGTCATTCTTATTTTTCGTCTTTCTTCTTCGGACTTATCCCTTCAAAATGTGTTTTCGTCCCACTTTACAAATAAACCAAACAGCCAAACACGTTCATACATGGAGTTCAAGTGCGAGGCAAGAAAAAATATGAGTCTAGGTCAACATCATAAACATGCCCCTCTGCCTACATTGCAAGGCACCCCCGCAAGGTCTTCCTCGTTGTGGATTCCTCGCACTATCCTGTTCCTGGATGAACGCAGCTTAGATTGCTTAAATCTGGAGGCTGTTCAGATCCTCTAGTGTGGGGGTTGCGTTGACTCAAAAGGCTTATATGGGAACCAAGAGGCCTTGGTGAATCATCATGCTCTCTGCTCATAGTTACCATATGGCGCTCCGATGGAGAAGCATGATCATCACGTCCTTTGGCGATGTAGGAGATCACTCGCTTCAAATTGTCATGTGGCAGCCAATGTTACTTTGTGCATCACCATGACTTTCTTGCCCTCTCTTCTAGCGTCTCTAAGCAACAAGAGGGGTCTAGCCGTGGGTGCTGCATCTCGCAATCAGCTCCACCATGCACACATATCTCCATGGGACTGGCTACGCCGGTGCTGTCAACATCACCAATGACATAGAAGTGTTAGTCCGCCGCACTCGTATCTTCTCCTGGAATCATCTCGACCCGACTCGGTGCTAGATCCAACAACACTTCGGCTCCTTCCACATTTGTTGTGCTCGCCCTCTCCCTTCTCTGATCCAGCTCCAAATCCTAATCCAGGAAGTTATTGCGGTGAACTGATAACGTGGGAGGAGCCGAGCCGAGCCGAGGGGTTGTAGTCACCTAACGATGGAACCTAGGGCCACAAGTGGCAAGGTTAGGGTCGGAGTTAACGGTGTCGAGTGCATTCACGTGTGTCATCTCTCTTATCTAACTCCCATTCACCTTAAGTTTGGGGGCTGGTTATACCAAAACAAATGTTAGAGCAGAATTGGTCCAAACCTAATAGTTTAGTGGGCTAAAGATACTTACTCTACATCCTAATCAAGAGTTCACATTGGGCCTAATCGTCCCAATGGGCCATAATTAGCCCGCGTTCTCTACACAGGCCTCGTGTTCCGATGCGTGTCCAAATCTGGACACACCGGGCGTGAGCATATATATTCGCCGCCGTCACGTCCGGACACAGTCTCCAGTCTTGTCCCCTCCGCTCCTAGGGTTTCCTCAGCTTCGCTCTCAGGTGCGCCCTCCAACCCGATCCGATCTCGCCTGTCTCGCCCGATTTGTCCGCTTATTTTCTCGTCTGCTCCGAGTTCCTGCTCGATTTGTCCGCGGAAATTTCGTTCGGTAGCCCTGTTAATTGGGATTTGACACGGTACGAGTGTTCGGTGACCAGCGATTTTATCGATTTATTAGTGGTATTTTTCCTCGTACGGGTAGATCCGCTTACATGGGCTGCTGAATCCAAACTGTTACTGATAGATCTGCTTCCGTGGCTAGTTGAATCCAAAGGGGATATAATAGCGTCGCAGCTAGGACCGCTCGGTTTTCTCTGCTTTAGATTTGCGTCACGGGATGTAACAAAAGTATCTGGTGGTTTTATGCTTCTCAAATTAGGAGATCAGTAGATTGCTCTGCTTTACTTGCATGATTTTGGTGGTTGTAAGTTGTGGCGATGGAAGGGATGTTTGCTCTGTTCTAATTATGTTCCGTCTCTGTTGTTACAGTGCAGAATGCCTCGCTACGATGAACGTGAGCGTGATCGTTACGGCGGCAACACAAGACTGTACGTGGGCCGGCTTTCCTCGCGTACACGCACACGGGACCTTGAAGACCTCTTCGGCAGATATGGAAGGTGAGCATCATGGGCCTAAATGTTTGGTACTATTTCTGAATCCCTTCCCGTCAGAGGCTCAGAGCTACTTGTGCCTTCTGAGTGACAAGGAGGTCCTGGACAAATGTACAACTAGTGTTTGTATCGTGGATAGACTTTGAAGGGATTAAGGTGGGCCTGATGTAAAGTATGTGTTATTAGCCTGTAGTCACATAGGTTGTCAGATAAGTATGTATTACTAGAACAGGAACTGAGAGGCGATTCTCAATTTCTTGCACCCAGCGACATGGTCACACACACACATTTACTGAGGCAAAGCCATTCCATACAAAGATGTCTAAGCCAGCACTCTGTGCTCTCTCATCATCGTTCTCCCCCACTGTTTTTCTTTAGCATCAATCAAATATGTCCACAAAGCCCTTCATGTTTTAACTTGGATGATCTTGTTGAAGGTTTTGGGGGCTTACCCAACCTCGGTGTCCATGGTGGGAGGGTGCCCTTGGTGGAATTGGTGGCTATTGTCAGCAAAGTTTCTAGCTGACTTTGGCGATTATTTTCATAAAATCTATTTCCTGTTTTAAATGGAAACCACAATCATCCTGGTGATACATTTCTCTACTTGCATCTTGATGGTGTTGCTGTTTCTGGAAACCATTTCCCGCAGAGTGCGATATGTGGATATGAAGCACGAGTTTGCATTTGTTGTAAGTAACCTCTCTTGCTCACCTTGTTTGCCCTTTTGATCCACATTTGTACTGTTTACAAATGAGATCACTCCCTTTCCTTTTCTGAATCATATTGCAGGAGTTCAGTGATGCCAGGGACGCTGATGATGCAAGGTACAACCTTGATGGTCGGACTTCGATGGAAGCCGCATGATTGTTGAGTTTGCTAAAGGGGTAATCTTCATATTTCGTTGTTTATGTATGTGTTATTACATTGTTTTTTGCCTTTCCTGATTATGATCTTCATTTAAATTGTAGGTTCCACGTGGCCAAGGAGGGTCCCGTGACCGTGGTGGTGATCGTGAATATATGGGTCGGGGACCTCCCCCTGGTTCTGGCCGCTGCTTTAACTGTGGGCTTGATGGGCATTGGGCTCGTGACTGCAAAGCTGGTGACTGGAAAAATAGGTGCTATCGTTGTGGAGATAGTGGCCATATAGAAAGGGATTGTCAGAACAGCCCTAAGAACCTTAAGTATGTCCTGTGAGGTTCCTTTTTCTGTTATAAATAGAGCATATTCTGATTTTCGTTAACTTTATTGAAACAGGCGTGGAAAAAGTTACTCGAGATCTCCGTCCCCTCGCCGCGGAAGGGTTCGTGACAGGAGCTATAGCAGGAGCCGCAGTAGGAGCTACAGGTATAATTTGCTTTGAAATTTCGCTAATATCTTCTGCTGGTCCTATGGCATTATGTGCTTATTGTGATGTTCTGTGGAGTCTGAAGTGTGAACACAGTACTGGCATGTTTTTCTCCTTTTCGTATTGACTGACCGAGACATATTCTGTGCTATTATCATGGTGTTTCTTGTATGCATGTATTGTTCATTTGTTCTCCTGTTGTGCTATTATCATGGTCTAGTTTCGTCTCCTCCTATTATGTGGGCGTTGTTTTCGCACGTATTTTTCTAGCCTGCTGAATGTAGGAATATTTAACAATTGAATTAGAGACTTATGTCGATTTTGCAACAGTAGTTAGTACAAGTTCATGTCGAAATTTCATGCACTATGTGCATAGTTTTTCTAGATGTTGCTATTACACATATAAAGTATGTCACTTTGCTTTGCACAGCCGCTCTGTCTCTCCAAGGAGGGATGAAAGGCGATCCAGGAGCCCCCGTGACAGTCGCAGCCCAAGGAGGAGCCCCGTGACAGTCTCAGCCCCAGGAGGAGCCCTCGAGACAGCCTCAGCCCTGTGAGGAGCCCCCGTGACAGCCGCAGCCCTCGCAGGAGCCCATCACCTGCCAAGGGGAGGGCCCGGAGCCCCACACCTAATGGCAGCAGGAGCCCTGCACCAAGGGAGAACAGCAGGAGCCCAATGAGGGCCGACAGCCGTAGCCCAGCTGGTCGTGACATCAGTCCAGCTGCAAATGGTCGCAGCCCGAGCCCAAGAGACGATGAAGACAATGGCAACGGCCGTGCTTCGCCCACTGGAAGTGCTTAACCTGCTTGGGGTTGAGAGATGGATCTAATTCTTCCTATGTTCCTGATGATGCTTTCCGAAACATGTCGAACAAAGACTTTTCTGTATGAGTTTGATTCTTAATGTGTACTCTATGCTTGTATTTGATTACTCTAGGTAGACCCCATCATATCTGGTTGTTGTACTAAGTGCACATGGAATCATTTTGTTCGCTCTGTATTTCATAAATAATCTTTCTTAACAGCTTATTATCGTACAATGATTATCAGTTTGCTAATGTGAGACTGAAGTACTGTAGTACCTATAAAAAACACCCACCCTCAAGCTGTCAAGCATGTGGCTGGGGCTGAGGTCTTGGAAGGGTTCTGGACTTCAACAAGAGGCTGAACGGCGAGCTGCAACTCGAGGCTAGCGACTGCGGTGTTGTCCCCTCTGTTGGCCAGCGACTCTGATGTTTCTGCCACGCTAGCCCAACCAAATGATGCTCCGTCTTCTTCGGCAATACAAGAACCTCAATGAGCGATCCTTTGTGGGGCCATTGTCTATCTGACTCTGAAACCCTATATTCAGTGGTCAGTCCAATGCGCCTCTTTGTCAAAACTTGGTAGATACAAGTCCACCACCACTCCGAACGATCCAAATTTATCTAGTTTCTAAGCCAAGGACGAGGCTATAAGTTCCTCCTCGGCAGCCAACATGGACCTGCCACTTGGTTTCTATTGAAACTCCCCTGTTATCTAGTCCTAGTCTCCCAGGATAAGAGACTTCCACGTTCCAACATGGACCTGACAGATATGAACTACTGCAGCCCATTGTGCTGCTCACGGGGAATAACATTGTCCCACCTGGCAGGCCACTTGTTCTTACTAAATTATAGATCGTCAAGACCGTCCAGCAAAAATAGGGAATCATGGCAATTACAGAGATGCAGAGCGGCTTCTGACGGACGACAAACAACAAAGAAAGGCACACTACAGAAGAACAACAAAGCTTCACAATTATTCAACAGGTTCTAATTGCGGCTAGGCCAGACTCACATTTCCCTTGTTATAGTCTTCTCACGAGGACGCACTCGACTCACCTCCCGTGTCGCCCCCCAGGCGACACCGGGGGCGCCCACCGCCGCCTCCACACCAACCCCTCCCCGGCGCGCCCCTCCGCCGCTGCCGCCGGCTCCGGCGCCGCGGTGGCGGCGGCCCCCCGCTGACAACAAATGGTGTCGGGGGAGGTACTCTTCGTGGTGGCGTCGGTGCCCGCCGGATTCAGCTGGGGAGAAGATGGCGGCTGCCGGCGCAGGACGGCCGGGGCGGGCGGCGACGGCGTGCGTGAGTTGGAGATGCTGGGAGCGGCGGCGGCGCCGGCCGACGGGGATTTGGAGGCTGCGTTGTGCGGCCCGATCTGGGCCCAATCTGGGCCCGATCTGGGTCGGGAAGGGCTGCGTCTGGGAGGATTCGGAGGAGCTCGGGCTGAAGTTTGAGGAGTCGCGGCTGCATCGTCTGGAGCTGGGCAAGGTGCCGGCGGCGCGCGGGCCTCCATCTGGGTCAGGAGGGTCGGTGCTGGGAGGTTGCGGGGGCGCTCGGGCTGAAACTTGTGTGCCCTTGGTGTCATGGTGCGGTGATAAGGTGTCCAGTGGAGGTGCGTGGCGGTGACATCCCTTGCAGCGCGGTCGATGGAAGGGATGAGCTCTGGTGAAAGCTTTGCCCAACCTTGGTTGGTGCCGGCAGCGGCGGCGCCTTCGGGCGTCGTTGACCTTGTTGAAGGCGTTGCCGTGGAGCTCTTCCCGTCTCCATTCGGCGGACTTGGACCCTCCGGGTGAAAACCCGAGCTCCATCCGGAGCGGGCGACGGCGACAGTTATGTCGTGTCCTTCTTGGAGGCGTCGCTTTGGAGGGTGAGTCTTTTGTTGCTGTTTGGGGGACCCATCTCTTCTGGGATCGAGGATGTCGGGGCAGCGACCCCGGGATGGTGGATGTGCGCCGAGGCGGCGGCCTCGGGCAGCGGTGCAGTGGTAGTTCCATGAGGCGGAGTTGCGGCCTGGCACAGCTTTGAGTGGTGACCTTGAGCGGCAGGGGCGGCAGGGTTGTCGGCTCGGTCGGCGCATCACAGCGGGGATGGTTGGACGGTATGTCGGGGCGGCGGCCCGGGCATGGTGTGGCGGCCGTGGTCTGCGGGCAGTGGTCCTGTGTAGCTTGGGCTACAGGCATCTGGGCCGTGCGGCGTCGCAGCTCGAGGATGAGCGGTGTTATGTCGGGGCGGCGGCCCCGGAAGGTGGTGTCGGTTGAGTGTGCAGGGCATATTGGAGCGGTGGATGTCGGGGCGGCGGCCCCGAGAGCTTTGCGGTTTCTATTGGAGGCGAGGTTGAGGTTGTCAGCTCTTCTCCGGCGTGTCGGTGGGTATCTCGGCCTGTTTGTTGCTGCGAAGTCGAAGCTGCGGCGTACGATGACGTGTGACAAGCGACGGAGCGCCCCGGAGGGTTGGTCTCTTCATCTGTGTTGGAGTGTCCCGTATCTGCTCCTCCCATAGCAGCTACGGATTCTTCTCTCCGGCGAGGGTGAAAGGCTAGCCAGATCTTTGCGGAGTGGTGGTTTGGGCTTGACTGTAGGTGTTGTCGAGGTTGTGTGGGTTCCGCCCCGTGGTGTTGGTGTTCGTTGTATGGTTTTCGCCCGGTTTCTTCCACTAATAAACCAGACACCTTCTGCTTAATTAATATATGGGGCAAAGCTTTTGCCCCACAGTTTCAAAAATAATAATTGCGGCTACAGAGCATGCACACTACTTGGACCATATAAATTACTGTACTAAACATTGAGCTAGCAGCGTGGCCTTCTTCTCTTCACCGCATGCCCCTACCACGATGCCACCTGCAACGTCTTAGCGACAATAAAGCTCAAACTTGGCAGGTTGACATGAAAAAGCAGAGCTGATCATGCCAAAACATAGGTTGGTCATTAGAAAATGCAAGAGGACCTTGATTGGCCACAATCTAAGTTTGCTTCGGACAGTTAATCCTCAGGCGGTATACCGGCAGTGGTTTGAGCTCCCTACAGAAATTAAAAACATGAGCAAGGCATAATGATAATCCATGAGTAAGCGGCAGATACATAGATGGTAATAATACTGCACAAGAATTTATATGCCATTACCCCGAACAGAATTCTCAGTCTTTCCACCTCTTCATCAGACTGCAGAAGGCGTGCGCTTAGCGTTGAACATTGAAACAATAAAAATGTAAATGCTAGCTTGCAAGGAAATAAACACTTATACGTACGTCTTCTTCGTAGACCCAAGTAGCCTCTACAGGACGACTGCTAAATGGTAGGCTATATGCTAGAGAACTTGCTAAGCTTATCCTCTCACCGCCACTGTAGCTGAGAGGGGCGATTTTTGGAGCGCCTTCGCCGATCCACCTCGCGCCGCCGCTGAGCCGCGGGATCCTTCCCCTCCGCCGGCCGCTTCGGCGGGGGAGGGTGATGGATCCCCGGCTCCGGCGTGTTTATATGGTAGGATAGGGGGAAGTTCTCACCGGCGGCGCTCAGGAGGAGGGCGGCTGGTGGTGGGTTTGGTGTCGGCGCGGGCTTCTCCGGTGATGCGGCTCCTACGGGTGCGGTGTCTCCGCGCACGACTTGCGGGAGCTCCAGGGCCGGCGCGCCGCTCGAGTTCTTCTGCCTGCCGCCGGATCCGTGCTGGCGGCGGATCTGGCGGGTGGGTGTCAGGGCCAGGCGGGCTTCGCGGCTTCGCGCTCGGTCGAGGTTGAAGGTGGCCGCGGCAAGGTGGTGGTGCTGGTGCAGGGGGCCGTCTGCCCGGGTCGTTCATCGACTAAAGATCCGTCGCGGCGCGGCGGAGAAGCTTGGCGGCGTCTCTCATAGGGTTAAATTCTCCCTGGCAGTGGCGAGATGGCGGGTGGCGGCCTTCGTCTTCGACGACGGCGATGTTGCTGATCTTCGTGCGTGTCCTTTTTCCCCTTCGTTTTGTTCTTCTTTTTCTGTGTTTGATCCATGTACTTTGTATGTGTTTCGTTCTTGAATATATGGAGTGGAAAATGCAAGGCAGATAACTAACCAGGGACAACCAAGGCAGGGACCTTTCTTTAAAAGAGGGGGAGCTCGTATTTAACAGCCAGATAACTATCCAGGGACAAACACATAATAACAGCATCATCACAATTGAAGGTAATAAACCGTGTATATGCATTCATTAAACATAATGGACAAGATGAAACAGGGGAAACAAACAGGCTAATACATTAAGGATCATTTACTAGAGACAAACACATTCACATAACCGTCTAACATGTAAGTTCAAATTACTGCAAATCAAAAAACGTAACAGTGCATAAGTTAAGATAAAAGAGTATAGAATACCATTATCAAAAGTTTCAACCATGCAGCAACAGTTCACCGCTTTTTATCCTCTCCGCTCACATTTTTTTATAGATAAAGTGCTTTTATTACTTAAAAGGTTTAAGCATTACACCCGGCCTCTGCATAACTAAGATGCACACAGCCACCAGTTCAGCACCACTCAAGTCGGAAAGCAAAAGATAAAAAGGCGAATTACATATCAAAATGAGAAATTGTAGATCCGCCTAAAAAGCTGGTAGGTCTATCCGGAGTCTATGTTGCCACCCATGCCGGGAAAATAACTCCCTGGCCGCAGCCTCCAGTATCGACGCCACCTCCAAAAATAAGTCTCGGTGTTCCACACGCTGCAGGGGTGACCATGCTCGTAGCGTCACTGTGCACCGGTAAATAACCTGCATAAGAGAAGCATTTTTATAATTAAAAACCTTATCATTTCTACATAACCATAGCGACCAAATAACAGCAATCGCTTCCACCCTGCTGAATAGTTTGAACCTAAAATCCACTCCGTTTAACTAGTTGCCAAAAATGTTGGCAACAGAACTAGGTGGATGTAAGGTAGAACCTATCTGGATGGCTGACCATATAGACCAAGCGAACTCGCACTGAAAGAATAAGTGTGTAATGGTCTCGTCATGTTGACAGAAAACACACTTTTTACTTACGTGCCAATTGCGTTTGGCAAGGTTATCTTTGGTGAGGATTACTCCTCGACGTAAATACCACGCAAACACTTTAGTTTTTAGTGGTATCTTCATCTTCCAAGGTTTGTTATTATGAGCACTATCGACTGAAATTTCGGGTAAAATAAGCGCTCGATACATAGAATCAACCGAGAATGTGCCGTTCTTCGTGGGATTCCATTGAAACTTATCTGGACCTTCCGACAATTGGATTGAATCCAATCGAATGAGCAAAGCATTCCAAGATGCTTGTCTTGTTCCAAGTAAACTTCTTCTGAACGAAACATTTGGTGGGGAAGAACCCAACACCTTCGCGATCGTGTCACTTTTGTTTCGAACAATAGAATATAGAGCCGGGTATTGTTCTTTGAGGGTAGATTGTCCGAGCCAAATATCCTCCCAGAAATGAATTTCCGATCCATCCCTAATTGAGAAAGATCCATGTGGAAAAAAGAACTTCTTTGTAGCCATGAGGCCCGCCCAGAAGTGTGAATCACCAGGTTTCCAAAGAACCTGGGAAACAGCTTGATCTCCAACATATTTTCTCCTAAGGAGGGTTTGCCAAACTCCATCTTCGGATAGAAGTTTAAATAGCCATTTACCTAGCAGCGCTCTGTTCTTGACCTCAAGGTCGTGAACTCCGAGCCCTCCTTGGTCTTTAGGGCAGCAAACCACACTCCATTTAGTCAGTCGATATTTTTTCTTCTCACTATCCCCTTGCCAAAAGAATCGAGATCGGAAATAATCCAATCGTTTTAAGACCCCTTTAGTCAGTTGGAAGAATGAAATCATATACAGTACCATGTTTGTTAGTACCGAGTTTATGAGAACCAATCTTCCACCCAGGGATAGGAGTTTGCCTTTCCAACTATTTAAACGTAATTGAAGTCTTTCCTCCACCCTTTTCCATTCAGCATTTGTGAGTCTCCGATAGTGAATCGGAATGCCCAAATAGTTGATAGGAAATTGACCTTGCTCTCAGCCAAAAAGCTCAGCATACAAGGCGGCGTCCTCTTGGGCCTCGCCAAAGCAAAACAATTCACTTTTATGGAAGTTTATCTTAAGACCCGAAAGTTGCTCGAAAGCTGACAAAATCAACTTAAGGTTACGAGCTTTTTTGATATCATGCTCCATAAAAAGAATTGTATCGTCGGCATATTGAAGAATCGATAATCCACCATCGACAAGATGGGGAATCACTCCTTCAATTTGACCCTCAGTTTTAGCGCGTTCAATCAAGATAGCCAACATATCCGCCACTATATTGAATAGTATCGGCGAAAGCGGATCACCCTGTCTGAGGCCTTTTTTCGTTTGGAAGTATTTGCCAGTGTCATCATTGATCTTAATGGCTACACTTCCTCCGGAAACAAAGGAATTAATTAACGCGCGCCACTCGGAAGAAAAACCTTTCATTCTGAGGGTCTGCTGGATGAAAGACCACTTAACTTTATCATAAGCTTTCTCAAAATCAATTTTAAGAATTACCCCGTTCAACTTTTTCCTATGTACTCCCTCCATCCCAAAATACAAGGCGCCCTTTAATTTCGCTGGTCAACGACGTCCAACTTTGACCATGATTTGTACTTATAATATGATCACAAAATTATTATAAAAATATATGAAATGAAAGAATTTTGCAAGACAAATCCAACGATACCATTTATATATTCTAGATCCACGTAATTTATTATATATTAACGGTCAAACTTGAGCATCGAAGACCAACACAAAAATAGCGCGCCTTATATTTTGAGACGGAGGGAGTAGTTCATGGACCGTTTCATGTAGGACCGCGACTCCATCAAGGATGTTACGACCTTTCATAAAAGCCGTATGAGACGGACGAACCACATGATCTGCCACGGTGTTCAGTCGAATCGTCGCCACTTTGGTGAATATTTTAAAACTAACGTTAAGGAGGCATATAGGTCTAAACTGTTGGATCCTTTCTGCCTTGTTAACCTTAGGTAACAAAATTATTTCACCAAAATTGAGACGAAACAACTCTAATTGTCCTCTGTGAAGACAGGCGAACAATTGGAGCAAATCGGCCTTGATAACATCCCAAAAATTCTGATAAAACTCAGCCGGAAAGCCATCAGGACCAGGAGCCGTATTATGTTTCATTTGGAAAACCGTCTTTCTCACTTCCTCCTCTGAATAGGGTTTAGTAAGAAGGCTATTTTCCTCTTCTGAAACCTGGGGTATGTCCGCTGTTCGGGACTCGTCCAAGGAGAAATTTCCTTCCTCTGGAGCACCGAACAGACCTTTATAATAGTTTGTAATGTACGTCTTTAGCTGTTCATGGCACTCAATCGTTCCCTCATCCTGGACCAGAGAATGAATACGCTTTTTCCTGTGTCTGCCATTGGCAATACTATGGAAATAGCGAGTATTCGAGTCTCCTTCTAGAATGAATTGGGCCTTGGAACGTTGATACCATTTTAGCTCCTCCTCGCGCAGTAGTTTTGCTATCTGTGCATTAGATTGGCTCTTTAGCTCAATTTCTTGCGCGGACTGTAACCGAACTTCTGCTAATGCTTCTAGAGCATCGATTATCGAGGAATGTCGCACTTTTTCTTTTTTAAGTAAACCGGTGGTATGACGAGCCCACCAACGAGGTGAGTACGTAAAGCACGTATCTTGTTATTCCACCGCTGGATAGGCGTATCACCCGCAACCGGTAATTCCCATATTCTTTTAACCATCTCATGGAATCCCTCGCGGTGTAACCAACCAAGTTCAAACTTGAACCGTGGTTTACACTGCAATCTAGGCACTCCTGTGGTCAATAGAATGGGAGCATGGTCAATAGCTCACATATGTGACTTCAGCAAAGAATAGAGTATCACTGCCAGCGTCAAAACCATCAGATCCTTTGGTCTTTGCAGAATTGCAGTGAAATTCATATGAATGTATATCCTATAGTTTTCTTCCTCCCAAAGTGACGGCTCATCCAGAACATCTTTGACTTCATATGCAAGATCCTAAAATAAGAAGCGTGGATCTGATCAGTGACTGCGGTTAATTGTTACAGAAAAGGGCAAGACAATATGATAAGCAATGCATATCCTGGTATCAGGACAGCGTGAGGCTGGAGGCAAGGAGGACGAAGAGCCAACCCCAAAAAGATTGTGATGGTCATTGTACTTGTACACCAGAGCTTGAACCAATTGGTAAGTCGTATCACGCCTTGTGTCAATTGGTTGTCCTGCTTTCAAGCGCCTCTTTGTGCCATCGGGATAGTAACGGGATTTTTGTACAAGCTTATCCACTTGAGAAAGACCCATGCCCCTGTTCAGATTTAGTGTATTATATATGATGAGCTAACTGTACCTCTTGAAAAGTGGAAGAATACAGTGCGATCAATGTTATCAGACCAAAACAAGATTAGAGTAAATCAGTTTATGTGGAGAACTGTTGAAAAGGAATCAAACTGCTCCGAACTTAACTCCAATACAGCACATAGCCACATAGTAATAATAATACTAATCAACAAAAAAACAGAACATAACTGTTTCCATGCCAGCTAGTACTCAATTTTCTTTTTCTTAAGGCATCTATCTCTGTTTTCTTAAGACTAGCTTAATTTTAATCTAGTCTGGTCCTTTTTGCAACCAACTTAAAGCCATGCGTGTGTCCCCTGCCTATATTTCAGTTGCAACTATGCAAAAAGAACGGGAGCGATGAAAAACGATGGAGAACATGTACACAAGTTGAGAAACCTCACATTGTCAAATCCCTGTGGTCAGCGAGGTAGCGATCAATGGCCTTGTTAGCTTCGTCTCGGCTCTGAAACTGTCCACCCACATGAGGAAACGTGCGGAAGTATCCTCTAAGATCCCTGACGGTGTAAAATGTGATTCCCCAGTCAAACTCACGCCGTGTCCAAATGGACCAGCGCCCCGATGGCGGCGAGGCCTCGACGGAAGAGGTCAAGTATGCGGCAGTGGTGGACGATGCCTTCATTGTTGTAGCATCCTCCAAGGACAAGACATCCAGTTTTTGCATCGTTTGTGTAGATGCAGGCTCAGCCACCTGCTGCTCCTTACACCTGAATTTGAACAAGAAGACCCAGTGAGTGGCAGACCAATGGTCTATGTTACTTTAGTAGATGAGTGAAACATCCATAATATCATCCCACTGCAGATAGGAAAAAGAAACTTGGTGTCCTTTCTATCAGAACTCTTTACCAAAAAGGCAGAGATGTGCTTGGAATATATTGTAGTGGGATAATCTACAATATCATCATCCTATTGATAGGGAAAAGAAACATGTGCACATAATGAAGGGAACAGTCAACCTCCTATTCTCTATCCCCGTCGGTAAACAAGACAATTTGCTTTCAGAACAGCATGATCAAACAAGAGGGAGAGGCAGGACATACGGCAGACTGCTACTGGATGCTAGATGCTGGAATTCTCGAAGATTAGGGTTTGGAGGGGAAAGGTCGAGCGTTCTGTCTCAGTCTACGGATACCACCGATAGCATGTCCGATCCGGAAAACATTTTTTGTTTTGACAATCGAAGCGTAGTATTTCAGGCCGACCTAGGCGATCGAAGCGCTAGCGAGCAGGCCCGCGACCACGCTGTTCAGCCCGCAGATATCCAGCCCAACAGTGGCCTGCTTGCTACCAAGCCATCTCTTCTCAAAAGAAAAAGGGCAGGCGCTAACAGGTTCAAGAAGCCAAGCACCACGTTCTCCCAAAAGAAAAGTCAGAGTACCACGTATTTTTTCCAGATTTATTCAACAAAAACATTTTTTAGATTTTTGGAAACAACAAGAACGTTAGGATGTTTTTGGCCGTGTACCTAAAAGATACGAGCACACAGAGCACCATCGTAATATTTCTTCAATGTTGCTTACATATTTTTAATTTGTAACAAAGTCTCACAATTTTTGCTGAGAAAGAACACACGACATGTTGCAAGGTTTTTTTGGGTGTTTGCGTGTGTTTCCCTCCGTTTTTGGATGCTGCATACGTGTTTCCAAATTATGACATACTCATATAACTTTTGTTGCGAAAGCATACACCAAAGTTTTCTGGGCGTTGTTATAAGTTTATGTGTTTGTCAGAATTTTTTTAACGATGGTTTACAAAAATGCTTCAAGCACATGTTTTTTGGTTGTCATCGTTTCTGATTTTTCTTTTTTGTTGAAGTAGGTGATGATTTTTTGGTGCAAATGATTTTGCAGCAAAAAAAGGGGCTCAAACACTTTTTTATTGATGCGAATACAATTTTCGTTGTAATATTTGTGATTTTTGTTGAAATGGTTGGTGATTTTTGTTTCAAAGCAATCAGCAGCAAACCAAATTGTTGTCTAACCATGTTTTGGTAACATTATTTTTTTTTGAAATATTGCAATGATTTGTTGTAATAATTTTTTTTTGCACGAGCTGAGGCATTTTGTGGTAATGTTGGTTGATTTTTCAAATTTTCAAGAACTAAAATGCAAAACATGGTGTGACTGATTCTGGATGCCGGATGGCAATATGGCGGTGCCAAGGGGACCTTGATTTGGGGGACGTAGCACGACCTACGCCTAGCACCACCCTTTCCTTACTCCCTTACGACCCCGCCTCCTCGGCCCAGCATGGCTTTGTTTGGGTTTGTGTTTTTCAGTTTTGTAAACCCACTAGCCTTCAGGTTAATAACTAAGCTTGGATTTGTATGCATAGCGAAAAGGAAAATCCACTAGCCATTAATCTAGCATGCGTGAGTTCAATTCCAGATTATATCATAAAACTCAAAAGATAAATATATGTAAGTAAAAAAAGTCTCAAGTCGTTAGCACTTACATTTGTGGTCGTTTCTAAGGCGTTCTGAAAATGTAAGTGCTAATACTAAAATAGATCAAGGCTTACGTTTAAAGATGGAACAAATTCTTCCAATGCTGGTAGAGCTTTCCAAACATGTTGAACAAAGACTTATCTGTATCTGTATGAATTTTGATTTTAGTGTGTACTCTATTTTTTTTATTGGTATTCCCCGTAGACCATAACATCTTTTTATTGTACTATACTAAGCGCACATGAGTCATTTTGCTTGCTCTGGATTCCATCAAATAAAATGTGGGACAAGCATAAAAAGACAGACAAAAACATATACATCATTCGGTCGAGTTGTCTGCCGATCAATCCTGAAAAATAGTGAATTTGGCAGTAGCGTTATCCTTTGAAAACCCTGTATGCGGTTCACCGGTCGCCAACATTGACCATCTTCCAGAAGGTCCCTCTCATCGACGCATCGGTGAAATCGCCGTCGGCTACGCCGTCGTCATCCTCCCCGCTGCCGGCTTCGCAATCAACAGCTCTTTTCTGCTCCGGCGGCTTGAGCTCTGTAACCATGTTGAGGCTGTTGACGTCGGAGACGTCCAGGCCGTCGCCTCCTGCAGCCGCATCACGAACTGCAGGCTCCACACGACGTCCTCCATGGCTGGCCGGTCGGCGCCGCGCTCGGCGAGGCATCTGGCCACCGTCTCGCCGTACTTACTCAACGCGGCAGGCCTCACCTCTCCGGCGATGCGCCGGTCCACGATCTTCTCCAGCTGGCCCCTGCCCTGCCAGTGCAGCCCCCACTCCACCAGGAACGCCATCGGCCTCGGCAGCCTCCGGTCCACCACGGGCCGCGCGCACAGCGCCTCCAGCAGCACCACGCCAAACGAGTACACGTCGGACTTCGCCGTGAGCCTCTTAGTCCGGCAGTACTCCGGGTCCACGTACCCGTAGCTCCCCTTCACCGCCGTGCTGACGTGCGTCTCGTCCAGCTCCGGCCCGTCCCTGGACAGGCCGAAGTCGGCGACCTTGGCCGTGAGCCTGTCGTCGAGAAGGATGTTGGAAGACTTGACGTCCCGGTGGATCACCGGCTTTGCCGTGGCAGTGTGCAGATACAGCAGGCCACTCGCCGCGCCGGCGCACGCTTCCAGCCGCTGCGCCCAGCTGAGCACTGGCGTCGCCGCGCTGCCGCGGCCGTACAGGCGGCTCCGAAGCGAGCCGTGCTCCATGAACTCGTAGAGCAGGATCATCTCGTCGCGCTCGTCGCAGTAGCCAACGAGGGACACGAGGTGCCGATGGCGCAGCCGGACAGCAGCTCGATCTCCGTCCGGAACTCCGCGCGCCCTGCCGCGACTCCGGGCTCGCGCGCTTCACGGCCACATTGGTGCCGTCCGGTAGCACAGCGGCGTACACCTTTCCGAACCCTCCCTCTCCGACGACCAGGCTGTCGTCGAAGTCGCGCGTCGCTTCTTGCAGCACGGCGAACGGGAAGCGGAAGCTAGGGATCACCGCGGCGGCGCCAGCAGCAGCCACGGGGCTCGCTGCTGCCGGTGTGTCAGTGTCAGTGCTGAAGCTCGGCGGTGCTGGTCCGATGGCGCCGCGGATGCTCATGTGCCCCAGGAGGGGAATCCATGGCGGCGACGACTGTGTCTCCGTCTGCTCCTCTTTAGCACCTCCTTCTTTTTCTTCCTAAGGACAATGACGAGAACAGGCGATGGACACGAAAGCGAATGATCCACACGCCGAGCCGACAATGACGGCGAGACGCGACCTCGCCGGCTCGACGACGACGACGGAGCCGGCGCTCAGGTGCATCTTCATGATCTCGATCCCGTTGAGAACGGCGGCGGGCATCACGATCTCATTTACCCACGGGCCGACGTACACCGCGAGTTTCCCGGACGGAGCGCTAGCAGGCAGCGTGAAGTCCTTGTAGTAAGGGAACGCCCGCGCGCCACCGCCGATGGCGGCGAGGTCGACGTTAATCGCGGTGGACGCGTCGACGTAGGCGTTCATGTTGAGCTGGTGGGGAGCCTTGCTGACGATGTCGCAGAAATGGAACCTGATGAGGTAGCGGAGGACGCGTCGACGTCGAACTGCCACGCCATTTGCTTCGTGCGTCCATGGAGCTGCTCGTGAGGACCAGCTCCCTCGCCGTGGCGTACACGGCGTCCGGCGCGTCGATCACCGTCGCCTGCCCGGGGACGCGGTTCAGTGTCCCGTTGTAACTGACCTCCCGCGTCACCGCGTCGGTCCAGAATCGACGAGGGACCGCCGGTCGGTGGTCCACTCTCGCCAGAGCGCGTCGTCGTCTGGCGCGACGGCCGGGCCACCCACGTTGACGCGGTGGGCCGTCTGCAGCGGCACCGCGGCGGTGACGAGGTCGTCGGGGACGGAGATGACTCGACGGCGTTGACGAAGGCGACGCCCCCGTCGGCGCCCTGCGGCACGAACGTGACGATGAGCTTGTCGCGCGACACGTCCAGCAGGAACTCCACGACCACCGGCGCCGGCGACGACGCGTTGTGCGTGGACACTGGCAAACCGTTGTCGAGCAGGACGGCGTCCTGCGTGGACACCTTGAACGCCCTGGCCGCCGCGGTGAGGTTGTAGCCGGCACCGTTCGCGAAGGGGAAGAAGTGAAGGCGAGGAAGTGGCGGCCGGGGCGCCTGATCGCGAACGCGTAGGACGACGGCGCGAACACCCTGGCTGTCCGGTACAGCGCAGCATCTGGGAACTGGGCACCGAGCCCGGCGAGGCCTCCACCGCGGCGCTCCGTCGGGACGTCAGGGTGGCCGCGCCGGGGTCGGCGAGGAAGTGCCTCTTGCCCACCGGCGTGTCCACCGAGGAGCCGCAGCTGAGGAGGTAGTTGTCCTCGGGCGTGTACGCGGCGGCGCCATGATGATAAAGACGGAGAGGATCTCATGGACGCGGCGAGCTCGCCGGAGCTTGGCCACCGTGGCCATGGCAAGGCAGAGAGGAGTTCAACACTTCAGCAAAGAAACATCTCGATATCCTCTTCTCTTTGGTCAGTAATAATCAGCGTGGGATGTAGCCCGCCAGGATTCCACTTGGAGCAGGATGACGATTGCCGGGAAGAACACGACAGCCCGTCGGAGTGACCGATCGCCGTCAGGGACCGCCGGCTGACGTGAGAGCTACGGAACTGCAGCTGCCGGGAATTCAACAGCCGAACTGGCACGTGTATGGGGAAAAATGCAGCTGAAACTCTCAAGGCAACACCGGAAGACGAGACCGCGAGACACGATTATCGGCAGGCACACGTTTGGCGTTATCCTGATGTTGTTTCACTATCTGCACAAATGAACTGTTCCTTTTCACCCGCTTGCCAAACTCTAGATGACTTGACTTAACACTCTGAAAACTCAAGAGGTCTTGACATCACACTCCTTTTTGCTTCTTTTTCTCCGAGACTTGTTTTTCCGTTATTTGTTTTCCAGATTGCTCAGTCCACCAAACAATCTCGAAAAGTCGGAAATTGCTAGCGGATTTGTCATTCCTGCAGGGTGTAAATTTTTTCTTCTGCAGACCGTTAAGTTGTATCAACATATTGTTGATACACATCTTCATATCTTCTATATATCAAGAGCAACGGTTTCAGGCCTCCGCCGAGCTGGCCACGACACCGTGTAACGGCGGCCGTCGGATCGCCCCAACGGACGGTCCACGATCATCCATATCCAGCGAATCACTGTTCATGAACAGTGACACGCATGCACAGTGCCTGAGTCACTGTAGATGTAAGCCAAGCCGTTCAGCGATCGGTGGAGGCGTCCGCGTCGCCGCGGCCACTGTAGAACCGCGCTTCTACAGTGCGCCTCGCGGCACTGTAGCAGAATACAGTACCGCGAAACAACAGTAACCGTGAGCCTACAGTACCACGCAATATACAGTGCCGTGTGCCCGCGTCGTCCGATCCCGATCCGACGGTTCTCCTTTTTTAACGATAAGTTGTACACGAAATATGTTCGCGTCGACGAGTAGGTTCCATTCCCAAGATCGGTTTCGAGTTTAGTCGACTTTACCTACTTGATTTTGGATCCAAATTCGCAAAAACATTTGACGAATTTTGCTAAATTTTTCGCGCTCGGTCATCCGTTTCAATTTTCCTCCCACGAGTAGATGCATATCACCTTTCTAAACAACTTTCGTGTTTTAGCCTTTCTATTTCGACGGACATATACATATTTCTCTATAATCCCATTTTTTCAGTAAAGTACTCGCGTTTCCCGAAAATTGTGAATTTGTCCTCCGGAATAAAACATTTTTTACAGAAAAGTCCCCGTGTGACGTTTTTTCAGAAAATTCCTCGCGCTTTCTCTCCAATCCCCCGCGCCGTCCGATCCTGATCCGAAGGGGCTCCTTTTCACGATAAGATGTACATGAAATACGAATTTTGCTAAATTTGTCGCGCTCGGTCATCCGTTTCAATTTTCCTCCCACGAGTAGATGCATATCACCTTTCTAAACAACTTTCATGTTTTAGCCTTTCTATTTCGACGGACATATACATATTTCTCTATAATCCCATTTTTTCAGTAAAGTACTCGCGTTTCCCGAAAATTGTGAATTTGTCCTCCGGAATAAAATATTTTTTACAAAAAAGTCCCCGTGTGACGTTTTTTCAGAAAATTCCTCGCGCTTTCTCTCCAATCCCCCGCGCCGTCCGATCCTGATCCGACAGGGCTCCTTTTCACGATAAGATATACACGAAATACGTTCGCGTCGACGAGTAGGTTCCATTCCCGTGATCGGTTTCGAGTTTGGACGACTCTACCTCCTTAATTTTGGAACCAGATTCGCAAAAACATTTGACAAATTTTGCCAAATTCGTCGCACTCGGTCATCCGTTTGAATGTTTTTCTCACGAGTAGATGCATATCACCCTTCCAAACAACTTTCGTGTTTCAGCCTTTCTATTTCGACGGACATATACATATTTCCCTCTAATCCCCCTTTTTTGCAGAAAAGTCCTCACGTTTCCCAAAAAAATGTTAATCTGTCCTCCAAAATAAAATATGTTACCAGAAAAGTCCACGCGTACCTTTTTTGCATAAAAGTCCTCGCTCTTTCGTGACTTCTATAAAAGGATAAATTGTGTTGCTAAAATAACACTTTTCGCAACACATGCTTTTATAATTTTATATAGACCACCAAAATGTTTGTTTTCTGTGAAACGACATTGCGAACACAAAATCTGAATATGCATCTGCAAAATTTTATTTCATAATTTTCTGACATTTCAAATACAAAATGCTAATTAACGCGTATCAAAATTTGCAGAAAAATGAAACCTTTACAGCTATTGCATCTCCATGCATGATTATTCAACTTGCAATACTGTTTAAAATATGTGCAATTTTCTCTCTACTCATGAAACACAGTTTTCATCAACTTTATTTTCACATTTTTCACAAAAACTAAGAAATGTTCATTCTGCTGAATATTTGCTGGATTAGTTCTCCAAATAATTTTTCTTCCCATAAAATACTCAACAATTTTTATAAGTTTAAAATAGTTTCCACGCAAAATTTGTTGGAACTCTTTCAAAAAATATTTTCCCAGAGAAAGTGTTCAACAATCCGAAAATTAAAAATGTCGCTACTCTTTTTCACTAAGGGCGTGGCGTGCCGACGTGCTCAATTTACCTAGTAAATCCTAATGTACATACTCCTGTCATAGACATAAACAATAAACAAAAGAAAGATCACAGTGATATAAGATTTTAACGTGGAAAACCCTTCCAAGGAGGAAGAGAAAAAACCACGGTCACCAGCTAGCAAAATCTCACTATATCAACAGAGGTTACAAAATGCCGGGATTTACAATATGCGACCGGTGGCTTACAAAATGTATTTATAATGGTTCTGACCTAATCTAAATTGGTAACGATCCGTACCGTGGCGACGGGTCTCATTCCGTTCTGCTACTGCCAGCCACGCGTTTTCTTTCTACTTCGACCTGCCTTGTCGCTCGCATCTCTCTCGTCGCCAGCTTGCCCCCCCCCCCCCCCCCCCGGTATTCCCCATGAAAGCCAGCACACAAATCAAGCCCCGCCGCCGTTTTCGACTATCCAGCGCTGCCGCCGTCCCTACCATCCTGCACCGACCGCCGCCGCCGGTGCTCCTCCTCGACGGCCGCAAGAACGACTACCGGCGCCACCTCGCCCTCGTATGTCCCCCCGCCGACACTAGTACAGAAAAGCTTACCAGTGGCGCACCAAATAAGCCTATCAGTGGCGCAATGTACGTGCGCCACTGTGGCCGCGCCACTGGTAACAGGATATCTGTGGCGCACAAGTCGAGCACCACAGGTAACTCAGTTACTAGTGGTGCACAACACAAAATGTGCACCACTAGTATGCTGAATACCAGTGGCACCACTAGTATGCTGAATACCCGTGGCCCTAAACCCTAAACCACTGGTAATGATTAATTGAATTTTAAAAAATACTACTAGTGGGGCACGGTTTCTGTTTTGTGCGCCACTAGTATCTTTTTGGGATTAAAAAAAATTATACTAGTTAATACATTGGTGTTTTTATGAAAAAGACCCTAGATCTATTAGCAACAGCTCAAATTACAAACACCCTATGAAATAAAATAATTGCAACCGGGTCCTCTCGGAGCACACAACAATTACAAAAAAAAAAACCGCTGCATCTCCTGCCTCGCGCCGCCGTTGCCAAACATGCCGGCGAGAGGGCTCCGCCCCTCCGGCGCCTCGCCGGAGCGAGCTCGTCGCGCTTCCCTCGCCGGCGAGGGAGCGGAGGTGGAGGCGGCCCCCTCATTCGTTGTCTTCGCCATGGACGACGGCGGCGGCCCCTCCTGCCTCGAGCTGCTCATGGGCGCTCCTCGCCGCGCTCCGAGCGTCGCCTGCGCCGGTGGCGGCGGCCATCGGAGGATGTCTCGGGGAGGGAGCGCGGCTGCATGCTGCCCCGTGGTCACCGCCGCGTTCCTACCAGAGCAGCAGCCGGCGGCGGCTCAGCCCCACACGCACGGCACCGCCCTCGCATCCATCCCCACGTGCGGAGGCGAGGAGCGGACGTCGTCGTGGGAGGCATGGGTGACGACCAGGCTCTGGCCCTCGCCGGCCATGGTGGGGAGAATGGTGCCGGGGCAGGTGGAGGTCGGCGCGGGTTGCGGAGGCGCGCGATGGTGTCCCGGAGCATGATGCGCACCACGGAGGTCGTGGTGGCGTCGGATGTCGCGGAGGAGCGCGAGTCGAGGTGGCCGTGGAGAAGATCTTCACGGCGCCGGAGGGGATCGAGCAGAGGCCGGAGGCGGAGGGTGGGGAGCAGCAGGGAAGAGAGAGAATGTGGATCGGGAAGAGGGAGCAGCAGGGGAGAGATGGGACTTTTTCTTTTTCTTTTCTTTTGACTGATAAGGGAGAGAGAGGGATCGGGGCATGCATGTGAGAGAAAGGGGATCGGAGGCGGCCAGCCATGCGCGTGGTGGTGTGTCTCCGTGTGTGCGCTGTGTGGTGGAGAGACACATGAGTAAAAGATAAGGTAGGGAAAAAATATCTGGCGAAAAATACCTGTGGTGCACAACCCATCCTGTGCGCACCACAGGTACTCTCATTACCTGTGGCGCACGACCCTGTGCGCCACAGGTACTCTCATTACCTGTGGCGCACTAAAATAGGTGTGCGCCACTGTTATTCTCTCTCCTCGCACGCAAATTCGGGTAAACTTACCTGTGGCGCACCACCTTTCTTATACCTGTGGCGCACAAGAAAGGTGGTGCGCCACAAGTAAGTTTTCCCCGATTTTGCGTGAGAGGAGAGAGAATAGCAGTGGCGCACACCTATGCCTGTGCGCCACAGGTAATATTTCTCCTATAAGCAGTTTTCTACTAGTGCGAGCTCCAGAATGCTCGCATGCGTCGCTATGGCGAGCTCCCCCTCGGCCTCCTCCGCACGGACACCACCTGCACTGACTGTCGCCTCCGGTACTCCGCCACGACGGCCACAAGGACGACCGCTATGCATCGGGCCAAGCTCCGCGTCTTGACATGACCATTGCCTCGAGCTCGTTGCCTCTAGCCACACCTCCTCGCCTCCATCTGCCCGTATCCTCTAGGTAGACCCGTCGGCGACCGGGACCATCTCCCTCCTTCCGCTATGCATCAGGCCAAGCTCCGCGCGTTGACATGACCGTCGACAACCGGAGATGCTACCGTCGGCAGCCTAAGGGTGCTGCCAAACAGGGGCGCTCCTACTGCATGGGGCTGCCGACGATGCTACCGACGATAGCCGGTGATGCTGCCGATCACAGTCGACGCCTCAGCGGTGCTTTCAGCTATGAGCGTCGTTGCTGCAATTGTAAATCAACGATGTTATAAAAGGTTGTCGGTGATGCTACCATTAGCCACCGCCGATGCTAGGAGCGGAAGATTCGGCGAAGTCTTTGCCGGCGACGGGTAGGAGTGTCACAAGTGTCGGTCAGGACTCACGGAGGAGCGGCGGGGTGTGGTGCTGCTACCAACGGTGGTCGGGGCTGCCACCGACGGTACTATGGGTTGCTACGAGATGACGCCCGGATGCTTTTTTGTAAGTTTAACCGGCATGGAAAAAAATACTTCAAGAATGCTTGAATAGCACAAAAAAAATTGCTACAATGTCTCCGACGAGGTCTCTGACAAGGTCACCTCGAACTTTTTTTTCCAGCAAGGGATGTTACAATAGCACCAATAAGTTGCTACGATTGGAACATTTTGCTCCCTGTAAGCATTTTCTGGGATTTGCTACAATAGTATAAAATTCTTATTACAAACGAACCGGTTTTGCTTCATAAAAGCATTTAGGGGATTTTGGGGGGAATTGGACATTTGTTACAATAGCATAAAATTCTTATTACAAACGTTTTTTTTTGCTTCATAGCCTTTGTGTCTTTTTTATGAATGGAGCTGCTAGCCTGCTATGCACAAAACACAAAAGAATATAAATACAAGGGTTCGATTTGGTCCAAGTAAACGAAGTATATGTTGTTCCCGAGTTATCATGTTTGTACTCTCTTCTCCCCAAGTATCACTGCATGCTCTGGAGAAAACGATGAGATTAATTTGAGTTTGACTGTTCAACTTTTCTACAAGGCTATGGCTACATGACTCGTTTGTAAAATTGAATGTGAATATTCTGAAAGGGGCTAAAGATGCAGGTCGAGAATCTTACGGCATTCGTGACTGCAGCCACGATTTTTTTTTTTTAGAGTACGTGCCAGATTTTGGCTGCTGCCTCCATCTTCTCCCTGAAGCTTTTCTCCTCGTCCTGTACCGTTACGAACTCTAGCTTCTTCCAGTCATATTTGAGCCCGGCCCGGCAGCTTCTTGTTCATTGGCTCTGTCTAGGGCAGAATCAGCCAACACAGCTATATCATTAGATGTTACTGTCCATAACATCCATGGCAGAACAATAGAACATACCTTTTTCTGGAGCTTATCTCTTTGCCGGACACGGTAGACATTTTTTTCTTGTTCAGCGTTGAGGTCCTTTGATTGGTCAAGGTCATCTCCTTTAGCTTTACAGTCTGTAAGAGAAAATTGAAGCAAGCGTAAAATAGAAATATGAAAGATTGATTTCTACCACTTGGAGGAGCCTGGGCTCCTTGCTCCATTCTATGAGCTGGCGGTGCTGAACGGGTAAATTATGACCGTCGATGACCTTCTTGGTCTCTTGTAGCAGCTTTGCAAACTCACACATCATAATTTACAGTGGCAAGAGAAACATGAGTTAGTTTTACAGTAGCTTCCATGATTGGAGAAAAGAAAACCTGAGATACAACAGCGGATCACCTGAGTAAAGTTGTTGACTTGGATGTTGAGCTTCTTGATGACATCTATGATTTCCCTATTGGGGACCGCGACACCTGCAGGAAACAAACTGTACAGCAAACCGGAATACTTGACACTGTTGAACTCTGTCTGTGCACTGAAAGCTCTCTTTCCACAGCAAAACTGACAGCAATCATTTTCTGTGCTTGAAAATATCCCACCAGAATGAAACACATTCATCGGACTTTGCAAAATCTCCACCCAAGGAGAAAAGCAAGTATTCCACTAGACAAGATAACATCAGCATAGTTCTTGATAACCACTAGACAAGAAAAAATTTACATGACAGGGAATGCACAAAGCAACAGAGAGAAATGACTAGCTAGGGAACCATCCAACTCGCTAATTGTCATATGTTGGATCTTTCTGATTCAACATAGATCCAACATATAGGCAAATGACATGGTGAAACAAAAGTGTTACTCCAGGTCTTGCGTTACAGACACATAAACTACCATCCACCTAGAGGATCCCACCCCCAT
This sequence comes from Poa pratensis, assembly GCA_947311845.1. Taxonomy (NCBI): domain Eukaryota; kingdom Viridiplantae; phylum Streptophyta; class Magnoliopsida; order Poales; family Poaceae; genus Poa; species Poa pratensis. The sequence continues at coordinate 25,981,409 of CAMZMU010000108.1, read as the reverse complement.
ATATACAAAATATTGTTACTTCAGGTCTTCCATACATACTCTACCGCTTCCTCTTCTTGTCCTCCTTCAGGTTGGATGCAAGCTTGGCAAGTTTGGCAATGAGCTCGTTCAAAACAGAGGGATAGGTCGTAGTAATTCGCTTCCAGCCATCAGTGGCCATTACTTTACCCAAACACTTGGGAGATTGGACTTGGATAAAGGTCAAGCAAGCCTCCTTCAATTTGCGGCAATAGTGCTGCTCGGCTAGAGCAAGAGTGGATGCCACGGAGCTCACGCCTATATGCTCAGACAAGTGCTCTTCACATAAGAGCTTGAGCATATCTATCTGCCGCGACAAACAAGTCTTGCAGCCACATTACATACTCTACTGCTTGCTCTTCTTGTCCTTGTTTGACAAATCCTTCTCTATCTCCTTTCATGTTGTTGTCTTTGCCAATGTCAGGGAATGCATCTGTGTAGATGAAGCTAAGCAAAGCCCTAAACAGTTTTGCTTCCATGTCTTTGACCTGTATGACACTTGACGTAGTGCCTTCCTTCATGGGGCCAAAGAGCTGTGCCATGAAGACCGTAGATCGGGCAGCAAGCACACACCGGTGTGCAGCGAACGTCTCGCCACTGACCTCAAATGTCACATCAGCGCCCATCTTGTTTTGGAGGAGATTGTCAAGATGCTGGCATATGTCAGACATGGTGGCATCCTGGGTGTTGGGGTCCTTGCAGATCATGATGTCACACCGGATGGTGAAAGAACCATATTTCAGATGAGTTGATCGTTCAAGGGCATCTCTTCTGATAAACTTATCGCAGCCATGGTAAGAATCATCGCTGGAGAAGCTGCAAGTTTCAGCTGCACGAATGTGCATCGGCTTTTGATACTCAACCTGGTCGATGAAGCTAAACTGGAACTTCACCTTCACAGGAGGCTGGTCTTCAACAAAACCGAGGCAGAGAGAAATGTAGTCGGCACAGCTCGGATCGCAACCGTTAGGATAGTAGAGGATGTACCAATCATAGCCTCCTACTTTGAAACAGTGGGAGGAGCTAATTTCGCATCCGTTGGGATACTCTTGTACGGTACGCAAGTGTTCGTTGACCACAAGCAGGTGGTAGCCGCTGTCCGTGTTGGCGTAGACGGGAAACATGGTTAACTTATCTCCGTCGGTGACGACAGATACACCAGTGAACGACGACATGACGAGATCTGCGATTCGACGAAGAACGGCAAAATCAAGTCACCATTCACATTCATGTCCCGCTGCTTGAATGCTTATCCCAGGAAACAGAGCAAGCGACGGAGGCTCGCTGGTGCGTATGGCCTGGGCATTGCGCGGAGAGTTAGGGTTCGGTTGACTATAAAATCAATGTCATTTTTGTTTGTGCTACTGGCATAACTTGTGCGCTCTCGTAACATTTCTTTATGCAACACTACAAATCAGGAGAATAGCAGCAAATATCTGTAAAATTGGGATATGCGCAGCTCACGGTGGGGATGCATAGCAAAACACCAAAAGGGAGTTCGGATCCTCACCGGAGGAGAGAGCCCGGTGGCGGGCTGGGCAGAGAGATGAGATCGGTGGCTGGAGGGCGTGATCGGGCTGAAGAAGCTCGTCCGGCGGGAGGGGGTGCTCGTCCGGCTGGAGGAGGTGGAGAACCTGGTCAGCTTCCGCTAGCTAACCCACGAATGAACCGGCAGTCGGACGGAGAGGAAACTCCCGCTTGCCAACCCACGCTTCAACCGGCGCACGCTTGGAGTTTCGCCTCCGAAACCGCTCGCTGCGCCGCCGTCGATTCACCCGGAAACAGAGTGCGCCCGCGGCTCGTCGGTGCGTGCGGCCTGGGTGGAGTTAGGCTACCACGTTGGCTGGGCCTTTGAGGGCCCACGACAATGGACTGTCTGGGCCAGATGTACATAGGGACAGATGCATATTCTGAAATGTATGCACTACTATATTATTCTTGAGATATATAATGATAGACGTATACACTAAAACTATATCCTATAGCTGCACAAATGTAGGAAATATGCCATACTTGATTGTACGAGCATTATCCACTAATAATGGATGAACCAATGATCTAGTATTGCTATCTAAAGAAATGATTTAGTGTTGTTGAAGCTCTGTGAATACATATGACAAGTTGAACGCATTTCAGAATATGCATTTTTTTAAAAAATATATAGGGCCTTCAGCTGACATTTACTGCCTGTTTTTTTTCTTGGATAGGCAGCGAGGGTGAGATGCCATGTCGGTACGCGGATAGGAGGATGCACAAGGCGAAGTCGGGAAATGAGCCCCCTTGTAAGTCAGGAAAACAGACAGACAAATAAAGATTGCATTTTTATTACCTTGAATGGATGATGTTGTAACAATCTTACTCTACAAACGAACATTGATCCTGGGACGAGCAAGCACCTGTCAGTTTGCATATTATTTCTTTATCTTGCGCATTGCTTTCGATTATAGAAGAATTCACCATGTGGAATCAAACGTGTTGTTTGAGAATGATTCTAAAGTGTCGAGACTTTAAAAGAGGAAACATCTAGATGACGTTCTTCTGTAACTAGAAGTGCAGGCAAAAATTGCGTCAAGTTAACTAAAAGCTGTGCAGGCAGTATTCAGTCTCTGTATCCTAATCGATTACTTAGTTGGCTGTTCAAGCCAAGCATTAATCACCACATCCATCTGGATCACTTGGTAGCATTGGCCAACACATGCATACACTTGGTTAGTTTCAACATTGGCATCTGAATCATCAATCACGTCAGTTTTTGCTAGTTATCAGGCATGAAAGAGGGCTGGTTATCAGAGTACATACATCATTTGCTGCACTCGCTCAACTCTCTAGCTACAGTTTGAAGCATCATTTTGTTTCAGTGCACTGAAAGCTGCTCTCTTTCCACAGACGAAATTCACCTGGGCTTAACTTCATTATACATCAGAATTAATGATGAACCACATCGATCACATGCTGACTGGCAGTTCCTCATCTCCACTACTAATAAAAGGGCGAAGTTGAATTCCGCTACAGCCACCAAACCCAATCGTACACAGGTCAACCAGCACCGTTAGATCGTGCGAATAAGGACAGATCCAACGAAACATCTCCGTTCGATCAAAACGCAGTACAAGGAACGTCCCAGATGCATCCTGTCGACCGGCAGAAAATTTCCTGCCAGCGACCCGCTCGCCGCCGCCGCAATCCGCTCACGCCCACGACTCCCTACAACCATGGCGCTATCCCCTCTCGCTCGCTCGGGGCCGGGTGCCGCCGACCGCCTCGTCGCCGTTGCGATCCTCGCGTTCCTCTCTGCGGCAAATCTCGTGCTCACTGCCGCCGTTGTGCGTGCCCGCGACCGCCAGGTCGACGACGACGTGGCGCGCGTGCTCGAGTTCTCCGGCGAGCCGGACCTCGCGGCGGCCATCCTCTCCCGCCTAGGCCGCTTGCAGCGGGAGGACGACCAACACCTCTGCGCCACCTCCGACCGCATCGTCGCCGGTGCTATCCTCGCATTCCCCTCTGCGGCAGTTCCCGCACTCCTTGCCGCCGTTGTGCGCCCGCGGCCGCCAGGTCGACGACGACGTGGTGTGCGTGCTCGAGTTCCCTTCCACATTGCCGCCGACGGCTCCAGCGCGCCGGCCATATCTCCTTCCTGCTCAGCGCCTGCCCCGTCCCTTCTCACCACGCGCCGCCGTCCGGCATACCCTACTCGCCCCCGCTAGCACCAGCGACTAGCTCCCCGATGCGGGCCACCTCCACCCCGCCACCGGCTGGCTGCATACTGAACGTCGGCGTGCTGCAACCGACATTAGAGTCCACCCAGTGTTATCCTGGAAGTCGGCCTACTCCTTCTGATGCAGGGCAGGTTCCTACGATGGTTTTTCTGATCATCAACTTGTCCTCTATCTGGATCATCAGATCATGTTTTATACATCCCCTATACATCATATTCCATGGTCGATTTTGTTGCTTTAACTTTGTCTTTAACACTTTGATTCAGTAGGCATGCTTAACCATGTTCGTATGCTCTTGTAAAACGATTGCATTTCCTGATCTCTGACAGAGCCCACGGGCTCCCGAGCTCCCGACAGGTGTGAACTACTCTTTTCCAAATGATTATTGTTGTCGGATTCCAGAATAGTATTAACATAAAAGCTGCTGGCTATGGTGGTGCACTGCTACAGAAAGTTCAGTTTGGTGCTGTTTTTAGGTTCAGTTCAACCATCTTCAGAACTTCACTTGAATGTTTCTGCTCAAAGAAATTTAGTTAAGTGTGCCGTATGCATTTCATGGACAGAGACATCAGGCGGCTCGCAGAAATGAACAAGGTTCATTCTTTAACAGGAGGCGACAATAATATGACGACATAGTACGACGCTGCAGTGTAATTTCAGTAATAGTTTACTCTTGTATGTGTGTTTACAGGATTTGTCGCTGCATCATTTAGTTGATCACATAGATAATCTGACTTGACTACCTTTAACAGGAGTTTTTTTAAAGTCATTTACACTGTGAAATAAAGAATCATTTATCTTTTAGCCTTAATAAATTTACTAATGTTTCAAATATGTATCTTGTATGCTTTGACAATTTCGTATATTCACTTCATTCTTTTTCATGAAATATATGGATTTGTAGTAGCTAGAGTTTACAAGTTTCTTTGTGAAGTGTGTACAGATTTTTAAGATTGTACAAGAGTATATTCTGGTGATTATGATGCTGGTGCAACTGATGCTTAGCATGACAATCACACCTCTGAGCATGCTAATGAGGAAGACCTGAAGTATATTTGTAAGAGGTAGTACTTACAAGTCTGGAATTAAGGGTGTGTGAAATAAACTGCATCCAGAAGTACAAATTAGTACAATGAATCTTTTCAATTTTTTTGTCATTGCACGGGAATTATCTTATATTTTGTACATGGATCATCATTATACGGCTATTTACTTTGTACATGGGTTGCCTGGTTATTAGTGGCGAAGTAAAATTGTTGCCATTGTCATTTTGGGTCCTAATACAGAACCATCTTTTGGGTTGCTAGATCCTCAGTTTGGTATTTGGTGCATCTGCAAGGAGGCATGTTTCTACATCTCTAGGAGTTAATACTGATGTGTATCACTTAAATATTTAATGAGATAACACAGTATGGGATGTCTACTCTGTCCCGAAAGGTATCAACCATTATTGGAAAAACTATGGATTTTTTTGCTCCGAGCGTTTCACCTTTTGCCTTTGTGACAAAAATGATAATGGTAATGTTTCCTTTTGGTAGGATGGATGTAGGTGCACATTTTGAAAGGTTCGATTTTCTGAGGCAACACAATTGTGAATATCGCATCTTGTTATGAATTTTGGTCAACACGTTTGTGCAATTGAATTCTCAGAGTTGTATATAACATATTAAAACTATATTTCGAAAGAACGTATTATGTTTTGTAGACGTGTGTTGCACGTGCAAAGCAACTAGTGGTAGAAATACACCGGAATCCAACAGGAGCCTCTCTCTGTGTGTGTGCGTACGCTGCAACTCATGGTGTTTTCATGTGAATCACAGCTGTAAAGTATATATACAGATACATCATGCATGTGTGTTCGAAAATACACCACGTACCAGAATAGAGAACCCCATCATCTTTTGTGAGATCTCTCCATCAACAAACAATTTCGCCATATTTCCAGGCCGACTTACATCATACTCCTTAGTACGTACTGAAAATGACCACATGATGCCACAAACAGATGGTGAAACAATCAGACTTTAGATGACATGATTAACTTGTCTATAAGAATTGGGATGTTTATAAGAATTCTCACTGGTCATTTTTTTGTGTACCAGCATAACTTGTGTGGTATCGTAATAAAATTCCATCAACATTAGTTTGTGCAGTACTACAAATCAGCAAATTAAGAGGGGACTGTAATGCCCCGGGAGTTTTCCCCATTAGATTTGTTTGTTTTGTCTTTTTGGCATCATCATGACATCATCATGCATTTTATCACATTTCATGTTTTCCTAAATAATTAAAAATGTTATTTTAGCAAACCTTATTTTTTTTTCAAATAAGAAATCTGTCTTTCATCTCTTTGCTAATTTCTTTTCTCTCTTATCTCTTCTTTTATCTTTCATATCTTTTATTGCTGAATAAAAGAAATTCGCAGCAACTTCTTAAATGGCCAGGACAGCTTCTGTTGGCCCATCTTCTCTTCTGGCCCATTTCTCCCGAAGCCCACCTTGCAGCCCAACCCATCCTCCCTCCTGTCTTCTTTCTCCGTACAGGAGAGCACGCACCGGGCGTGAGCACCACCACCACGCCATGTGCCTCCTCCACTTTTTTCCCTCCCATAAAACCAGCAGCTGCGCCGCCTCCTGCTAACCCTAGCTGATTTCTCCCTCTCTCCCTCATGACCGCCGCCACTCTGTTATTCCTCCCACCTTTTCCCCCCTTCCCGAGCACCTCCATGGCTAGGTCATGGAGCTCACCACCGCGCCGTCGCCATGGACCGCTGGAATACTTTCAGCCATGTCCAGGAGATGCTTCTTGACGTCCGCATCCTCCACGCCGAAGGAATCGTGCCGGGAGCTCCTCAAGCCGTCGCGTTCTTCTTTTTCTTCCTCTCCGGCCGAGCGCCCGCCGTCTTCGTCCCCGTCTGCCCGCGGTTCCCCGAGCAAGGCCGCCATGTCCAGGAGCTGCAACACCCTCTTATTCGTCGTATGCGTGGAATAAACGGAGCCGGAGCTGCCAAGGTCTTCGTCCACGACGTCGACTACGTCCGCCCGCGGGAAGCCGGTCGCCGCTCTGCTTCCTCGTCTCCGACAAGTTCCGCTCGCCGTCGTCATCCCCATGCCAAAACGCTTCGCCAACGGCCCCTTGGTGAGCAGCCACACCTCCCTGCCCTCTTTCCCCTTCGTTTCCGTCGCTGTAGCTTCCTATTCCGTTCGCGCACGATCTCTGTCCGCCATGGCCGATGCGTGCACAAGCCGTGAGCTTGCACGTCGTCGCACAGCACGCATGCTCTGGTGCTGCTCCTGCTCCCCTCTCTACACTATCGCACACCCCAGCTCTCCCTGTGCCCACGCGCACGAGCGCCGCACGCTTCAGGTCGTCGTTGGCCTCGTCTCCCGTCGTCACCGTTCTGCACTTGAACCTGAAGACTGAACCTTTCTGTTCAAGTTCAGTTAGCGTCCCCTTTGTACTTTATGTTCGGTCGCTTCTGAATTCTAACACGAACACGGAGCTAGTACAGTGGCCTGCCGCTTGACCAGTAATCCACGAGATCGCGGTTCAATTCCTACCGGAAGCAAAGCCTATTATCTTATCTTTTTGCAGCAATGTGCAAATCTTGTACATCCTATATCTTTTGTTTTACAAATCCAATCAATACAAATTATATGTCCATATTTATCACAAAAATGCAAGGAATATTAAAATGTCATCCATGTTCATGTTTGCATCATCTAGCTTGTTGTTTATTAGTTTTTGCATGCTCACCTAAATAAATAAATAATATGGAATGTGTGGGCATTTAATTAATTAGTGCCCTATTCCATTTAATCTTGAGTAGATCACCCATGCCATGTCTCACATATTAGTCAACATTTAAATTTGATGGTTAGCTAAATAACTTGAACCTTCTAATTAATTGTCGGAACCCGGTTCCGCTTAATTTGGCTTAAGTTGCATCTTGCCATGTCATGCATCATCTCCAACATGCTGGATCTTTTGCCATAGTTGTAAGATGCATCTTTTGCGTTTTCCAGTGTTTGTTGCTTCTTCGTGGTTAAGACGCTGAGATGATGTGAGCAACGACAAGTTCTGCTACCCCTACCGTGTTTCCAGGCAAGCTTTGCTCACTTGCTACCATTACATTGTCTTCCATTCTTGCCGTTGATCTATGCTACCCTTATGTTACGATGCTTGTGTCTCGATCCCATTCATGTTTACCTTGCAGCCACATGCAGCCTTATCCCCACATCCTATCGCCTTGTTGTTTGTTTACTGTTGGCCTTGCGAGTCATAGTTGCATGCTTAGATTTGTTGTTGCGAGTCGGTCTTTCTTATATTTCACTTGCTTAGTATGATAGGTTGGCTCACCCTACTTTAAAATGATGATAATGTTTGTGGGAAATGAACTAAATGATAAGGCACCCGGCGGAAGGCCAATGCGTTGGTGCTTTGTTCTGCTAAGTGTCGCCTTAGGACCTTAGTTCTTGTCCCTGGATCCAAGACGAGCGCGCTACCCACATGTGGGAGATCTTATGGAATCCCCCTCGACTTTGACCGGAACTTCTGCTTGTCCAGGGGCCACACCTAGTTCGGGTTTTCCATTTGTCTCATATGCATCGATACTAGTGTAGTATTTTTACTTTGGCGGTGTGCCTTGTTACATGCATATAGGGCGCGGCCTGTTGGTGCGGAGGGGTGTCTCATGCGGGAATTCGCACCCTTTTGGCCGGGACCAGCATAGCTCCCGTGGCTCCTTGGACTTGTTGCGGTGAAGGAAAGAGTAGTGTTGTGAGACCCTACCTTTTTACTGGGTTGATCGAACGTGTATGGGTTAACAGTAGTGCACCCCTGCAGGGATAAATCTTTTCGAAAAGCCGTGTCCGCGGTTATGGACGACTTGGTGAAGGTGCTGGCTAACAAGATCATAGACAACTTACACCTAATGATTCTAATTAAGTTGACTAGTAAGTTAGACTTACTTTCACAATAAGATGTAACTAAAACTGACAACTGTGTGGGTTTCCCTTGATTGCTTCCTCATACTTGGTTGAGGGGGTGAATCTGGGAAGTGTTATGATTGGTGTTAGAATCTAGTTGGTTTGATCGCGCTCTCTTATCTCTCTCTTTTAGCCGGAAGTTGTAGAGTGTCTCTATAGGTTGTTTAGTGTTGCTGCTGCCGCTCAGTCCACCTTCCCTTACCTTTGGTAGTCTTTGTGTTGGTATCAATTGAGCATTGCTTGCCAGGCGGTTGTGCCTGACCCATCTTTGGGCTGTACTCTTTCGTGCAGTCAACAGGTTTGAAGTCTGACGACGTTAGCTTGGGTATCCCTCCGGCTCGGCCTGGGCAGGGATATGGACGCCATGGTTATCTTCAGGACTCTTAGTCCAATTGTCCGTAGTCGGATACTATTTCGCTTTCGCTGTGCTTTGGATCTTTGTAATGTATCAGTTGTATCTTGACTCGTTTGAGTCGTTCTTGTATATATATATCTTCTTCTGTTGTTGTTGCGGATTATTTCGTGAACTGTTGTAATGTTATCACAATTCCACCCACATAACGCGCATGTTTCAGCGTGCACGTTATGTCTGGTGGGCGTCCTAAGATCGTTATTATGCGGATTTTGGCTGAATCGCTAAAATCTGCATGGTACCGATTTTGGGGCGTCACAGGGACATACAAACTAAGCTAGCTCAGTCTGTACAGTCTGTGTACGTATTCAGGCACCGCCCCGAGATTCAGTCATCATTTACCTTAATTACTGTCATCTCACCTCAACTGAGAGGAAACCAATAGAATGACCAGGTACAATACAAACTCCTACAATCGACCCTCAGAGACATATCCATGCCCCAGCTGTGTCACACTTGATGAAGGCTCAAGGCGCTACGTTGCCAAAAACAAGAGATCGGTGAAAAACAAGTACCTGCGTAAAACAACTTCCTGCGATTTTGCAGCAGGATACTGCCGCCTTATAACATAGGCAGACCAAGCATGGTCACCGCAACCGACGATTCCCATGCACAACACCCCTAACACCCCTGCATTCGCAACCCTGGAGAGTAGAAGCACGGAAATATAAGACACGTCTTCAGCCAAATGCAACCGTCCTAAAACTTAAGAGCACAGGAAAGCTCTCTAACAGGATACATTTTCCCCCAATGACAGTAACCAAGAAACAGTTGCCAGTTTCTCACGCAAACAGTAATGGACGAGGTCACAGAAGTTGGAGGATGACAGATGATCAACTGCAGGGTATCATTGACTGAAAATTATAGATGCAATGGTGCTTTCTTATATACGATATTTTCGCTTGAGAAATCCAAAATTATGAACTGAACCGACCTAACTGAAAACAATTCAGTTATCCACGGAAGTTGGACTGGACATCATTGCTAAAAGGCTTTGGCCTTTGGCTACATGATTTATTTGTATTTCAATGTTAATATTCTCAAAGGGGCTAAAGATGCAGGTTGAGAAGCTTACGGCATTGGTGAATGCAGCCAGGACCTCCAATCTGTTATACCTGTAGGATAGGATGTGGAATTAAGAAAAGCACAAATGAATGAATGTAACCAGTCTGGAGCACGATCTGAAATTATATATACTCTACTAGTACTAAACGAGTAAGGAGAAAGTAAGTAAAGTACCAGTAGGTGTCGACGGAATCGTCCTTGGTCCGGGAGGCAGCCACGGGGAACAAGGAGAAGCTCAGCGGATTGTAAAATTTCAGAGAATGTAACGGGCAAACTGGAAGGTAACACTAGAATAAAGATATTTCTCTAGAATCACTACAAACAGAAAAAAATTTGGTATTAATGAAGATGATGAATCGCTAGTCAGTAGAAAAAACAGTCCAGCTGTGCAAAAACAAGGATAGAAATATTCAATCCTACCCCCTTGGTCTAGTAGCATAGTTACCATCATATCCTCGAAATTGTCCAGTGATTCGTCAACATTCTTCTTGTAATTTAAAACTGCTATGTAAAAAAACACATAATATCTAAAAAAATATTAGTGTTTAGGTGGATATAACAAATCACATAGCTGAAGATAATGCCCAGCATAACCTACTTATACTTCCTCCATGTTTGCCATGACAGGGGAAGGCACAAAGCATCAATATATGAGAAAATACACTGAGAAACGACTACTCCCTCCGTTTAGGTTTATAAGTCCTCTACGTATCCCTAGGTCGTAAATTTGAGCAACATAATGTGATTTATATATTGTAAAAAATATATAATTAGAAAATTCAGACTTTATATTTTCTAATGGTATAATTTTTGTATTTAAATTTTTATATTATATTAGTTAAATTCACGACATAGGGATACGTAGAGGACTTATAAACCTAAATGGAGGGAGTAGCTAGGTTACTTGCACAGATTAATGTTGACGCTTACACCTGAAATTATAGACCATCCAATTCAAGATCTGCGATAAGTTGGATCTTTCTAGTTCAGCATAGATCCAACATATAGGCAAGCAACATGATTAAACAAAAGTGATAGTCCAGGTCTTGCATTACAGACCCGTAGGCTACCATCTAACTAGAGGATCACACCCCATATATGCACAATACTGTTACTTCAGGTCTTGCATTACATCCTCTACCGCTTCCTCTTCTTGTCATTCTTCTGATTGGATGCAAGCTTGGCAATGATCTCCTTCAAAACAGAGGGATATGTCGTAGTTAAATGGTCCCACCCATCAGTTTCCATTACTTTATCCAAACATTTGGGAGATTGGACTTGGATAAACCTCAAGCATGCCTCCTTTAATCCATGGGAGTGGTGCTGCTCAGCTAGAGCCAGCATAGACGCAAGCGAGCTCACACCTATGTGCTCGGACAACTTCTTTTCACATGAGAACTTGAGCTGTTGGATATCATATCTGTCTGCCGCTACAAACAAGTCTTGCAGCCACGTAACAGCTGCTGCTTCATCTTCTTGTCCTTCCTCAACCTCCACTGCTTCATCCTCCTCTTTTCCTCCTACCTCCTCCATGCTGTTGTCCTTGCCCATCTGAGGGAATGAATCTGTGTAGATGAAACCAAGCAAAGCCTCAAACACTTTTGCTTCTATGTCTTTGATCTCTATGACACTGGACGTAGTGCCCTCCGTCATGGGGCCAAAGAGTTGTGCCATGAAGACTTTAGATCGGGCTGCGAGAACACAACGGTGTGCAGCGAATGTCTCGCCGTTGACCTCAAATGTCGCATCAGCACCCACCTTATTTTGAAGGAGATGGTCAAAATGCTGGTGTATGTCAGACAGGGTGCCAACGGCATCACCAGTGGTGTGATCCTTGCAAACCATAATTTCACACCGAATGGTAAAACAATCATCCTTCAAATGAACCGATCTTTCAAAGGCATCTCTTCTCATAAACTGAATGTCGCCAATGAGATGACCTTTGTTGGAGAATCTGGAAGTTTCTTTTGCACGAATGTACATCGGCTTTTGATACTCAACCTCGTTGATGAAGCTAAAACAAAACTTGGCATCCACGGCCTCTTTCCCTTCATCATCGTCACAAAGGCCAACATAGAAGGAGATGAAGTCGGCAGAACTTGGAACCTCGCCGTTAGGGCAGTACAGTATGCACCATTTATGGCCTCCTACCATGAAAGGCGCGGAGATAATTCCATCTCCGTTTGGTTTCTCTTCTACGGTAAGTGAGTAGTCTTTGACCACAAGCAGGTGGTGCCCGCTGTCCGTGTGGACGTCGACGGCCGATGTGGTGCAGTGCTTGCCTTCGGTGATGACAGAGACACCGGCGAACGACGACATGACGAACCTGCCATTCGATCCAAAATCAAGTCACCATTGACATTCATCACAGAGACGGATGAGCTGAGGGGGCAAACCTGGTTCACTTCGCGCTGCTTGAACCACTGGACGTCGTCCGGCGGGAGGAGGTGGATTGGGCCAGAGGAAGCGGCGGCAGCGACGTCACCTCCCCGCTGCTTGAGACGTCGCTCCACTCGCTGGTGCGTAGAGCCTGGGCATTACGCGGAGAGTTAGGGGGTTCGATTGTGTATAAAAATCCATGTCATTTCTGTTTGTACTAGCATACTTGTGTGCTCTCGGTACAAAATTCTATCAACATTTGTTCATATAAATACTACAAAAACCAGGAAAACGGCATCAAATATCTAAAAAATTGGCACATCACATACATAATTCTGTTTGTACAGTAGTACATTACTACAGATCAGCTAATAGGGGAGATACGGATTACCAAGAGTGGGATACATCAGTGGCAAGCTGGCTCACCGGGGGAGAGAGGCAGGCCTGGGGAGGGAGGAGGGGCTCCTGGCTGGGGGAGGGGACGGCGAGCTTCAGGAGGCGGGAGGAGGTGCTCGTGCTGGCGGCGGCGAGCGATCGAACTTGGTACATAAGATTCCGGGCTTGAACCGGCGGCCGCTCGATTCGCCACAGAGTGCGCGGCGGCGGCTCACAGTGAGAGCTCACAAGGGGAGATGGGTGGCTTTCGTCCGGCGGCGTCGCTTCTCCCCGGAAACAGAAGCGGCTCGTTGGTACTCGTACGTAGTTACAGTAGGGTTCAGTACTAGGGCGTGGACTAGTTGGGGGCCCACGGGCTGAAAGCTCGTCTCTCGCGTCTCGTACTCCCGTTTTCTTATAATGCACCGACCTGAGCAACGATTTTAACTCGTTACTAACGAGTTTCACGAGCTTCGTTAAACTTGTTAGCAACGTGACAGTAGGCTACGAATCATGACAGTAGGCGCAAATCTGCATCTTTTAAGTATTTTTTGCATACGGTAGGTCTTTGACAAATGCATGTCAGCATATTCTTGTAAGTATATCTATGTCCAAAATCTGTTACTCCTGATGCTTGCTTGATAGCTTGCTTAATTAGCTGAATATCCTGATACATCTTCTTAACGAGTTGCTCATTATTAAATTTAAATTTAGCTCATTATTATTAACTAGCTTAACGATCCGTGTCTTAACGATCACGAGTCATAAGGAGCCGAGCTTTAACGAACCGATCAGCTCGTTAGTCCAGCCCTACAGTACGCGTGGACACTCAGGACGTGACACGAATGTATGCGGCATGGCCTCGAGGACGGACGCGTTTGGTGCACGAGCAGCATGGCAAGGACGGTTTCGACGACCTGGACGTGGCTCCTGGCGGACGCGCGCGGCGTGCACGTCCGTGGAACACGCACGTCATGGCTGACACACCGACCTAGACTAGACAAGCGGATGATGCGAGGCTATCCTCGAACAAGTCCGTGACGCGATCGTTGGGTCCCCTGCCTTGGCCTCCCGCCTCGCCAGCGCCACCGCACGGTCCATGTGCACTTCCATCACGTCGCACGGGCGGCGCCAGCCTGCTCCGACGAGCTCTGAATTACGACGACCATAAGGTGTTCGAAAAAATGTCTTACTAGGGTGCTACATCCTTGCAATGAAAAAAATCATCAAGATCTTTCTGTAAAAAAACAGCACAATCGGCACGCCATATCACTGTAACTTTGATGAGTCAGCGAGACATGCCAGTGTTTGATACTTTGTTGGCGAAATTGTGACCAATATGCTCATCTTTTAGAGTTGAGTGACCAGATTATCACACTTTGAGAATTATGTAACCAAAGTACTCATTAGGGATATTAAAACTCAGCTAAACAGGAGCTCTCTCACGACCTCTGCTTTCTCTGCCGTTCGATCCTCCTCCTGGGTCATCCCTGGCCATCGATTTTTGTTTAGTCACGCATAGCAGACACAATTTCAGAGTGTCACATATTTCCCGGGGCATCGGTGAATACTCTCAAATCCCGCACCCTCTGTTATAATTATCTATTTCCGGGAACCGTCTCCTCTAACGTGAATATGCAAGTCATGAAGCAGTAGTATTAGTTTTAGGTCAGTGTAAAATCTTGAAGGAAAGTCAAGTTAACATAGGAGGTACTGTGTATTATGTACTGTAACTAATTAATGTAGTACAAATCATCTTAACTACCATAAATTTGTACTATATAAATTAATTTAAATCATATTAGAATTAAATTATACTCCCGCCATTCCTCAAAATACGGCGTATAGCTTTTTTTTAAGTCAAACAATTTAGTGACTAACCTTTTGTAAAAAAAATTTACCAACAACTACGATATTAGAAAGATATTGTATGAAGGTTTATTTCAAATTTTATCTAATGATATTTATTCTATATGTATATTTTAATGTTTTTCTCAAAGTTTGGTCAAACTTTGTGCAGTTTGACTTCTGAAAACTGCAGGCCTTATTTTGAAAAACAGAAGTAGCTTGTCTTTGAATAAGACAAGTTATCTAAACCGAGTCAAATTCTTCCCAATCAAATCAAATCGACCACGCATCTTTCCCATCCCTCCGTCCTCCAAACCCTAATCCTCATCGTCCTGGCTAACGTTGCCATGCCGCTCCCTCCATCTGGCAGCGGCCGCGCCAATCCCCAACCAGCCCCTCGCCGCGGCCGCGGATCCTCCGGCAATGATGACATGTACTAGTATTATTCATCTCCTAAAAAGCACAATTGCGGACTATGGCGCGATGATGACGTGTATTATTAAGGCACAATTGCTCATCTAGCCTGCTTGTTCCACTTCAGGTGTGATGAGGAGCAGCATGTGGGAAGCAGTCCATCGGCGCAGACGCCTCATCCAGAGGGCATCCAGCATCCAGCCTACAGCAGCGGTCTGCCGTACGTCCACCGCCGCCGCCTCTCCCTCTCTCGTCGTTTAATCATGCTTCTTTTTTTGGTACCTGATCTAGCTGAAAGCAAATTGTTTTGTTTACTGATGGAGATAGATTGTTTTCTTGATAGTATAGGAGGTTGATATAATTGACTGTTCCGTACATTATATTTCTAGTGGTTCTCTGGCTTTTTGGTAAACAGATTTGATATAGAGAGCAAAAGAAGTTTCTTTTGTGAAATCTACAGTGGGATGTTACTGTGGATGTTTCATTCATCTCCTAAAAGAACATAAACCGTTGCTCTGCTACCCATTGGGTCTGCTTGTTCAACTTCAGGTGTAAGGAGAAGCATGTGGCTGAGCCTACATCTGCACAAACAATGCATACTATGACAATGGATGGATTGTCCACCACTACCGCATCCTTGCCCTCTCCGCGTTACACCATTGAGGCCTCGCCGCCATCAGGGCGTTGTCTTTCCTCGTCACCCATTTGGATACGGTGTGACTGTATGTGGGGAATCACATTCTACACCATAAAAGATCTTAGAGGATATTTCCACACATTTCCTCATGTGGGTGGACCGTTTCAGAGCAAAGACGAAGCTAACAAGGCTATTGATCGCTACCTCACTGACCACGAGGATTTGACAATGTGAGGTTTCTGAACTTGTGTATATATTTCCATCGATTCATCTCTCCCGTTCTCTTTGCATAGTTGCAACCGAAATATTCAGACAAAGCTTGTATGACGTAGGCCACAAAAGATTATCACAGGAAGCAGGAAACCACACGCATGGCTTTATGTTATCTTTAGTTGGTTGAAAAAGGACCATACTAGATTAAAATTAATATTCCTGCTTGAGAACTACTTCATCTGTCCCTAAATATAAGAAGTCCTAGCAGTTTAATTTGAACTGCTAGGACACCTTATATTTAGGGACAGAGGGAGTACTAATTAATATTGAGGGAGCATTACGTCTCAAAATAAGTCAAATCTACTGGCCAAAACAGTGTGAAACACACTGAATTGAGGACCTGAAACAAAACAAAGATAGATACATTAAAAAAAAAAGCTATTTGAGCACCGGCAGGTATGGAAACAGTTGCTCTGTTTTTGTTGTTGATTATTAATATGAGCTGTATTGGAGGTAATTTTGGAGCTGTTTGATCCCTTTTCAACAGTTCTCCACATAAACTAATTCACTCTTAAGCCTGTGTTGGTCTGTCATCGATCACACTGTATTCTTCCATGTTTCAAGAGGTACAGTTAGCTAATCATATAGAATACTCTAAATATGAACAGGGGCATGGGCCTTTCTGAAGTGGATAAGCTTGTTCAAATACACCGTTACTATCCTGATGGCACAAAGAAGCGTTGGAAAGCAGGACAACCAATTGATAGAATGCGTGATATGGATTACCAGTTGATTCAAGCTGTGGTGGGCAAGTACAATGACCATCACAATCTTTTTGGGGTTTGCTCTTTGTCCTCCCACCTTCTACCCTCTTTCTGTCCTGCCACCAGGACATATCATGTTGTTTTGCCCATTTATGTAACAATTAATCGCAGTCACTGATCAGATCCACGCTTCTTATTTAGGATCTTGCATATGAAGTCAAAGATGTTCTCGATAAGCCATCACGTTGGGAGGAAGAAAACTATAGGATGTACATTCATATGAATTTCACTGCAAAGACCAAAGGATCTGATGGGTTTGACACTGGCAGTGATAATCTATTCTTTGCTGAAGTCACATATGTGAGAGGAAAAGATGGATTAGTGGTGAACTGTTGCTGCATGGTCAAACATTTTGATAATGGTATTCTATACTCTTTATCTTAAATTATGTACTGTTGAAATACATTTTGTTGATTCGCAGTAACTTGAACTTACATGTTAAACGTTTTTGTGAGAATGTGTTTCAATCTCTAGTAAATCTATACCTCTTATAAAGCAAAACCCCACTAAGTTCATTTATGAATTTTCTATCTCCACATGCAGCATAGCCACATCATCAAATAATCTCAGCCATCCGATTTTGATTTTATGTCCGTCCATTTCCAGTGTGCAAGATGTCCATCCCAGCGAGCATGACACGTACCTAACCACAATTGCCACGCCACTTTATTTTTTTCTGTGACTTGCACACGATTGGATTTCTCTCATTGGTTGTCCCCTTCGCTTCCTTCTACAGCTGATGGAAGCTGGGCACCAATCTGAAACCGTTGTCGTCATACGTCTTCCTCTCCTCCACTACAGCTGTTGGAGGCATCTGAAGGGACGCTGCCATTAAAGACCTCGCTACACACTATATCATCAGGTACCCTCCTCCACGATTGAGTTTATGTGCCACTGAGCCATTGGTTTAGATTCTCTCCAGCGGGCGTCGTACACTTTCGTAGTCTCCCAACCACATTCATCCTCACCTTCGTTCAATTGTCGCTCCTTCTTAACGAAAAAACCAGCGTGCTTGAGCGAGCGATGGATCGAGATTGGCTTGGGGATCTTGGCCACTAGAAGATTTCTATGATAAGCGGAACAGCTTACGGGGCATCGTACAGCCAGGCTAGCAAACGCGAGTTTACTGGCAACGACATCATTCGTAAGTTTCATCAGGCCACTCACTTCTTTCTTTCTCCACCAAGCATCAACGTCCCTGCACGTCTGATCCCAGGACATGAGGTTTTTATCTGTGATTAAATTTTGCCTTTTCTTTTTTGAGGAATGGTGACACTTTGATATGCTGATTTCCGTTTGATATACTGCTACATAAGGATGGCGCTTCGGTTGGGCACCAATCTGAAACGGATTTAATTCTACCGAGGGATCTAGAAAGGCTATTCTGAACACCGCCGACTGAAGTTGGTTAGATTGCCTGACATATGTTTAATGAAATGGGTGAAAGATCTTTACTCTTATTTTTTCATCAGGTGCATTCCCCTTATCTCTCTATTCTGTCTAATTGATCAAGCAATGCTTTATTCAAGTTAATGAATTCACTTGACTGATTCTAACTCAAGTTAATGAATTCACACGACCTAATGTAATGGCAGGCGTTGCTCACGATTCAGCTGGTCCTCCAACTTATCCCCCACTTTTCTTTGGCAGAGCAGATGGAAGACGCTGATGATGCAAAGAGAAGATGTAAGACGCTGATGCTTTTTCACTTGAATGTTAATATTTAATGCAGAAGTATGTCGCCTTTGCATCGTTTTGCTCTGTTTCCTTGCAAAGATTTACACCGAGTAATTAAGATGGTACTCCTACGACTTCAAAGGTCCCAAATTATGCATCAAATGGTGTATTCATTTTGTGCATCCTGTAGTCCACATTTGCATGCCCACGTGGGCACTAAAGTCTCACCATGTGCTTGATTCCTAGGTGGATGCAGTTGAGAGCACACAGTTTGTACTACTGCCATAGTTCAGTTATGAACGTAACATCACGAATTGGCGAAGATCTAAAAGTTTCCTTTCATTTAAAGTATCAGCTATTTTCCGTATTTCCCTTTATACGGTTGCCAAGACCATTATAAACAACACAAGTGTGTATCGTAAACTAATAATCTTCTGCACTCTCTGTTATTCAAAAGAAGTGTTACTTTGGGACTTATTTGTTTTTATCAAGATACATAAGTGCGAAATCATGTTTGAAATTCCCGCAGCAACGCGCGGGGTATTCGTCTAGTTATCCTTAAATGTATTAACCCATTTGTATTCCCCTGTTTCATGTTGTCCATTATGCTTGAGCTTTATGTTTGTAATATTTCGATCCGGTTCATGCACAGCCATTTGTAATGAATGCATGTTATTATTATTACCTTCAATTGCTGTTACTCCCTCCGTTTAGGTGTGTAAGGCCCCTCACAAAGCGCAGCGCGACCAAGGTGTGATTCTACTGGTTGCCACCATCTTCTAATTTCACGAATCAACGCTGAGAGATTAAGAGGAGTTATTAGCGACATCAATTGGAAATTTTGCATGCGCGCTGAGAGAACCAATCAAGACCCACTGTTTGTGCATGCACGCGGAGAGAGCCAATCGAGTCAAACTTTTGCATGCATGCACTGCTGCTCGGTGGAGGAAGGATTAAATATACGAGGGAGAGAGAAGGGCTAGTTGCCCTATTAATTAGCCTAATTAATGAATTGGGGCCTTATTTCTTGTTCAATTCTGAACAAATAGTTTTTGGTGAGAGGCCTTACACACCTAAACGGAGGGAGTATATGTGTTGATGGTTGGTTGTCTGCCTGTTAAATGACGAGCTCCCCCTCCTTTAAATAAAGGTCCCTGCCTTGGTTGTGGAACTACCATGAAGCACCCCAACGATGGTAATGCATATAATGGCGGTCACATGAATGCCACATATAGCCTACCATACGGCAGTTTTCCTATAAAAGCTACTTGGGTCAAGGAAGAAGACGTACGTATAAGTATTTATTTCCTTGCAAGCTAGCATTTAACATTTTATTGCTTCAATGCTCATCGCAAAGTTCATGCCTTTTGCAGTCTGATGAGGAGGTGGAAAGACTGAGATTAATTTACGGGGTAATGGCATATTCTAGCACCATTTATCTATTTGTCGGTTACTCATGGATTATTATTATGCCTTGCTTGTGTATTTATTTTCTGTAGGGAGCTCGAGCCACTGCCGGTGTACCGCCCGAGGCTTAACTGTGCTAAGGCAAACTTAGATTGGCGCTTCTGGCCATTAAAGGTCCTCTTGCATATTTTCTAATGACTCGACCTATACTTTGCCATGATCAGCTGCTTTTTCCTGTCAACCTGCCAAGTTTGAGCTATTCTCGTCGCTAGGACATTGAAAAGAAAGCTTTTTGTTTGGGATAGACCTAGTCATGACGAGCAACACCCCGTGAGTAAGTTGATATCTTTATGTGTTCATATCATCTGAGAAAAAAATCCATTTGATTAAAGTAAATGGACAGTTTATGCACACCAACAAATAACTTGATTAATTATCCCTGTTATATTCATAACAAGAAGTCAGCTGCTCTTGTTAGGAGGGAAACTATTTTCTAAACAGTTTGGCTAATTCTCATTCTGAGTGAGAATTATGTTGCCCACTCAACTCTAGAACTGTCAGATTTAAATCATGATTCGTGCAGTGTGAGAGTTGTACATGGGTTGCACCCGGTTGGAGATGGGTTGCACATGAGTTAGCAATGAAGTTTTTCCAGTTACACATGGATTGCACATGAGTTACAACTGAGACTTTCTGCAACTGAAATTTTCCAGTTGGAGCTCGTTTTTTTGAAAATTCGAAATCGACATTTTTAAGTTTTAAAAAATCGCGAAAAAATTCCCGGATGTTGATATTGTTGGGATCGACAATCATGCAAATTTTCAACTCCGAATTCGTTGTATTGTGGGCTGTAAAAAAAAAGACAAATCGGGGAAATTTCAAAATTTTGAAACTGTGTATTCTTCATCATCCAGATCCACCCATTTGTATTTTTTGTGCAGCCCAAAATACAACGAATTTGGAGCTGAAAATTTGCACTACTGTAGATTTCGACAATATCTACATCCGGAATTTTTTTCACGATTTTTGAAAACTTAAAATGTTGATTTCGAATTTTTAAAAAAACAGACTACATATAGCCCGGGCTCCATTTTAGGTTTTCGCGCTAGCTATAGGCTATAACCGGCTATTTAAAACTATGGATACACATGTTAATTCTCATCAGATCGAGCTAGAGATTTACTAGACAAAAGACACTATGTATGCTCGATGTTAACTCCTATGCTCAGTGTATGTCGCAGTTTGGTTGTGTCTCTGTCTTGCAGTTGGCATCGTCGTAGACTCGTAGGGGCATGCGGTGAAGCGAAGAAGGCCTTTCGGTGGGATACTACCGAAGAGAATTAAGGGGAAGTATTTGCTAGTTCAATGTTTAGTAATTTATGCTCCATGTAGTAGAGTGCATGGTCTGTAGCTGCAACTCGAACCTGTTGAATAATTGCGAAGCTTTGTTCTTTTGCAGTGTGCATCTTTTTTTTGGTGTTTGTCAGAAGCCGCTCTGGATCCCTGTAAATGTAATAATCATGATTGTCAGTTCGTCCTCCCATTCTCCGTATTTTTTTGCTGGACGATCTATAATTTTGTAAGAACAAGTGGCCAGCTAGCTGGGACAATGTTATTCCCCAGGGAGAAGTACAATCTGTTGCAGTAGTTCAGTTCACATGCTGGAATATGGAAGTCTGTCATCTGGGAAGACTAGACTAGATGCCGCCACAGCTGGGAAGGCCTCCGAACAGCAGCCGGAGGCGGTGGGGTGCTCCCCCTCCTTTTGTGTAGTTGTGCTGTCGGGGGTGCGACCTCGCCCGGTTCCTTCCGCCTCCCCCCCGACCGCGCATGGTGGGCTGCCGGTTCTGATGTGTGGCAGTTCACGACGGCGCCACTGTAGATGCCGGACCTTCAGGTCCTCCCCTAACGTCCAACTCCTTGCATCATGTTCCTGCTGTTCCAGTGGGGCAGCGTGATGTTGCTCATGCGTGGGCTTTGGCGAACACCTTGTCCATCAGCTACAGGCACCAGGTCCGCGTCGGAGCCCTGCGTTTGAGGTGAGGAAAATCCGCTGAGGGCGAGGTCATCCAGATGCAGCTTCCGGAGACATCCATGATCGTTGTCTGAGCCAATCACGCCGGCGTTCTTCGGCGCGTCGTTTACCTCCCTGGAGGCGTGTCGTGGAGCTACGCCTCACCTCCCCCATTGGATAGGTTGCAGATCCCTCACTTGCCGCTTTTGGGACATACCTGTGTGGTTCCGAGCGAAAGAAGGTCGTTCCCTTTCTCGAAGGCGTTGCGGGGAACCATGTCTTTGCCATTTTCGCTGGCTCTCCGGGGAGCTGGCGCAAAACCCGCTCTCCCAAAGCATAATGCTCAGCAATGACGGCGCCCATGGGCATCTCCCCCTTCTTGAACGCGTCGCAAGGGAGCGCCTGTCCTTATCATGATGCGGTTCCTTGTGCTAAGTGTCATGATATATGGGGACATTTTGTATAACTATGGTATACAGACAGCTACCCCCATCATGCCCGCAGAGATCAAGACCTGGAAGCACGCTACGGGGCTGACCGACCTATTTGGGTGCGTCTAAACTCTACAAGGAAGAAAATCTAGAAAACTTGGAGGGCAAGGTAAGAAACTCCTCCATCCCCATATATAAAGAAGACCCAAGCCTCTCCAAAGGACATCTAATCCAAGACTCGTACCATTTCAACAAAGCCGATCTAGGGTTTTGCTACACCTCAAGTCGTCCACCATAAAATCGTCGGGATCATCCTATAAATGTCACCGAGTACCCACATTGTAATCATTTGTGCATCTCTCATATAATACAAGAGGGCAATAGTTGGATTTTTACTCATAATCTAGGTTCCGAACCTGGGTATATCGGTGTCCGCGTTTTACTTCATCGTCACTGATCTGTTACCTGTTGGCTCAAACCCCTACCGAACAAATAAACTCTCTTCCAATCGTCGGAGGTGAGATTGTCGTGGGATAAAAAATCTATCCTTCGACACTAAGCTGGCTGCAACAATGGGGATCTGATGGTGGTGTCCGTGATCGTCGATGTGCTGCCATCCTTCCGCTTCTTCTGTCCATCATATATTGATCACTTCGATATTGTGGTTCCTTCCAATCTGCTTCTTTCGTTCCTATGGTGCCTTTGATGTCGACTTTGTGCTAATTTACAAACTTGACACCATCTCATGGCCATCGTCACTCTATTGCGTGAGCGTCGTGCTCCTAGCGGGTTCATCTTTGCCCAATGAACGCGCAACTTCCCTACCTTAAGCTTACTTTGCGGTGTGCTCGGTGTTGTCTCTATGGTGGAGTGTGCGGTCGACGTTCGTGCTCATTGGTGGTCTCATGGGAGAGTTTACCACTGCATTTTTTTATTAAATATAGTAAAAATTTGCAAGGCAAAAATTTACAAGGGGGGGGGGGGGGGGGGTGGAAACAAAAGATCAAAAGTCCTCAACTTGTGCCTGTAGCCAATGTTCGAAATGATCTGCATGCTTGGCTTTAATTATATACTTCATCCAATTCAACTCTGACGGGTATATTGCCTTCCATCCATCAAGAGTGGGTCTTTCATCTTCAAAGATTTCATTGTTTCGAAACATACAAATGCTCCATGATGTCAAATTTAGAATATCCATGAAGAAAGGGAGCTGAACTTTATCCTTTATGTCATAAAAGGCTTCCTCGAAAGATAGAATTCTGTTACCCCTAAGGCGGAGTTTGCGGCCAATACCGATGACACTCGTTGACATATGTGTGCTCCAGTATCATGCTATGGTTGTTACTGTTAGTTTCTCAGGTGATGTTGTGGCATTTTGCAAAGTCTAGGTATTGTGATACGCTTCGATTAAGCCAGCGACACACTACTCCAGTCAATGCTTGTTGTTGTTTCTATGGTGAAGGTCAAGATTCTGATCTTGTAACTTGTTTGAAATTAATATATTTAGGTAGGGATCCTTTCTCCCCGGTGACCAATTAAAAAAATGTAAACAAAGTTTTTCAACACGGTGCAAATTATTGGTTTTTTTCTTCCATTTTGGTGATTCTACAAGTCTTTGACAAAGTGGTGCATTGACCCGACGACTCAAAATATGGTTGCAGTTTGAGATAAACAAAGAATGGATTGCTCATTATGCTTCTTTTCATTATTAGTCTTTCATACGAACTTGAAGACGAAGCCTAAGCTAGGTTGGTTGAAGTTATCATAGTTCCATACGAAAATGGGCACGATCGTGGAAAATCCGAAATCACTAATTCTCGAGCGCCTGATCGCTGGCACATCTTGGGGAGGGGGGGGGGGGGGGGGAGGGATGGGTCCTCTTACTTCCAAGTTCTTCTTCCTCTCGTTTCTCTCCCCAAATTCTCCTCCTCTCGACAGGGAGCTGCAGTGGAGAAGGCGGCGGCGAGTATGGAGCATGGCGGAAGCCGAGAAATGAACTTAACTTGGGGGGTGTGGGGTGGAGCGCCGCGTCGAAGAAGAAGGGGGTGAGGGTGGTTGAAGGAAAGGGGTTAGAGGGATGGTCGAGGGCGGCGACGGACCGGCGGAAGGGTCGATTTGAGGAGGGCGGGGCAACGAGGTGGCCGCGGTAGCGCCGCCGGCCACGGGGACTGTGTAGCTGGCGGTTCGGCCAACTGTGGCTGCAGGGGTGGAGGTGGTTTTCTTCCTCTGACACGTTTGTCGTTTAGCGGTCGGAACGTTGCGCGAGCATAAGCTAGCCTTCCCCGGCCGGCAGTATCCCCTTTTTCAGTTGTGGTAGGTTCTAAATCTGAAATTTTGTCGCAGTGGCAAGTTTGGCTTTAAGTCCTTTTTGTTGATCGGTGACAAAATCGATTAAGCCAGCGACACACTCCTCCAGTCAATGCTTGTTGTTGTTTCTATGGTGAAGGTCAAGATCCTTATCTTGTAACTCGTTTGAAATTAATATATTTAGGTGGGGATCCTTTCCCCCTGTGACCAATTTAAAAAATGTAAACAAAGTTTTTCAACACGTGTGCAAATTATTGGTGTTTTTTCTTCCATTTTGGTTATTCTACAAGTCTTGACAAAGTGGTGCATTGACCTGTCGACTCAAAATATGGTTGCAGCTTGAGATAAACAAAGAAATGGATTGCTCATTATGCTTCTTTTCATTATTTGTCTCTCATACGAACTTGAAGACGAAGCCTAAGCTGGGTTGGTTGAAGTTATCATAGTTCCCTACGAAAATGGGCACGATCGTGGAAAAATGGATAAACAAGGGTACATCACCTATCATTCTAAAAAGGAGAGGACGATATATCTTCGTGTGAACGGTAGTATCCAAAATCACTAATTCCGACAGGGAGCTGCAGTGGAAAAGGCGGCGGCGAGTATGGAGCATGGCGGAAGCCGAGAAATGAACTTAACTTGGGGGGTGTGGGGTGGAGTGCCGGAGTCGAAGAAGAAGGGGGTGAGGATGGGGTGAGGGATGGTCAAGGGCGGCGACGGACTGGCGGCAGGGTCGATTTGAGGAGGGCTGGGCAACGAGGTGGCCGCGGTAGCGCCGCCGGCCACGGGGACTGTGTGGCTGGCGGTTCGGCCAACTGTGGCTACAGGGGTGGAGGTGGTTTTCTTCCTCTGACACTGTTTGTTGTTTAGCGGTCGGAACTTTGCGCGAGCATAAGCTAGCCTTCCCCAGCCGGCAGTATCCCCTTTTTCAGTTGTCGTAGGTTCTAAATCTGAAATTTTGTCGCACTGGCAAGTTCGGTTTTAAGTCATTTTGGTTGATCGGTGACAAAATTTACAGAGCAACACAACAAGCTATTGCTGCCGGAAAATGATTTTAAGAAACGTACACAAACCGAAAAGAACAGCCCAGCACGAAACCCTTCTCTTCCTACAGCCGAACTCTGAACTGAAGCCCCTACCTGAAGACAAAGACGAGCGAATAGCAGAGCACAGAGAGCGCCGCGACCACGAGAGTCCAACCCCCCACCGCACCGTGATCCCGAGATGTCGTCGTGGCTTCGGAGCGCGGTGAGCAAGGCCGTCGAGGCGGGCGGCCGCAGCGGCGTCACCCGCGCCGTGCTCGGCTACGCCGACGCCGTCGCCCACCACGCCGGCCAGGCCGTCGCCGAGGGCACCAAGATCCTCAACGACCGCATGGTGAGCGGCCCTTTCCCCACTTTGCTTGCTGTGCCCCCCTACTCCCCGCCCGCCCGCTCCCGAAACCCCTTCGATTCCGTCGAAATTGTTAGCTGCCTGTTGGGGAGGTGCGACGCGAACCCAGAAATTAGTCGGTCAAACGCTCGATTTCTGTGACGACTGGCCATGTTACGCACCATTCGAGTTGTCCTAATGCTTGCTTAATCTGTACGAATTGAGGAGTTCCCCCAGCAATGGGGTGGTTTCATAAATGACTGCCACAAAGGGGGAGGAGACAGGTTGACAAGTTTGGGGATTTGGGCTTTTAGGCTTGAGTGAGTGCAGTGTGCATGTGCTTTACTCACAACATCAAAACACACTGCCCCTGTCCTGAATTAAAGGGGGAGGAGACAGGTTGACAAGTTTGTTACTAGGTTGAATTTCTCCCAAATTACTAAGTGTTTTGATGTGGTTTGCAGAGCATGCAAAACTACAAAAGCGTCAAGCAGACGGTGAAGCGCCTGGAAGAGGCGGCAGTCTCAGCACGCGGGGACGAGAGGGTTCAGGTGCTAAGGCGCTGGCTCAGGGCGCTTCAAGAGATCGAGGCTGCACTCAGAGGTTCGGACAGGAGCGTCTCACCGAATGTGTCTTCAGTTGAACCGAACATGCGGAAAACAGCATTAGCGAGAGTATGCATCTGCTCGTCACATTGGCTTTGTGTGTCCGTTTATAGCGATGCTCTACATGTGCTATGCTTCCTTAGTTCATGTGTACTGATGTGGGCTCCCGTGCACAGGTTTTGTTTTATGATGCTGGCATTGGAGGAGCTCCTATGAACTTTCGAGATGTATTCCTCTACA
This sequence comes from Poa pratensis, assembly GCA_947311845.1. Taxonomy (NCBI): domain Eukaryota; kingdom Viridiplantae; phylum Streptophyta; class Magnoliopsida; order Poales; family Poaceae; genus Poa; species Poa pratensis. Next base: position 25,954,468 of record CAMZMU010000108.1, on the reverse strand, counting down.
GCCAAGCACTTGAGGGTATCACATTGTCCATGGTGAGTTGGTTCACCCTGTGCTATCCTACTTCATCTGACTAAGTAGTTCAACCAACCAGCTTGAGTGTCCCGGTATATAAAGCTATTGTTTGATCATCTGACTAAGTAATTCATTTAGTTTTTTTCATGCTCAGGTTCTTGAAGCTCCTAATGAAGAAGAGGTCTCCCTGCTTTTGGAAATTTTTGGGTGAGCTTATTGTGTACATGATTTACCTTTATATTTGGTGGCTGGTGTTGCTAATTTTATGATATGTTGATCTAATGGGCTTAACTGTCTTTAAAATCCCATTTCCTTTTCTCCTTAGTTGGCATAATAGGAACATATAGTTACCTGTTTAAATACTGTTGTACTGTGAAAAGAGCATCGACATTGTACAGATTATGCTAGTAGTTTCGTGGTCCGGATGAATCATACTGTACGTGATCTTTTGAAACACCCGAGTAGCTTACTGTTTAACTGTGGATTTCATGGTTCTTTACGAGATAGTGTTTGCAATTTGTGGATATGAGATTCTTATTTTATGTATATTTCGTTTAAATAATGTATATTCTTCCTGAACATAGTTAGGATAACACTTTATTCTCTTATGGTTTCTACGTGTTGTTATTATACCTGAGAAATATTCTTGGTCGGCAATTCATGTAATGAAATCATGGAGCAACCTGATATAGTTACAGCTTCCCACGTATATTGAACAACTGCATCAGTTGTGAAGGCCTTGCATGTTTAAGTTAACTTTTCCCGTATTACTGAGTGGTTTTCTGGATCTCAATAACCTTTCCATTTTAACTATTTGTCATTTCCTCTAGTCTATGTCTTACAGGAGGGAAAGAAATCAATAATGCGATTATGAGCAGTATACAAGACTTGGCAAAATCATTCTCAATTTACCACGATGAAGTTCTGGTATGTTTGCTCTTATGCCATTTATTGCTTGAAGAACTAGAGCATAATGTGATGATGTATTTCTAATCCACCATCGCTGGACTAGGGGTATTCTCTTCTATATGGAGAGAGGACATAACACTCTTCACTATTACCCATTTTTAATGTCTTTCTGTTAGGAGAAAATTTGATGTGATACACAAGTTGGTGAAGTAATGAGAAATTGACTTATTGTAATGCATTATGTTCCTTCACATAGGTGAAACGTGAAGAGCTGCTTCAATTTACCCAGAGTGCTATTTCAGGACTAAAGAGGAGTGCTGACATTGTGAGGTGAGCATTCATGTACTAAAAGGCTGTCAAACTCTGCTTTTCTACATGTTCTGAATATTATGTGCTATATGAATGTACACCATGTATTTTGTAGTAGTTTCATAAATGTCAACTAAACTGACAATGGTTTGAATCATAAATCTGGACACTCCTTTTCCTATTTTCTGTGCCTATGGTGCTTTTGCCTCTATTTTTGCAGGCAATTTCTAGCACTTCTTTTGTTATTAGTCTAATTTGTTAATTTCTCTCCAGGATAGATGCTGAAGCCATAGAATTGTGGAAGAAATTAGACGAGAAGGAGGCGTTGAGAGTTCAATCAACTCAAGGTCCAGAAAAAGTATCAGAAAATACTTCTGTTGCAATCGTTGAGGTGCTGCCTCTGTGAACATATTATATTTTAGTTGTTACATAAACAGAAGTTTTCTTGATTTACCTTAGTTTTCACTCGTCAGGCTACCATGTGATGTCACAGTGCACATGTTTAGCCTGAGAACTTGAACTATTTCATTGGAATTTCTTATTTCATCCTACCTTACTGAGTGAATGCGGGCCAGGGAAGCTCACCTAGCAGATAGATTCTTCCTGAAAACAAAGCAAATGACTAATCGACTATACAGAACAGAAGTGGTAACCATGGTTTCACTGATCATGTTAAATATGCTCACTGTAGGCAATAGTTCTCATCAAACAAAGTCGGTAGTTCAGTATCACTTGTTCGATTTGCTTTGACGTGTTACATGTTTTATTAGTAATATTTTTTCCTTTCACAGTTCTTATAAGGCACTAACTGCATTCTCTCTCCTTTGGCCAGTCTTTCAAAGAAGCACTCACTGAAGTTCGGTCCTGCTCTAGAATGGAAGACCTTCTACTGAAGAAAAGATCAATTAATGCTGGGGATTCCCCAGAGGTCCATTTCCAAAAGGCATGTATTTATGTGATCTATATTTATATCTTTGTTAGCTAGACATCTTCGTATTTTGAAATTAACTATCCAGTTCTGGGCAATGAACAAACAAATACAGTTCACATGAATGAAAAGTCAAAAACACACTCATGCACTTTTTGAAGTAAGTAACGCTTTAGATCTCCAATAGGGACATCTTTTCATGCTATGCGCAGCAAAGTGCATACTTGTACCTTATTGTTCCTGGAACTTCCCTTGTGGACTTAATTACTAAAATAATCGATCTGATGAGTCATGGGACCATGCTAGAATGTATTCCTTCTTAGATATATTTACCATTGAATAGTCATACACTATGCACTGTTAACCATATTTTTTGGATGCTTGGACGTGATGGCCGTAAAAGTTGATTCTTCTGCTAAAGTTGCACGCATGCTTTGTGTGGTTCCAAAGGACCAATTACCAATGTGCATCGGTCACAATGCGGGAGTGTCAGCTTCCGTGTTACCTTTTATTCAGTTTAGACTTCTGATATTGACTTGGTGGACAGTGGACAGTCAGCATCAACGTTGCTTATATATGAACACTTGGTGAAGAATGGATTGCAATAACAATACCATTTGGTAAACTTTCAGGTTGACAAACTGAAGGTCTTAGCATCTTCCCTAGCTAATTCATCCTCCAAGGCAGAAAAGCGTATTGTTGATCACAGGTGGAGCTTCCATTCAGTTTTTCTATATGATTCTTTTGATTCCATTTTGATTTACTTCATAGCATCTTCTACCAATTTATAAATTCATGTTCCTTTAAAGTTTATGTTTTTCTCTGGGTGAAGTCATAAACTCGGGTAAACCTTGAAGTATCTGTCATGTTTGTGGTTGTGTGTTCTTTTGGGTTTTGCTGGTGCATTTTTTTTTTGAACTATCCCATTCATTGTACAAAGAACTTTAAGGTGAATTTCAATTTCATTTTTCATGCTGCCAGACGCCAGAAAGAGGAGGCTCTTAACTTTCGTGCCAAAAAAGAGAATGAAGTCAGTGCAGTTGAAAAAGTAAGAATCCTAGCTCGTATGGTGCTAGTAGAATATGTTTGTACTCCTTCTATAAGAACTCATATCTTAGAACATAGGTCTTTCATTGTGATTTTCGTTTAGCACCTAGTTTCAGCTATGCACCTTTGGACACTTCTCTCATTTCATGACAATTGCATTTAACACCTGCTGTAAAGAAGCCATTATGCATGTGCACAGTGTCCCTGGGATAAAACGCTGGCAAAGAGTCAAGCTCGAGCCAGCCAATGGTGCCTTCGAGCTAAGAGTTAGGATCGAGCTTAGCTCGAGCAAAATTAGATGAGGTTGGGCTCATCTCTTAAAATCTCAGCAAGGAGGTCATGTATATAAGAAATGAAGAAAACAACTTCCACTCTGGGCTCAGCTTGTTCCAGTCCTATAATTTCCATTAATTTCATGGAGAAAATCCACTCCGAATCAGTGGGTCAGAGGCAAAACTGTTTTCTCAAGAAATCATCAGCTCTTGGACAAATGTTGTAAAGAAACTCATTCAGAAATCCATAAATCATATGAACAGTGTTATGTGCAATCTGGTGTTATGGCCTGTGCTGCTACAGTTGGATTGTTAGAAATAATCTTGCCTAATTAATGTTTGGTCTAGATTTAGAAATCAATGTGTCCTAGTGTAGTTGGATACGAGTTGTTAGTTTCCTAAAGTCAGTGTTTGAGTCCGGGCAGTAATTCTGGTTGGTGTCGTACTAGCTTAGCTATAGATAGATTATATAGGGGAGTTTGATACGGTTTGGGTTAGCCGTGTCTAGTTTGAGTCGGCCAGCTAGCTAGGGCTGGTCCAATATATATGCGAATGTATGTGTGCACTTCGTAACGAAGAAGTTGTTCCGTGATTTCAGAGAACTAAACAGAAAATAGAGGACACGATATGTGCCATAAGATTTTGTTCGTCTTGCATTTTTTATTACCCCATGTGATCGATCCGTGGGCGAATCCCAACATGGATGTTGGGCCAGATCCAACTCTGCTGTGTGTCATTAAATACATCAACTGGAGAAGACAATGAGTAGGATGGGGAGGGAAATAGAGATGGACTCCCGGACTCCCGTGGCTGCTAGGGCTAAAGTTTGCTCGCTTGTTGTGGCTGGTGATTGGGTTTGGGCCTACTGATTGCGGAGTCAGGCGATGGGTCAGGGGAAATGAAATTTGCACATAGGCCGGACTATTGGAGTGAGGTAGCATCAAGCCGCCAATGACCATTTAAGTGACGGAAAATAGAACTTGAGCATGCACACAAGCTTTATGGAATAGCCTGTTCATTTTGAGCTTGAGCCGAACCTCGTTCTAGCTGAGATTGAATAGTGTTGAGCCCACATTTTGTTTTACAAGGCTATTAAGATGTCTACCTATATTTGTGGAGCATAAGCACTTCTCGTGCCAATACATCACGGCACACTTACATCATAAATATGAATACATGGATAAATTTTGCTTGTTGCATACTCCGCTGATTCTCCAATTGAGAAACATATATTTAATGTGTCACTGATATAGGAGTTGACTGCTGAAATTTCTGAATTGGAGAAACAAAGGGATGAACTCGAGGCTCAGTTGAAGAAGGTACCGTACCTTTTTTTTCCCTTAATAAGATCTTTATTATTATTTTCATGTTGACTTTGTCTAGTACTAGGTCTGACATTGACACAGAATTATCATCCTTCAGTTGCAATGTTATAATAGAGGTGTTGAGTTACCAGTGATGTTTATCGTTGTGCTAATTTAGAAGTATCTCCATGAACTTTTCCTTACTCTTATGGATAAAAGAGTTTCAGGAGAGTATGCATCAACAAAGATGTCCAACCAAGTACTTTCCCATACAATGGAAGATTCCTTTTGTGCATTAAACTCTCACTTGTATCAATCTCATTTTGTACATCTATAATTCTATATAGAGTAGATTGGGGGAGGCGCATTCCCACCAAATGCCAGGTGTCCCCCTGATGGAGTCCTGTTATTAATTTCGACTGGAAATTTTTATTTTTATTTTGAGCCCCTTTCTCTGTTTTCCAAAAGGTCAACATTTCACTGAATGCTGCTGTTGGGCGGCTCAAGGTAACGAGAGAAGAGAGGGACCAATTTGATGAAGCAAACAACCAGATGATCTTTAGTCTGAAAGCAAAGGTGTTGTCACATTTCTGATTGACCCAATTTATGTTTTCTTCCAGTAATATTTCACGAGATCATTTTTTGCTATTTTTGTTAAAGTATTGATGAGCTTGTTGTTTTCCTCTCGCATTAATCAGGAGAATGAACTTTCAAAAACTATTGCCTCATGTAATGTGGAGGCTGGTGTAGTCAAGACTTGGATCAATTTCCTCGAAGATACTTGGCATCTTCAGTCATCATATGATGAACAGAATGAAAAGAAAGCCAAGTATGTTGTGACCATGGCCATACTGACCTTACATTTTATCTTATTTTATCCTTTTTAAAGCTGTGATCAAAACTGGCGCTACATTTTTTGACCCATTCAGCATTATTTTTGGTTTATGTCCGTAGTGATGAGCTAGAGAGATGCACTAGCAATTATATGAAGTTGACGAAATATCACGTTTCTACATTCAAGGTACTTGGTTGGACATAAATGTTCGCCCTTGTTGCATCTAGCAAACACACTGTAGTATTAAAGTATATCTTTGATTGACTGTCTTGTGTGCATCTTCTGTCTTTAACAGGAAGTTCTGAGCCCATCAATTGAGCGGATCCACACATACGTGGATAATTTGGCAGTCTTAAATTCAAGGTTGTTCAATTATTTTTCTTAAGCCTTCCATATACTCATAGACCATCCTTTTCGGTACGAATATGTCCTAATGACTTTGCCATTGTGTGATTTGGACCAATATTATAGGGATGAGTCAACAGAACTTGAAGATGAAGAGGTATCAGAAAAGACAAGCCCTCAGAAATCCCTTGAGGAGGAATATTTGGAAACTGAAAAAAAGGTTCCTACTGAGTACCCGACTGTTGCTTAACTGGTTTTATAACCAAACTGCTATTTTCTTCCTAAAATTGTAGTTGTGCAGTAGAATTCACATCATGAACCTATATGGTTTTGTGTGAGTTCAGTTTTGCTTAGAAAAATAAGTACTTTGGGTTGCTGTTGATGTTGAAATGCTTTTCAGATCGTAATTGCCTTCAGCATCACTGATCACATGAAGAAGCTGTTTTATTCTGAACAAGGGGCCACTTCTAGGTACTGCTAAACTTGCATACTGTTTACTCTTTCTCGTCCCTACGATTGGTTTTGTGGGAAAATCGTCTCTGATCCCTGCAGCTGGACATATCTCGTTTTCTTTTCTTTTCAGGAAAGATGATCCAGAGATCCGGAGCTTATTTTCTGAGATAGATAAACTGAGAGAGGCATTTGATTCTATAGAAAGGCCAACGCTAGACATCGAAGTTCGCAGAGCAAAGGTGCCAACAAAGGAGCGATCCGAATCGAGCTCCTCGCTTGTGCATGCGCCCTCTACGCCTGAAGCCGCGCCTGTGGACTCTCCAAAATCTCCAGTGAAACCCCACCAGACGCTGCATCCCGATTCGGAGCTTGCAGAGCTGGAGTTGGAGTTCGGTAAATCCAACAGGTACTCCACCGATGATATAAGCGGGTGGGAGTTCGACGAGCTCGAAGAGGAGCTGCGGGCCGACATATCCAGTTCGAGCAATACAAAATAACAACACTGCATCCGGCATGCACTACTGAGATCTATACTATGTTGCTGGGCGCTGCACATTGCCGAACTCCCGAATGTACATACATAGTGTTGTTTTATTGTGTCCATTGTTCCGTTCTTACTGTACGAGAGAGATGCGACTATGTAACAGCTGTACAGTACCCTTGACAAGGGTTAATTATCAGGCTGCCCTCAGTTGTGCCCACGACCTCAGTTTTACCCTCAGTCCCAAATGGACCTCAGTTTTGCCCCTAGTCTGTGCGCAAGGATTCGTTCCGTGACTCTTGTCGTCTCCGTCAGGTCTGCTGACTTGTGGGACCCAGAATATAACCGTTGACTGCTGACTTATGGTCTGGTCAACGGTTGACCGTTAACTTCTGATGGGTGGGACCCATATGTCATAGATTTAATAATTTCAGGAAAATGTTTAAATTTTCGAATTTGCGAATCTGAATCTGAGATTTGAACAGTGCAAAATTCGAATTTTCAAGTTTCAAAAACAAAATTGTGAAAAAAATTCGAAAATGTGAAAACATTTCCAGGTGTTATAGGAAACAACTTTGCCAAATCGATTTTCCAAATTCTTGTGTCGTTTGGCCTGTGTAAAAAAGACAAATTGTGAAGCGCTTTTCAAAATTATTTTTAGAAATATCATTTTCCATTTTTTAAGTGCTAAAAATGACTATTTTTGTGAAGCAAGTACATAAATGATATTTGTAAAAAGAATTTGGAAGATGTGTAGGAAATTTTTTGGCTGATTTAGAGATGATCGAAAAAAATGTTGCTTACAAATGGAACCGTTTACACTACCTTTAGAGCTCATTTGAACTCTATTTTGGTGTGTAACATGAAATTGTCCAAAACCTCACCACACCTTCCTTTTGGTGTGACTAAGAATGATCTGGGCTTAGTTTTCCAGTTTGGAGTGCAAAACTTGTTTAAATGCTGATTTGGTATGAGTTCGGCCGAATTTGAAATATTCAAAAGATATTGAGAAAACATCAAAAAAATGCAAATCCAGTGCATATGGTCTTATTTTGTCATGTACTCACACCTCCAATTGATAAACAAGGTCTAGGCACAAATTCAACAAGAAATGATTCAATATGGTGTGAAATCACACATCTTAAACTATGAACTCTATAGTTTGAGATGTGAGATTATGAAGCACTTCTTGTGTAACATGTATGTAGACCTTGTTTATCAATTGGAAATGTTAGTACATGACAAACTAAGGCCATGTGCACTGGATTTGCATTTTTTTGATGTATTTTGAATATCTTTTGAATATTTCAAATCTGAGTCAACAAAAGTCAACCGAATTTGAAATATTCAAACGATATTGAAAAAACATCAAAAAAATGCAAATCCAGTGCACATGGACTTAGTTTATCATGTACTAACATCTCCAATTGATAAACAAGGTCTACATACAAATTGAACAAGAATTGCTTCAATATGGTGTGAAATCACACATCTCAAACTATGAACTCTATAGTTTGAGATGTGAGATTATGAAGCACTTCTTGTGTAACATGTATGTAGACCTTGTTTATCAATTGGAGATGTTAGTACATGACAAACTAAGGCCATGTGCACTGGATTTGCATTTTTTTGATGTATTTTGAATATCTTTTGAATATTTCAAATCTAGGTCAACAAAAGTCAAACCAAATTTTAAATAAGTTTTGAGTTAAAAATTGGTCTAGGACACGATATTAGTGCAATAGATGTTAACCCTAGAGTTTGAGATCATTTGGAGAAGGTCGAAAAATTGAGAAGATTAGAAATGGGGCTGTTTTGGCTGCCTTTGGGGATATTTTCTAGCTCATTTTGGAGAACCGATTTTTTGTTGGAGATGTTTACCCCAGCAAAAGAGAAGGATTGTTCATAGAATGAGCATATCAACTAAGAAATCATGGTTGGTTCAAAATGTGAGAAATGTTTCACACAATTTTCAATTATTACACAAATTCAAATCCAAATTCAAATTCAAATACAAATTATTACACAAATTCAAATGTTTCACGACAAATGTTTCACGGAAAATGTCACGCTCTCGATTTTCTCTTCTTCAGGCCACTAGATTGTGGCGGCAAATGTTTCACGGAAAATGTCACGCTCTCGATTTTCTTAAAAAGTGGAAAATGATATTTGTAAAAAGAATTTGGAAAATTGCTTCGGCGACGTTGTTTCCCATACCATGGCACACATATGTGCTGAATATGGGAACTTTATCACAAACTATGACACGATAATGGCCATACTGATGCCGACATGACCATGTCAAGATCGCGCCCTCAAGGTGTTTGACAGTAGTTTGACGGTTCCGCTCGCTCGTGGTAGTCGAAGAAGCCCTCTCTTGTGCGTCAAAACATACCCATTAGGACGCTCGGCTCACACTGAGCACGATAAAGTGGACTGGGAAGTCGGACTAGATCAGTTTTTCACGAAAACACGATAGAGGAAGTTCAAAACTAGCAAACACGTATAACTGGAAAGTTGTAGGAAATCCAGTTCTACACACAAACATATAAAGATTACTTCCCAATTAGTTGGGAATCGGTGGGAACATGCTGATGCCAACATTGGCATGCTCAGATCGCGCACTCAAGGTGTTCGACGATAGTCCAACGGCGCCGCCCGCTTGTGATCGTGGAGAAACTCTCTCTCTCGCGTAACACCTTGCCCATTAGGACGCTCGGTTCATCCTGAGCACGATAGAGTGGAAAGTGAGGTCGGACGCAGGTGAATCGAGCACTGCGGCGTTCACGTATACGAGCTAGCCAGCGACCCATCAACTCACGTATAGCACAATGTTTTACGATTTTTACATTTTACACAGGCCAAACGACACAAGAATTTAGAAAATCGCTTTGGCAAAATTGTTTACTATATCATTGGCAACATCGGAGATTTTTTTTACATTTAAATTCGAAAGTTGATTTTTTTCGAATTCTGCACTGTTCTAGATCTAGATGTCAGATCTTGAAATTTGTCTTTTTTACACAGGCCAAACGACATAAGAATTTGGAAAATCGCTTTGGCAAAGTTGTTTCCTATATCATTGGCAACATCGGAGATTTTTTCACATTTAAATTCGAAAGTTGAGTTTTTTCGAATTCTACACTGTTGTAGATCTAGATCTCCGATCTAGATGTCAGATCTAGAAATTTGTCTTTTTTACACAGGCCAAACGACACAAGAATTTGGAAAATCGCTTTGACAAAGTTGTTTCCTATATCATTAGCAACACCTGGAAATTTTTTCAGATTTTCGATTTTTTCAAACTTGAAATTCGAATTTGCACCGTTCGAATCTTAGATTCGAAATTCAAAAATCCAAACATTTTTCTGAAATTATTAAATCTATGACATATGGGTCCCACTGTCAGTAACGCTATCAGACGGAATAGACTTCAAACTTGCCGTTTGGGGCAAACTATAGCAGCTGCGAACACACTAAGGGTAAAACTAAGGATGATTCGCAACTAGGGGCAAAACTGAGTCTGAGGAGGTCTCTAAGGGCAATCCATTAAAAAACCCCATTTGTTATTTGTTTGTTCTTGTCATGGACATTTATGTATAAAGAAACAGAAATCTACTGGACGTTTCGCAGAAATCCCATAGATATGGAACTTACATATTTCTCAACAGTATCAAAACTTGTATCCCGCTTTACAACCTGACAAGTAGCAAGGTCAGTATGCCAGGTCATCTTAAAACTCAAGCTGCCTTAGTTGAACTGGAGAAGTGTATCATGCGCCTCCGCTCTTTGGGCACTTACTTTCCCGTGTGCAGGCCAACGAAGCTGGAGGGAAAGCTATATGTGGAAGTGAAACACACTCCCTTCTTCCTTTTAGGATTTCAGAGGTTGGAAAGCCTCTTTCCTCCGCAGATGGATACACAACAGAGAAAACTTCATGTGTTCATCTTTCCAAATATACAACAGGGAAAGTTCCCTGTGTTTATCTTTCGAAATAGCATGATCACACTACAAAAACATTTCTATGAGAACGGTAGAATAGAAAGCGTGTAACGCTATTTCGACCGAGAACTAAGTAGTGTCGCTTATCCTTTTGTCGTGTGTCTTTCAGTATGCCGTGAGCTGGGGTAGTGTTGCTTTCCAACATGAGCTTTGTTATATTTTTAGGGCCCTCAGGTTTCAAACTGGATGGAAGGAAACTTGAGCACAGCTCTTGGGAAGTGCTTTCATGTAGTCAAAAGGTTCGAAATCAGATCCAGAATATAGGTAGAGTTCACAGCAGACAGGAAAACTAAGTCAACAACTTGGCCTTATTCCAAGAGTAAACTAGCTTGCTGAAAAAATAATTTATCTATATCTATATCTATACCACTATATAGTGTACGAATAACTTTGAATATGGACCGTTGGATAAAAGCTGGCAAATCCCAACATTGTTGACCGTTGGATCTCCTTGTAGTTATGGCACGTCTAGCATCGAGAAGGTTCTATTGTTAGCCTCTAGCACCGTGGACACTATGAACATACCTCAAAACACACTTCTCCATCATTCTAGAATCTTCTACGCTTGGAATATTCCAACTTACTTTTCTTAACAAAACAACTATTTCTTTTACTTTGTGTTTTCTTCTTGATTCGAAATTGTATCTTCATTAAAAAAATGGTTCAAGACATGTCAATACGAATATGCTTAACTATAAGAGAAACCTCTCAGAAAAAATATGTTTAATACATTTTACCTAAATTTTCTTTAGAGTATGTCACACAATTTTCGAGTATAAGGTAGCTAATAAAGGTTGATTTTTAAATGATATAAAGTATAAGAACTAAATATACACCCGATACTTCATGTTATATGCCTCGAAATTTCATTTTACCAATTACAATTATTTTTTGAGCTTTACCAATTATAATCTGAGTTCTCACGTGCAAGGCACGTGTAAGTTACTAGTACGTACAAAGTACCAAGTAAATTCACAATTCACCAAAACTTCATCCTAACACCACAAAACTGAGCAAGACCGACGACCGTGCATAACATGAAGGTGTATATTGACAAAATCATGAAGGCAGTGAGGGAAGACGCGGAAAGTGTGTCGACCGAGAGATTTACTAGACCGGTAAGGATATTTGCCTGCAAGAGAAGTACATGTCAGTTCCTTCATACTGGCTGTTTGAAGAAATCATTGAAATTATTTTTCTGGTAGAGATTCACATTTCAGTTTGAGCAGTCGGACATTTCTACTATGGCATCACTACTAAGGATAACAGGAAATGTTCTTACCAGAAGGAATGAGCCGAGCATATTTTGGTTGAACGCGTCTTCAAGAACCAGGTTCTTGTCATATGAGGTGGACCCCACCAGTGTGAGAATAGATATAACCTGATCATTAATAATATTTATCATCAATAGTGGAGCCTAAGCCCCAAAAAGGAAAAACAATAACACAACCTAGTACCGATACAATCATAAAAGTTAGCAGGCTTCTTGTCAATTTACTCTGAACGTGATCAAGTAACGCGCATGTGACTTGTGAAACTTGTTCATCTTGCTAATTTTCCTGCTACTGGTATCATATTCTAATCATCATCATCAAAGTATTAAAACTAGACGAACAATATGAGTCTAAAATTATAATTTTGGACCCAGCTGTGCACATTAGTTTAAGTTAAAAATTGGAATGCCATCCTCATTTAGGAAGGTGAAATGTGAAACAAATACTATCCTTGCCAATTTGGAGGCCGTTATTAAACAATTTAAAGGTGCTATCATAAATTACACATTATTCTTGTGGTTTTGACTCATCATGTGGCTTAACTGCTAATCACTGGTGCACATACAAAGAATCATCATCCAATTGGTATAGAAAATCTAATTTAACTGATGTGGATGTCCTAATTTGGCGACGAATGCACATTATAAGTTCATTAGAGTGAGAAAGAAAAATAATACCTGAAAATTCTGGCCAAGCACAAGCATAACATAAGCAAAATTGCACTGCAAAATGAAATGGTCGCATCATTGTTACTTCAGAAGGTAAAAGAGCAAAACTGGGTTCCTGGCCCGAATTACACATGAGATTTGAGTGAAAAGCCATTGTATGTACCCTTTCACTATGAAAATTATTTAATTAATTAATCTGTGTACACATTTCAGAAGCAAACTACACCAAGTTATCGACAACTGAACCGAAGCATGCATAAAAGGAGTGTGCTTCGTTTGGAAACTTGGGGATATGGAAGTACATGTTTTGCAGCACAAAACCACAAAGAAAGCCCTAAACTTCTCAAGAAGCACATATTAGTAGAAGTCAGTTGTTTGAGCATACAGTACATCTTCATCCTGCCAGCTAGGAATGTGATTGTTCACATTCCCTTCATGTTGGAAAAATCACATTGCATGACTGGAGCGTTTACATCTCAGTTGTCAGTATGCAACAAATGTTCTTGTTTCTGATTTACTTACTCTGAACCTTATTCATTTTTGTGCCATACTAAATCTATTCATTTGATATGTTCCTTAATCAGCATAATGTGCCCATTCAGATATTATGAGAATAGTACCGTGTTCCATGTAACATAAAGCTGCTGCTACTACATCACATAACTACCATAAAAGTTTCTTCAAAGATGAATTTACATTTTTTTTTAAAGCCAGATTACAAAATAAAGCCAATGGAGTAGAGTCCCTACCATTCTTCGTGAAACTCTTTCAACGTAGCTGTCAAGAATGATCGCCAAAATCCTATTTACATGCCATGAAGAAAATGTTAACAACGAGGATACATTAGAACTCCAAACCTTAGATTTTTCTGTTATTGTTGTTTCCTACCAAAAAGATGCCGCAAGAACCCATACTTTTACCACTTGAGTACTCCTACTCTTGCCCCTTAAACTAGTGTCAAGGAACATGTAGTAACCTAGAGAAACACCAATTAAGTACATACCCCAGTACCCTGTCAAAGGAGAAAACTGATTAGATTGCATATTGTGGTATGTAAATCAGTGATATGGAGAATGCAGATACAAATATGACTTAATAGCACAGGTTATCAGAATATTGCAAGAAGCACAGGTGTGGGTTGATTGGCTTATCTTCATTGATGTCAGTTTAATTACTCAGTGGCAGTGCTGTGTATAGCTATTTTTATCCTGGTGCTAAGTTGGCTTTATTGTAATCTAAACCGCGTATATTTGTGTTCGTGTCTTCTCACTCTTGGGTGATTAGTTTGGTTGTAATCGTGAGCTGGTAAACCCAGCATAACAACGGTATCAATAATGGTCTCTTGTCCAGCAAAGAAATGACAAATAAATTATGTGCATAACATATTTTTACCGAATATGCTATACACGCCTTCCTTATTCTGGCTGATGATATCAGCACTCCTCTCATTGGAAATGAGGTACTCATTCAACCCAAAATTTAGCCATACTTGGTATCCTGTAAAAAACATATAAGAGCAATTAACTCTTAAAAAGGAGGATCGCTACACTTTTAAGCCTTCTAACCAAACTATAAAACTAGAGCAGTTAGTACCTGCAAGAACAAGCATACCAACAACCCCACAATATTTAGGATGAATCCTGATAATGGATGTAAGGATAGAAATTGCCGCAAGGGTGAAAAAGAAGTTCCAATGGACACCATATTCTCCTACATGGACCTACGAGTTAACAAACAGAACATGCATCTTCAGGAAGACAGCATTGTAATATGGAAAAGTTGACTAAATAACTTTGCACTATGCCCTGCAAACTGTAATTCAGTTACTCCAATTCCATTGTTAAATTTCGATTATTCCCTACAAAACTGAAATCCCATCACCCCACTTCGGTTATTACACAAGGCTAAACATGCTATAAGCAACTGCTGTATCAGTATCTGGAAAACAAGGAAATGAAAAAAAATGATAATTGACAGGGACTAGACAAGACAATGAAAAGGTTCAGAACTTTGCACGAATGGCATTATATGACAATATTCCATTACACTGCAGACGACAAGTTATGACTAATGTGTCGTTAAGGTAACTGGCACAGACAAGAAAAGTACCTGATAATCAACGCCTGATGTGGAGATGAGACGAGCAAAGCCAAGAAATACTAGAGGACTTATGGACTTCAACGCTGCTTTCCATCTCCTAAGAAATTGAAGGTCTACTGTAAGATAAAGAATACTTATGTGGTAGAATAGTGTCAATCAGAATCAACAGTTGTTTCCCAAAGAAAAAACATGAATTCAAACAGTTGGGTCTGTTAGAGTAATTGTGCTTTCTGGTGATAATATTTGACAAACAGGGGATATTTTGTCAGTATGCTAATAAATTTTACCTACATAAGAAATAGTACCAAGTCTGAAATCTATTTGGAGACAGAAAAACATAACAAGAAGTGCTTAACAAAAGGGGATGCTGCCTACATGGAAGTAGAGAATGCGCAGAAAGTTGCTGATCAAATCTTACTAGAGAAGCTAAGATTTTGCATGCAGAATTGTAATACTTTAATCACAGTTTGAATAAGAAAAAAACTCACACAATACCAAAATGGGAATTTTATTCATATATCATTATAGCTTTTGGCCCTAGTTTTTCGATGCAACACATATGCCACTGTGCTGATAGCCCTAGGCTGACTCATATGCTCTCACTCCTGGCCCACCCTGCACCTCTTCCAAACGGCTGGCACACCACTCATATGTGGTGCTACCCCACTCTCCTAAGGCCGACGCTCTCCTCACCACTGAACTGCATGTAGACAGCCAGGATCAACAGCATGTAGAATCAGTGGGGGGTGGGGCATTGGAGCAAGGAGACTAGGGCGGCGTACCAGCCATTAGAAGCTTGAGAAGTTGCATCCATTCACTAAGATCGTCTGTTCAACTGGAGTGAGGAGATCCCAAGGGGCGTTTTGGGCGCTTGAGCCCAGGAGGTCATGCCACTCACCAAGACTGACCTCCCTATCGGCGGAAGGAAGAGCCCATGGGCAGACGTTGTTCACCACCGTTCTCCCGAGTGGTATGAGAAGCCTAGAGGCATGGCGTGGCCTGGTA
Source organism: Poa pratensis (assembly GCA_947311845.1). Lineage (NCBI taxonomy): Eukaryota > Viridiplantae > Streptophyta > Magnoliopsida > Poales > Poaceae > Poa > Poa pratensis. The sequence continues at coordinate 25,938,524 of CAMZMU010000108.1, read as the reverse complement.
GGAGATCTCCCGTGCTTGCCCAGATGCAGCCACCCTAGGGCATGAAGGAGAAGCTCAAGGACATTGTAGGGAGCTCGAGCATAGAGGCCCACTCCAGCAAGGTGGCTCCGGCCAACTTTGGCTAGCAAAGGAAGTAGAGGAAAAATGGTAGAAAAATGGGAGAAGAGGGTAAATCAGTCCTTTTTTTTTGAAGTATTGACATATGGATCTTTGAAAAGTAGGTTTTTATGATCCGATATAGAATCAAACTTGTTTAAATGCTCCAGCTATTCTCTGTTTCCTTGAAAAGGAGCTCAACCGACAAGAACTGTTTATGATATTTTAAGGAACGTGAAATTCTTTAAATAAAAAGAAAGAACTTTGATTTAATTGAAGAACTAAAATAATAAATAAAGTAGGAGAAGATCACTACTATTCCTCATTTTAAATTATTTATATTGGCCAGACGGTAACAGCCTAAGTGAAATATGTAAAATACCACTTAACGGAAGAGTAGGACATGTGTAAAATGGAGGCTTCAGACTAATGCCAAACATTTAAATCACATTATTTTGTGAAAAGGATAACTCCAAAGTGACGAAGTTGAGTCAGTGTGTAACTACAGCTTCTAGGTTCCTACAAGCCCCTACATCCAGTGGAAACAGTCAGAATAAATAAAACAAAACTAGTTAAAATTGTAAATAAGTCAAAGCTTATGTGGTAAGAATATTATTTGCAGAACCATATGAATAATTCTTACCATAAAAACAAGATTAATGTTTGCAGAACGTGAAATTTACTTTCTCACACTGGGTTTGCCCTTTAGCTTCAGTATTCATGTGAGTTACTCTCATGAAAACTACAACAACTGGAAACTGGAGGTAATGATAAGACGACCATTTGATACTAGATAGTACTTCAGAGGAGCCAGATGAGAATCCTTAGCGACATGACAGTGCATCATGTTGAACACAAAGATCTATTTATTAAGCCATAAATAGATTTTTTGTACGATAAATGAGATCATTTAAGGACTTACATTGAGGTTATGTTCCGTGCTTGTCTAGATACCAGTGCATTAGCCACCACAAAAGACCCTACTCCAAGATCCATCTGTTACGCCATGAGTCAATATTTTAATCATTAAATAGGGACGAGACACATATCAGATTTCTGAGCTTTCAAAACAACAGCAAATGGCTTCTCAAAATAAATGGCGATCACAATCCTACACGAAGGGAGACGCATATTGTCAACCTAACATTAATAACTAATAAATAATATATTGATTCCTAAACAAAGGAAGCAAGATATACTGTAAACAAGAAGCGTGACTCCAAGAACAAAGATAATGATGAACAGTGGTCAGGGACCATGACAGGGGAAAGGCGTTGACTGATAATCAACAAAGATGACAACAAATGACTATAAGTCCATGACTAACCATGGATTCATTTAAGCAATCAAATGAAGCTGTAGTCATTAGCAATACAAATAAGAGTCTATCTAAAGCACAATTTGCAGCTGCTCCCAGTTTCTCCACAACCAGTTCATGACTATGTGCAATACTTGACCATGGTGATTATAAACTGAGGATATGTTTCCTGGAAGATACAACTTACAATGCCACTACCATATGTTTCAGCCTTGGCATAACGTCTAGGGAAGATGTTGAAGTCCACAGCCAATATGGACAAGCATGTCACTAAAACCTACAAAGAGAGGTCCTGCCATTAATTCTGAAGAAATATGTCTAGAGCTGACACTATGAACTTTTCCAAAAATATGTCTAGAGCTGACACCCTACAAACTGGTATATCTCTAGTAATTCTGAAAAATGATATTATTATAATCTATAAAATTTTGCATACCACTGACACTCGGTAAGAAGATATGTCTGTCCTGAGCGAAGGAAGGTTATGTTGTCGAGCCTTGAGATCAGACTGAGATCTGAAAATGCAGTATTACATGATTTCAGGTCAGCATGGATTGTGTCTCACAAAAAGAAAAATCAGAAGTGAACTTTGGAACTGGAAAATAAAAATATGGTAACAGAAATAGGAGTAATCAATAATACCAAATACCTTTTAAACATGATGTAGATAGATATCATAATTACAAGAAAAAATGCACATGTATAGGCCCATTCAGCTAAGACCTGCAACAAACCAAAGGAATACCACTTGTTCAATTCACTTCGAGTTAAAATTGTTGAAGTTCATCCAAACATTGGTAAATGACAACTGAATAGTTCGGTATAAGCTTGTGCTTTCCACATTCCCTGATTTACGTTGTTTAACAATTCATCATGTAAGCATATTAATGCAGCGAAGAGGGTACTTACTGTAAAAATTAGAAGTATTGGTAATACAACGGTGATATAGTCTATAGCCAGCGCTGAGAAGTAATACACCCAACCTTTATGACCATGAAGAGCATCATCGTTTTTCTTCACTAAATCCCTCCTAGTATTATCTAAAATAAGATAGAAACAAGGGAGCAGCAAGCTCTGTCAGATCTACTCCATACATGAAAGTTAAAGAAGCCTGTGTTATGATGATAAACTCAAAAATCCATCACAGGAAAAACATGGAAAACCTGAAAATAATGCTATGGCATAGCTAGCATAATTTAAAAGTAGATGGCATGCTACTTTACTATGGTGAAGTAAAAAGTTATCTATATAGATGCTGGGACATGAAAGGATTTGGGATGGATGGTTGAATCTCACAGCATACAAATTTATGATTAGAAGTTCACGACGCTAAATGGGCAAAATTGCAGCGTACTGGTAACTTGAGATTCCACTTTCCACTCATATTATCTTATCTCACCTGCCAATTTGTCGCACAGAAGAATTCTAAAATATGCACTAAAAGGTAGGAGGGGTAAATAGAAATCACAGAATCTCTAACCAACTAACCTCCGCTGCTCCATTTCCTTAAAACCACCACTGCCTGCGAACCAAGGAAACCGAATCAGGTCACAACCCTGCTGTGCACTCCATACATGAGGAAATATTGGGTTCTAAGCTAATCAGTCACCGGAACGATAGTGGAGAGCGCCGCAATCTCCAGAAGGGACGACCCAGCCAGGTTGCTCACGAATCTGCATGATGAAAGATGGAGTACTTACAAGTTAGTGTGGAACAACAGTACTGGCAAGAGTAAAGTGGTGGAAAACGCGGGCAGGGTTTGGACTGTGGACATACTGCTCCTTGAGGAGCTTGTTCGGGTTCAGAGGCTTGTCGAGGAAACCCTCCATTGCTGACTACCTCGACGACCGCAACTGCTTCTTCTCCGGCAACGGTGATTAATGACTCAACGTTACCTCATGGCTGCCAAGCGTCCTCCACAGCCCCTCTGACACCAACCGCGGCCGTCGACTTCCTCTCCGCCTCGCAGCTTAGTCCCTACCTGGCGCCTGGATCTGTATGGTTGTGACATAAGGGGGATTTAATAAAATATACCAATGGTATCTGGACAAGCATGAAGCATAACCTCATGACCCCTAAAGGTTAACAGATGGATCTTGGAGTAGGGTCTCTTGTGGTGGCTAATGCACTGGTACCTAGACAGGCACTGAACATAACCTCAACGTACGGCCTTAAATGATCTCATTTGTCTTACAACAATACTCCCTCCGTTCCAAATTACATGACTTGAGTTTGTCGAAATACGGATGTATTTAGACACTAAACAAGTATAGATACATCCGTATTTAGATAAACCCAAGTCAAGTAATTTGGAACGGAGCGAGTACTATTTATGGCTTGAGAAATACTCCCTCCGTATCAAAATATAAGTCACACTTGCTCATTACCAAACATATGTATCTAGACATGTTTTAGTGCAAGATTCATGTGAATATTGCACTAAAACATGTCTAGATACATATGTTTGGTAATGAGCAAGTGTGACTTATATTTTGATACGGAGGGAGTAGTTCATGAGCGGTGACATCCCATGTTCCCGCTACTTTTCCCATCTTTCATCTATGAACATACACTTATCTACAAAAAGAACTACGTCATCTAAACGAAAGTGAAACCGAGTACTCACTGCATACGTACACATACATGGAGGCCATTGTGACATTTAATTTCTATTTAACAAAAACAAACAGAAATGCTGCATCTATATACATACATGGACAGTCCAAAAACAATCTGCATGAACAGGGGAAAAATTACCCTGCTACGAGTTGGGGACGGAGGGCAGTTGAGGCGAGCTGGATGGAGGCCTTCGGGCAGAAGCCGGGCTGGCCCGGTGCGGGGAAGGGCGGCTCCGGTACGGCACAGCTGCTGTCGTTGGGCGAAAGGCGGGGCAGATCGCTACGGGAGCTCCGACCGCGGCGGCGGCGGCCGGATGGGAACGGGGCGGCGTCGAGCAGGGTACGGGACTGGGAGAGCGGCGCACTAGGGCAGGAACGGGGCAGCGCCGATGATAGGTCCCGTGAGGGATCCTACCACACACTCAACAGCAACTCAACAAACTCACACGGAATTGGTAGCAACGCTGGGCTTTACTGGCAGATACGCATATTGTAGCAAGTTTGTGATCCAGAGTTCATCTACCAGCTATTCTAAGCTACCTAAGCCATAAAGGCGATAATAGAACTTGGCATATTTAGGAAGAGAAGCATTACACGGCTTATAGCCAGCGAGCGGAGACGCAGCTCCCGTTGTACATAACAGAAGTAACGGAGGGATGACGGAATGATCTCCAGCGTTGAAGAAGGTAACGTGGCTCAATCCCAGCCGTGCATCTCATGAAGCTGTGCTTCGTCATCTCCAGGAGTAGGGTCCTGACAACTGCCTCTCCCTGAAAAGGATCCTTGTCCTCGAGGATCTGTAGGAAACCAAGCACGAATGGTAGAGTTATAGAATTCAGGAAATGCAGATTTGATGAAGCTAGCATCTTCCCAAGTTGCTTCTTCCGGAGATAAATTCATCCATTGAACCAACCACTGAGAAATCAGATGAGGGTGTCTTGGGACTGCTCGAGTTTGTAGAACCATCAGAGGAGCAACCAAGATGTTACCATTTTTATCAACCAGTGGTAGATCAGGAACTGGAACAGCCTTGGGCCCGAGGTGCTTTTTGAGTTGGCTTACATGGAACACATTGTGGATTTGAGTACCAGGTGGTAAGAGTAGCTGATAAGCAACAGGGCCAACTTTCTTAGTCACACGGAAAGGACCATAGAACTTAGTAGCAAGCTTCAAACCATGTTGGACATTGAAAGCTGCCAAGCGATATGGTTTCATTTTCACATACACCATATCACCCTCTGCATATGTGCGTTCAGATCTGTTGAGATCAGCATACTTTTTCATGCGTTGCTGTGCTTGTAAGAGGTTTGCTTTCAGTAATTGGAGCATCTTTTCCTTCTGAACCAAGAAATCCGAAGCTTCACTATCTTCAGGTCCACGATGGCAATCTCACTGATCAAAGGTGCAGGAAAACCATACAGAGCATGAAAAGGGGTGAATTGAGTAGCAGTGTGAAAAGTGGAGTTGTACCACCATTCTGCCAAGGAAAGCCAAGAACACCATTTCTTAGGTTGAGCAAAAGTCATGCTGCGCAAATAAGATTCCAGGCATTGGTTCACACGTTCCGTCTGCCCGTCAGACTGGGGATGGTATGCTGTGCTCATTCGGAGATCCACCTTCAAGGTCTTGAATATTTGTTGCCAAAACTTACTAGTGAAGATCCTATCACGATCAGTCACTATAGAAGAAGGCATGCCATGAAGCTTAAAGATGTTATCCACAAAAGCTTGCACAACCGAGTGGACCGTGTAAGGGTGGGCAAGAGGGATAAAATGAGCATACTTCGTTAATCGGTCCACAACCACCAATATTACTTCCTTACCAGAGGATTTAGGAAGTCCCTCGACAAAATCCATCGAGATGTGTTGCCAGGCCATGTCAGGTATAGGGAGTGGAACCAGAAGGCCAGGATATTTACAATGCTCAGCTTTCGATCTCTGGCAGACAGGGCATATCTGGATGAAGTGTTCAACATCAGTTTTTAGTCGTGGCCAGTAGAAAATGCGTTTTATCCTTTGATATGTAGCACGAATGCCAGAATGGCCTCCCATAGGAGAAGAATGAAACGTTTCAAGTAGTTTCTGTTTCATCTTTGCATCATTACCGACGGCAATGCGTCCTTTGTAACGAAGAATACCAGCAGTAAAAGTATAATGAGCTGGTTGTGTGGTACTGCTGGTGATCTGAGCTATAAGTTGTTGGCAAAGAGGATCATGAGAATAAGTATCTTCAATCTCATCTGTCCAAGATGGTGTTGCTGTAGTAAGTGCCATTAACTGAGGAGTTCTTGAGAGAGCGTCTGCCACTTTATTATCAATGCCCTTCTTGTATTCTATCACATAGTTGAATTCCAGCAGCTTCATTAATAATTTGTGTTGCATCCCAGTGTTAACTCTCTGCTCAGTCATAAACTTAAGGCTCTGATGATCAGTTCGGATGATCAGTTGTGATCCCAGAAAGTAATGCCGCCATTTTTTTATAGTCTCTAAGATAGCAACAGCTTCTTTTTCATAAGTGGACAGAAGTAGTGCACGCTGGCCTAACGCCTTGCTGTAGTAAGCAATGGGGCGCTTGTTCTGCATCAGAACACCACCCAGCCCAATGCCAGAAGCGTCACACTCTAAAATGAAAGGAATATCGAAATTTGGTAAGGCTAAAACCGGAGCCTCAGTCATCTTTTTCTGTAGTTCTCTGAAAGCTGCTGTTTGAGTTTCTGTCCAGCAGAAGGAATTCTTTTTCAGCATTTCATATAATGGTTTGCATATATGTCCATAGCCTTCTATGAATCGCCGGTAGTACCCTGTCATGCCCAATACACTCCGTAGCTCAGTTAAGGAACTAGGAATAGGGTAGTTTCTGATCGCTGCTACTTTCTCAGGATCTGTAGCTACACCATCTTTTGAAATGACATGGCCTAAGTACTGAACTGACTTAGTACCGAAACTGCACTTGCTTTCTTTGACAAATAGCTTGTTAGCCCGCAGAATCTCCATGACAATGATCAAGTGGTGTTTGTGCTCTTCCATGGATTTGCTGTACACCAGAATATCATCAAAAAAAACCAAAACGAATTTGCGAAGGTGTTCTTGAAAAATTGAATTCATCAAAGCTTGGAATGTTGCTGGTGCGTTTGTGAGTCCAAATGGCATGACAAGATACTCAAAATGTCCAAAGTAAGTAGTGAAAGCAGTTTTATGGATATCACTAGCTTTCATTCTGACTTGATGATAGCCGGACCTCAGATCAAGTTTACTGAAAATGACAGCACCATGTAACTCATCCAGGAGGTCCTCGATAACTGGTATTGGAAATTTGTTTTTAACCGTGATAGAGTTCAATTTTCTGTAGTCCACACAGAGCCTCCACGAACCATCTCTCTTTTTCACCAGTATAGCCGGAGAAGAATAAGGACTGTTACTGAGTTGTATCACGCCATTTGCAAGTAATTCTTTGATCTGTTGCTCCATTTCATTTTTCAACAGGTGTGGAACTCTATAGGGTCTGGCTACTGGAGGAACGATGTCCTTCCTCAATGGAATATCATGATCACATGATCTGACAGGTGGTAATTCAGTAGGAGTAGCAAAGAGGTCTTGATATTGTGACAGTACTGGCGCAAGAGCTTCTGGAATGTGATGAATATTCCCTTTTGTTTTATCCACTTGCATGTGTAAAACATATCCAGTACTGCCTTTCTGCAGCAGTTTCTCTACAGTTTCAGCATTGATCAATTTGGACTTAGATGTGTAATTTGCATCAGGGAGTCTGACTAAATTCTTGTTCAAGGTTTGAACTGTGATACTATGTCCTTCCCAATCAAAAGTAACAGGAGAATGCTTCTGCAACCAGTCACAACCAAGAATAACTTCATAGCCTTTCAACTCCAGCACTGACAAGGAAGTTGTAAATGGAAACCCAGCTATGGTAAATGATGCATCAGGAATGTGGCCTCCGGACTGTAAAGTGCCACCACCAGCAACAGTTACTTTGGTGACTGAATTGTTGAGAATCATACAATTTGTCTTCAAGGCAAACTGCACATCAATGAAAGAGTGAGTGCTGCCTGTATCAATAAGAGCAATACCCATTTTTCCACCAATTGATATATTGACAGTGATAGTATCTTCAGTTCTTTTCCCCAAGTAAGCAGAAGATGATATTTGATGACAATTTGCTGTGTTTGGTGGTTGCTCATTATCATTAGGTTCAGGAGCTTGTGCCTCTGGATAATCGTCCATCTCCTGTTGCTGCATTTCTTCAGGAACATCTGCTGTGAGTGCATGCAAATTATGAGGTTGTGCACACTTATGACCTGGTTGCCAAGGGCCCTTGCAACGCCAACATGGCCTGCCTGCTGCTGGGGGTACATAAGGTTGTCTTTCTTGTGGAGGTTGACCCAACACTCTCTGTTGTTGTGGTGGCCCAATGCGAGGTACAAAAGAATTAGAACGAGCAGTGGCTGCAAGTCCACTCTCATAATCTCTGGCCATCCAATAAGCATCAGATAAGGTTTTTGGACGCTGAGGTCTCAAATTGCACTTGATAGCTGGTTTTAACCCATTGACAAAGCTCACGATATAGTAATGTTCCTGTAAGTATGGGTGTTCTTCACGAATGATTGCCATGATCTCTTCAAATTTGTCAGTATAATCAGATACCGACAGAGAATATTGCTTGACTGAATGGAATTTCTCTAGAATTTCAAATATACTGGATTGAGCAAACCGGTCACAAATGAGACGACAAAATTGGTCCCATGGTATGTCCTGCTGCAGAACCCTTGTGCTCCTCAACCAGTTATCAGCTCGACCAGTGATATAGGTTTGTGCCAAGTCCACTTTACATTCATCAGGGACTTGAGATAGTTCAAAATATTTGTTTACTTGCCGTATCCAACCCAAAGGATTATCACCATTGAAACAAGGAAAATCAATTTTAGGCCCTTTTGCAATGTTTTTCATAAATTGCGCAGCTCTTTCAGACTTGTACTGACCGTGTTGTTCAGGAACAGTGATAGCTAGAGCAGAATTATGCAAGGCAGGTGAAGTACCGAGCTGCACAACATCAGGTGATCTACTACTTAACTGTAACTCAGCCAAGGCCCTAGCATTCTTACGAATATCATTTTCAATTTCATGTTGCTTCAATAAAAGCTCTTGTTCACGAACAGCAGAAGTCGAGGAAGGAGTATCAGGAGCAGTGGGACGGGAGATTTTACCATCGAGCTTCTGCAGAAAATCCATGATATTAGACTGAGATTTCTCGTTCTTCACCAGCAATTCCTCCACAGAGTCAATTTTCTTCTCCAGAACATCAACCTTTTCCAGCCTCTCCTGCATCGTATCGAGCTGTACTTGCAGAGTATCTTGCTTCTGCCCAATTCCACGGACCTCGTCGCGTAGCAGTCCCACTTCATCTTCCAACTCCTGGTATTTGGTGCGGGTCGCCATCGGTTACTCGACACGGATCCGGAATTTTACCAGAGGATTTGCCTCGAACCCTCTCCAGAAATCGAGAACCCTGCCGCCGCCACGAATCCACGCCACCAGAGAGACACACGAATCGAATACGAGCACGGAATTTTACCTCCGGAGAAGATGTACCCCGGAAACCGCCTCGAATCGTCCGATCTGTGTCCGAGCTGTGCCGCCGCCGCCAAGCCGCCACCGTCGACTCAGTTCGTAGAGGAACTGCACCGCCGCCACGCCGGCTCCGCAGATCGACGGCTCTGATACCAACTGATAGGTCCCGTGAGGGATCCTACCACACACTCAACAGCAACTCAACAAACTCACACGGAATTGGTAGCAACGCTGGGCTTTACTGGCAGATACGCATATTGTAGCAAGTTTGTGATCCAGAGTTCATCTACCAGCTATTCTAAGCTACCTAAGCCATAAAGGCGATAATAGAACTTGGCATATTTAGGAAGAGAAGCATTACACGGCTTATAGCCAGCGAGCGGAGACGCAGCTCCCGTTGTACATAACAGAAGTAACGGAGGGATGACGGAATGATCTCCAGCGTTGAAGAAGGTAACGTGGCTCAATCCCAGCCGTGCATCTCATGAAGCTGTGCTTCGTCATCTCCAGGAGTAGGGTCCTGACAGCCGAGCTGGTAGAAGGTGGCGGCGCGGAGGTCCGTCGGTGGCCGGATGTCAGCACGATGAACTGGTAGAAAGTATCTGACGAAGTGCAGTCTTCTCTTGGATTCAGTTATCGAACTGGTATCTTCGCTCCTTCGCATCTTATGTCGCTCAACAGCCAGGATTCACTCCACATTTATATTTACTCCCTCCCATAAATGAATGGTGTACGAATTTAACCCATTTCTCAGTTTTGCTGATAACCCCTTGAAAAACTCTTTTAAACGTATGTTTGATTGTTTCACTACATCGATTCAGAGACGCTAGAAAAACAGGACGTTCAAAGTAAGAGTATATTTATTTATAGCTCGGACATTTTTCTTAATCTTCCTAGCCGAGAAATCATGTCATCGCGTGGGACGAAATAAACAATAAGTTGGTCATTTTTTGGCGTAAAGGGTGCAAGAATTTTGATATTAAACGTCAGTTCTTGGTAGTCAGGAAAGATGACATGGATAAACATACGTCAAATATCCCCATATAACCGAGGGCTAAGCTCCTGTCGTATATTTGAGTTAACCGTCGGTTAAGTACATATCCGACCGTACACCGTCGGTTATCTCCCGTCGGTGATGCTCGATCGGCCATTAACCAAATGGCCGATGATACTCTCGGCTATTATTTATACCAACGGTAAGAAGCCGACGGTGAGCTGTCGTCTATGTTTTGGTCAGCATCCATCCCACCGTGGCTCAATCGCGCCTATAACCGACGGTTTATTTTACTGATGGTAGCTTTATCCCATCGGTATTCACAATAGTCGACTTTCTCTCAATTATTACTATAGCTGAGAGGGTGCCTTTGTACCGTCAATTAGAAAAATAGCCAAACGGTCCAAATAATCCGAAATATATTTGGTCTCAACGGCAGTCACCGTTTCTCTTCAGGGATAGGTGTGAAGCAACGCTTATCTAATCTACTAGCATACTATAAAATTGCACTTCAGAAATGTTGCAATGCCAGAGACTCTGTATCAGAAGATTACTTGCGAGCTGTATGTATTTCACCACAATCTCAGAATGCATCATAAAACGAACAAGAGTTATACCCAGATCACACAATCTTAATTATCCATCGAAATGAAAAGGAACATAATGTTCTACAAATTTTGCATAAGAAAATTGGTCCAAAAACATCAAACACTTCCACCTTGAGAACTTCATTTGGTTGAATGGCCTCTAAGAAGTATCTTCTCTACATCACGAGAGATGTCGTTCTCGACATTGTGACTACCTCAGACCTTGCCTCCCATTCCCTACAAAAATTACCAAACTAGTTGTAAGAAAGATGAAAACACAAATACTGAGAAGGGACAACAAACGGAAATAATCTTATGAAATGACAAGATAAGTCAGACAAGTTACACAATTATACAAGCCAAAATATATTACTGTAATCAAGACGGAAAAAAAGAAAGTGTTGCTACCACTAAACTTAGATTTTGGTAAGTAGATCCACACAACACAATAGTTCCTACGTTGAGACCACAAAACTAGCAGATTATAATTTGAATGATATGTAAGTACTTAACACGTGTAACTTCCTCCAAGCAAATGGAGATGGAGACGGAGATGCTCGAGCTAGCACTGGCGATCCTCGAACAGCTGCTCCAGGTGGCCGCCTCCGGCTGCATGCTCATAGTACTCGACGGCGTCCTCGCCGAGCTCGACAGGTGGCTGGCCCTCGGCAGTGGCGAAGCCAGGACCAAAAACCTGTGATGTCATTTCAAATCTGTGGTGTCAAATACATATGCTTTTACTATTTTTTAAGAAAATCTTTATGATTTGTAGTTGTATACAAATGATTTGCCCAAAACATGTGTGGTCAATTGACCACACGGGTGTCTTGAGTACTTCGCCGCATGGAGGCTGGTCGAGGCGCTCGACTGCGACAGACGGGTCAAGACGGCCCGGGAGGTGTCGCTTACCATCTACCAGGTGCCAACCTTCGTCCCGTACTGCATCTGATGCAAGTTACGTCTTTGACCTCCACGTCCCAAGGCGAGTTAAAAATATTGTTATTTAACTTTTTTATTTTTTTCAGTCGACCTGTTGTTAATTAAACTTTCTAGAATACATGCTCGTTTACACATTTTTACAAATTAATGTTCAATAGCTACAATCGACAATATTTAAGATAATCTTCTGATATAGTATATTTCACCGCAATCTTAGCAAACATGCTCGTTCTTGATAAACAATTACTTTCGGGCTTTTGGAGCATCAGTGTCGCCTGTCTGACTAAATATGTTATTTAGTGTACGGTTATGTTGGTTAGCACTTGCTTCGTGATTTGGTATGTAGTGGGTTCCAAAAATATCCTTTTTTGTGTATGTCGGAGTGGTTAAGAGTTTGCGTATGACTACGTGACATTCTAGATCTAGCACATGATTTATGTTGGTTAAAGCCGGAAAGTAACTTTGCAAAACCAGATTACAAGTTTAGAAAAAATGGAAAATAAATATTGCATGTAGTCAATGATGCATCCTACTTGCATGTAAAATCTTAATGCGAAATTCCTTTTATTATGGGATACACGAACATGACAAAAGCTTGTACATTTTGAAGATTTGAAAGTGTGTACTTAGAATATTTCCTAAGATTTTTTTGCACGTATTACTTTTAGAACATCCATATGTTATTCATGACTGTATGAACATACTTCAAATAATAAAAATCATCTTAAAATTATATTCTAAATATTTGAGTTCTTAATTTATTTATCAAACATGATTTATGAGTTATATTTTCGTATTTTAAATTAAAAGAGGGAGCTAGCTTCACCCTTGTTCCTCCAAAACAAACAATAAAATTTCAAATGTGCATCCTTGTGGTCCTAGAGTACTTGACCAAATTTGAAATTTGACAATAGGTGTGAGAATAAAAAGATACTCATTTTCCTCAAGAACAAATAAATTGTGCTGGCAAAATATCAATTCTTGTTTGCTCTTTAATTGTTCAACCCACATACACATAGCAAGAAAAGCCTCTAACATTTAAAGATTTACATCAATTTTTATATCGAACTAGATCACTTCTACCATCATTAGAGGTGAAGAACTTGGGATTTAGGCCGCTCATTGTGCTCTAATTGCTTCTCTATATATTTCCATCGCCTCCTCCATTACCATGGGTCGTGATAAAAGCGACGATATTTTCTTCCATGAAGGATGGACTTTGAGTGAGAAGTAATCGAATAAGTTCGACAACGTCGACTCTCCTCTCATTTTTGCAGACTTTTCAAAGAATTGAAGGGCGGCGTGGGGATTGAAACCAGCAGCAGCGAGAAGCAACATTCCAATGTAATCCGCCTCAGTCTCTTGCCTACAATGCAGAGTACCTGATAAGCATCATATTCCTCAACAAATAGCATTCTTAACATGAATTAAGTAATCGCATGCATACAATTTAGGTTAGCCTTATGAGTTCTTTGAACATACATCCATGAATGAACTAGGTGGGGATAACACAGCGTGATGATCGAATTAATATACCTTCGTAAGAACGGCGTGGCGAGGAGGCGGGTCAGGAACCACTCATCTGCCACTATATTCATCATGTCTACCGAGTGCCTCGCAACAACATGTCCAACCTACATACAAACAAATCAAGAACATGCATGGCAAGCTTTGAACAAACAGGACCACTAGTTAAAATGAATGAATATAACTATGCGATGTTTACCTCGTGCGCGAGGACAACTGCAATCTCGGCTTCTGTGCTGAAATGTCCGAGAAACCCGGTGGTGACTACAATTTTACCACCGCCATAGCACTCTACTCCTAGTTTCTCATCTTGGATAACTATGATTTCCCAATTGAGCTCGTCGACCCAGTCTAGACATGTAATCGTATGTGATTGTTTCGGTCCTACATGTGCCATCTTGCTCTTGATGGACAAGACACTGTGTATGGAGCGAATGATCTTCGAGCCAATTTCGTTGACGCGGACACTATCATTATTTTGTGGATGGACGATCTTGGAGTCATGCTTCTTTTTAAAATCGACGAAAAGCTGCTCGCAGACCTCGCGCTCCCTGCGAGGAGAGTAGCGTACCAAGTGGGTGCGGACGTGCGGTTGGTGTATATGCCACGGCCTCCACATGAAATCTGCGGCGTGTGGTGATCCAATGGCCGCCATGAAAAGTACTAGGAGTAGGAGCCATTGGTGGCATTGTCACCTTGGGGGTGCCATGCAGATATCCACGACGAGCTCGAGCTGAGTTGGTAATCGGCCTCTGCAGGGAGGTGCAATAGCCTGGGGAAACCGGCAAAACCATGCACGTATCCAGTCTACGGAGGAGTTGACCTTGGATAGGGCTCAAGACCTCCGGACGACCCCCGACGACATTGAGACGAGGGGGTCGGACTAGGAGGCGGCCGGCCGCCGGGAGGAGGGAGCGCAAGCTCCTCATGCACGAGTTCATGTCTCATTCTCGAGTTTCCTCTGTGCGTCGTGCTACTTTTCTTTTCTCGTTGTTACTGTATTTGTAGGCGAGACAATTGTTGACGGTACTTTCCTCCAGTTTTATGGTGGTTGTCATTGAACGTAGAGCAGTAGGATTCGTTTTGGAAAACTATTACTGGCCTTGTGTTACGCGAGCTAGATGGGCCTTAATTTTCAAGTTGGCCTGGACTTGATCAAGAGCGTAAAATTCGATCGGGCTTCAGCGCTAGCTGCAGAGCCGAGCGAGGAAGAGGAAGAGCGGCGGCGCCGCCGAGCTCACCCCTCGCTGTCTGCCACGGACCACTGTAGGTCACTTCCTCTCCTTCTGGACCCATGGGTTAATTTTTCATTGTTGATGAGACAGTAGAGAGAGAGAGAGGAGAGGAGTCTGGATCCTGCGAGAATCCCCTTCTGGTTCGGCTGGCAAAGTGGTCTAGTTTAAAATAATACTGTATTCTTGTCGAGGGTGGTGGGATTGAATTGACAACTGATCCTTTCAAGAGGTGTCGTACTCCTCACATCAACGACTTCATAGACGTGTTCACGCCACTTCCCAGAGATCGAGTTGCGAAGATGAAAAGGCATATAGGTTTTTCAAAAGGAAAAAGTTAAATTTATCAAGTCGGGGTAGAGGCCCCGAAGCATTTATATGAGGCAAAGGCACATGTTCAGGGGGAGAGCCATAACCCATATTGTGATAAGAGCAAGGACTTTGATTCATGGAGTTGTTCTCTTTTATAGGAGCAGCTCGAAGAGGAAATTTTTTTATCCGATGATTTCGGTTGCTTTGAAGAATGGGCCCAAGGTTCACCAAGAGGCAACCTCTCAACACAAAGGTCATTGAAGTGTTCTCCCATAAGATCGATAAAGGGTCGCTGAGTTCAAGTTCATGCATGGCCAATTGCTCGGCGATCAAGTCCTTGAACTCTTTGGCAAAAAAACTTTGCTACCACTTTCCTCATCCAAGTCACCCATCTCACTCGTAAGGCGATAAAGACCTTAGAAAGAGTCCTTGGCTCGGATACCAATTGAAATGATAGAAATGATTACCTAGAGGGGGTGAATAGGTTTCTACAAATTTTACTCTTCTTTTTAAAAGTTTTAAACTATGGGATAAATATGATGAGCCTAACAACTAGGTGAAACAACATATATGATGCAATACAGTAATTCAAGCACGATACAAACATAGATAGAAAAATGAAAGAATTTAGATAGAATTACCGAGTAACACGGAGACGAAGATACAACCATGTGTCCACTTCCTTGGGAGGAAGCTACATCACCGTTGGAAGTGTGGGTTACCATGAAGGACCCCAATCGCCATGAAGGTTCACCCTATTGTCCATGATACTCCTCCACGAATTAGGAGTTCAATCACTAGTGTTAGGTCTTAAGGTAACCTCCAAACCCTCACAAACCTCTCTCGAAAAAATTCAAAACCTGGAAGCTTTCGAGCGACCCTAGTCGTCTAGGGTTTTTCACCATCCAAAGAGTAGCACAAAAACTTTATGAACTCAAGGGGAATTCACTTTTGACTCGACAGAATTGTAGATCAGGACCTCCTCATACTTTCTCTTAAAGGGATTAAGTTTGGTTGGAGAGAATGGGAAGATCCTCAAGCTTTTGGTGTTCAGCAATGGAGGAGAATTTGTGAGATGTGAAAGTTTAAAATGAGATCGTGAACCTACCCTTTCGAGGAAGAAGTAGTATATATAGTCCCTCTCAAAAATCAAACTGTTGGGGCAAAATCATGTGTTTCGGTTTTTAAGTTGGTTGGACCAGACCTAGGACCAGACTCGTCCAGGAACTGGACGAAACCATAACCTTTCTCGGTTCGGTTAACGTTCAGTTCCAACCCGGTATACCGAACCATTCCGGTTCTAGGACTGGTCAAGACCGAAACAGAATCACAGAAATGCTCTAAGCGTTTCTTTTTTAGTAGACTTTCCCCTCTCTCGAGATATGGTTGAGTAATTTTGATGGTACACGTAGGATGTGTATATGGGTTGCTTAGATCATCCCCATTAATCTCAGCAACATTGTCCCTCTTAGTAATGCGGTGTTCCTATTGACTCAAAGAAAGTCCACGAAATATAAAATAAAAAACCATTGACACTTTTCATTTGAGAAATGAGGGCTCTCCTTCCATCATCCGCCATTTTATAATGGACTAAAACCTAAGTAAAACTTCATAGGTAACATTAATCCTTATGTAGCCCAAGTGTCATCTTAACCAAAACTTCATAGGCAACATGCCCTTACTCTAGCGCCCAAAGCTAAGAGCAACCTTGGTGCGCCGCCTTCTCGATAATTAGATTGAAAGTGTCATCATCTTGATGAATAGCAACAAACATAGGGCATATACTTGCCTAGTCCATGCTTGTGGTAGATAAGACCACCGGCCACACTATTTTGGATGATCTTTGTCATTGCCGAAGATAGGAACCCACAGATCAATTAGAGCCAACGCCCAGTCGTCAAACTCGTCTTGGCAAACACATAGTGCAAAATTCCTAATCCACTATGTCAAACGTCTTAGTGATTTCCGATTTGAACATCACAAAGCTCAAACCTGCACCATGTTGTCCCCTGAACCAACTGGAAATTTTCATGGAGGCACCTTACTCGGATGAACGCACTTTGATGGGGTCCAACAAACTCAGACATGAGACATGAAAACATTATCCACCAATTTTGCAATATTGTGCATGAGGCTGATGCGGCCGTAGTTGATAGGGTGGAAATACTTATCCTCAATGGCGTCCGACTATTTTTGAAAGGAGAGTGATTTGTGCATGATAAATTGCGTCAGACTCTTGGCAGTCACCCTTACGCACCAACAAAAAAGCAAAAGACTCCTTAAAATTGCCCTTGATGATGGGACAACACACCCAATAAAAAGCAGACCTTAATGCCCTCTTGGCCTAGTGCTTTGTCCTGCTATATACTCTTAATTACCTGCCACACTTCCTCTTGTGTGAATTCAACCTCAAGTGAGGAGAGATCATGGGACACCATTCTTTTTCGAAAAACGAAAACACTGACAGCCCTATCTATTGATGCATAAAACCATTTTATTGCAATGGGGCGGCATCCCTGAGTAGTCAAGGTTTATCGAGTGACCCTACTCAGAAGATAATCCTAATAGTTGCTCGAATAAGCAATACACAAAATGTGCCTTATCCACGTGCTCAAATAGAAGCACATCGTCCATTGCCACGTCATGCGCCTTATCCACGTCTCATTGCCATGTCTAGCCGGAGGATCAGATCCACTGCCGTGTATCTAATATTTGGAAACAATATTCTCGGGTATGACTTTAAAGATTGCAATATTAATATTGAAGAAAATAGTGTTTGTCAAAACTAAGTTAAAGATAAAAAATAAAACACCATTTATTTGTTATTTGTGACCAGAGAGAGTATAGAGTCCTCAGTCAAACTATTTCAAAATGGTTGTTTCTTAGAGCGAGCAAGAGTGGACAAGCTTTTTAAATGTATAAGCCAAAAAAAAAGCATCTAAATATGCGCTTTTGATTTTGGCTTTGACTTTTGGCTTATACAATCGTGCAACATTATCCCGTCAAAAGCCAACAGAACATGTTTAGGTGTTTTTATAGGCCTAACAACTAACCAAAAATCTATTACAAAGAGCACATATAGAGTTAGGATAGTTGTCCCCACAATTACGGAAAAATTAAACTGAGAAAACTTAGAAATCCATCCAAACCCACGAGGAAAACAATTTGGATCTAATCCGCCAACACTTGCTTGGCCACCGCCACATTACCAGAGGGGGAACGAAGACCAACACAGTAGTAACTGAGTTGTACACACAAACCTGTAGAGGGCTATTCTCATAGAAATCGCCGCAGTATCCACCCGTCACGTCGACATGATCTGGGGGAGAAGCTGAATTGGCGGGGGACACGCTCTGATTTGCGCTGCCGACCAGGCTAGAATCATCGGTGGGAGCAGGCGTCTCAGCCCGCATACGCCCGCGGGTGGGAACAATCTACATGCAGTGCACACAAGACAAAAACGCTGCCGACAAGATCAACCTGTCGGCGACTAGACCAACACCAAAAAAACCAGAGCATAAGCCCAGACACAATCCCACTGGCCCCTCAATGTCGTCATAAGCCCAGACACAGTCCCACTGGCCCCTCAATGTCGTCAGACACATCGTCGAGATGGCGTATTCGACGTATCCTTGCCACCACCATCTGAACAACGTCACCACAAAATCCTAACTTTAGAGACCTGATTAGAAGCGTCGAGCGCAAGTCCAAAGTTCCCACCCCTCCTGCCGCTAGAGCGACAAGCAGAGGAGGCGGGGACCCGTCGATCGTCGGCCAGAACAGAAGTGAGCTAATGTTTTTTAGGAGAGGAGGCGATGGCTGCAAGGAGTGTTTCTTTGAGAGGAGGCAATGGATGATCATGCGAGAACCGTGTTGATGACACGTATCCGGCCAACATTTAGTTACTTTTTTTGGTTTATAAGGAAAAAAGTCGAAAAAAAACATAAATAAGCCTAATCAAAAGCCAAGAAACAACCTCTACAACAAGCATGAGCTCCGGACCCAACGCCGACAACGCCAAAGTCCCGCACATGGCAACAGCATGCATGTTTAAACCATAAATAAGACTAATTGCTCACGCTTATCTCTTGGGAGGTTTGGAAAGAGTGCAACTAAGTGTTTTTTGGCATGTTGCTCCGCAGCGGCAGTTGTCATTTCTAAAATTATAGATGAGGCGGGAGCATGATGTTTGTCAGAGGCCAAATGTTTGAGCAATGTAATAGCAGGAGATTAATCTTCTTTGTGAAGTCCTAGGGCTTGTGCTAGGTACTTATGTCTAAAACTACTTTTTTTTTAATTTTTCCATATATATTAAACCAACAAAGAGTACACGATTACATCGATTACAAAAACAATACTAAAAGAGACGAGCAAATCTATGAGATCTTCAAGCCCTTTCTTCTTCCATGACACAATCTTGTACTTTTCTGAAGGCGACCGTAGAACAACGCCAAAAACACCAAACCACAGACCTGCGAATACCAACGAAGGTTCTCCCCTTTTAATTTTGAGCCGCAATGCCAAGGCTTTGTGCACGCACGCAGCCATTAAATTAATCAAGCAACATCGGCAAGAGCACCACCGCTGATATTGCAGGGACAAATAACCGCGCCACTTTGTCGACGTCGTTGGGAGCTGAGAGAACGAATCACCATTGCCGAAGACGTAGTAGCCGGGATAGATAATGCGAGGACAAACCTCCTCGCGGCAACCATGAGAAACAATCCAAGATTGATCTGGCGAAGCAAGATCTGAAGAACCATACCTAGACAAACTTAATCTTCCAAAGCCACCATTGACGTCGGGAAGGAGATCTCGCCGACGAACGAAGCGCGGAAGATCACTTATTGCAGACGATGCCATCTCCATTGACGAAGAAGACAACAACCAAAACCAAGCTCTAACATTAAGGACCTTTGTATAGCGCCCTGCGCAGGTCTGATGTCCCCACCCCTCCTAGTGCCAGAGCGGCACCTAAAGGAGATGAGGACCCGTCAATTCTTAGACGAAGGCGACGATGAAGATGCAGATGGCGCCGGCGGCGACGGCTATGGTTGAAACCCTAGGCCGCCGCCTCTCTTTCTTCTTTTCTTTCCGTATATTGTCTAAAACTACTTTTTAATCAACGAAAATGATGATTATTTTGCCTTGTTTCAAATAAAATAAAATGAAATAAAATAGCCAAGAAACAAGCTTGCCAGTCGCGCAGAAGGAAATAGTCATGCATGTTGTACGTGGTGGACTCGATTTGTAAGTTGTAGTACTAGTACGTCAGGGACAGGGATACAAACGTTGCAGGCAAATAAAAACCGAAAGACATAAAATAGAAAGACCTGCGCGTACGGATCAACTTAATATCGAGCCCAATACAATGTTAGGATTAAGCACGATCGAAGCTGGTACGGCAAGGTGTGCGTATCGTGTACGATGTGGTGTCCGAGTAGGATTAGAGTTTGATACCGGATAGGTTAGCTAGTCTCTCGCTTGAGCGTGTTTAAAGCTAGACCATCGGGTACTCTGTAACCAGATCCTGAGCAAAAGTAATAAAGAAAGATAGGAGGTGCGAGACGCACCTCTAGCGATCCATAATCGATTCCCAGTGTTTCCCTGTGTCCCGTAGCTAGCTGATCCATGCATTGAGTGTGTGCTTGTGTGCTTAGCTTGGTACGTACGCGTGTATTGCCGGAGTTGTACCGAGGAGCTGTGCTGGTCCGCGTACCGGCGACGTGAAGATCGGGCCAAAGCTAACATACAACACGGCAGATCTATCAGGCCATGGACAACGATGAGACAGTCGCGGCAACCAAGAGGAGGAAGATGGCGCCGTACCTTCCTCTTGAGCTCGTGTGGGAGATCATGGCGCGGCTGCCCGTCAAGTCGCTGCTGCGGTTCAGGTGCGTCTGCAAGGCCTGGCGCCATAGGATCTCCGACGACGCAGACTTCCACGGCGCCCACCTCCGTGTCCAGGCGCCATGCTTGGTCGCCTGGAGCCGTACCAAAGAAAACAAGGTGAACAAGGTCGCCACATTTAGCTTGTATGCGTCGGGGGAGGAGAGCGCACTGAACCTTGAAGACACCATGGAATTGCCCCTCGAAGACGAGTGGCACTCCTTCCGGCATTGCGACGGGCTGGTGCTGATGCCCACGGCGACCGTGGTCCGCGTGCTCAACCCAGCCACACGGCGCGTCCTCACGCTGCCGGGGAGCTCCAACAGCGTAGAACCAGCTGCCAAATTCTACGAGTGCTTACCCCATCAGCTGTTTGGCATCGGTCACGACCCCCGTAGTAATACCTACAAGGTTGTCCGCTTCTTCTTCGGCTCCATGGATCCAGTCCCCAGGGGTGGTCTCCACCACAACTTTGGCATGGAAGTGTTCACCATTGGGGTAGACCAGCATTGGCGTGAGACGACGGTGCAACCGCCGTACCCTGCCGACATTATGGGAACCACGACCTATTTCAAAGGCTCGTTGTTTTGGACCATCGATGAGAACAAACTCAGCGAAGAAGAATCGGTACCAGGGTTTCTCCGCTTCAGGCTGGAGGACGAATCGTTCAGTGTCATGCCGCCGCCTCCTCGCTGCCGAGGGCTCGGATATGCAATGTCTTACATGGCTGAGCTGCGCGGGGAGCTGAGTGTGGCTCATGCAGGGGCAGGGCCCAAGTATGAGACGATTGAGATTTGGACGTGCAACGACGTAGACACCAACTCCCCACTGTGGTATCAGCGTTACAGCTTCAAGAACTTTGTCCTCCCGACAGATCCACTTTTTAACTATCGATGCCAAAATTTGCTGCTACGACAAGTTTTCAAGGATATAGTTGGCGTCAATGGTCGTGTGATGAATCACAACCTTGACTCGATAATCTTCTACATTCCATCCCTTGTACTGCTCTAGCTGAAAACCTGATTGGCTAAATATGTGTTGGCGGCAAGATATCCTTTGTTCCACTCCATATAGTAGTTGATTGTTTTGATCTTCATAAAAGATTATCCCCTAGCTCCCCTTTTCAAAGTCTTGTGTTTTAGCAAGAAAGTTGTAGCTTCTCCTGTATCTTTCAGAAAGAATAGCAGTAGTTTTTACTATGTTAATCCTCTCCTGTATGTCACAAAGAATAGCAGTAGTTTTTACTATCTTAATCCCCCTGTTTTACCACATGATTGTGTCTCTTCTCATTTCACACCTCTTGATTGTGTGAATGGAGATTGTAGTGTTCATGCTAGTGATGGAGCCTGGCTCAAAGTCTGTAAACTTGGACGGTGCAAGCACCAGTAGGAACTAATGAATTATGCCATTTGGAATATTAGAGGAATTACCTACTCCTGACAGAAAAGAATGCATGCTTGATGTTTTCTCTAGATGACCCTGTCACTGATAAAAAAGGCGTGCTAGATATTGTTTCATATTTTTACAAGAAATTGTTTAGTAAAGAAGATAGGAATGGCCTTAGTTTGACATATAATTTCTTTGATTCGAATGAATTAGTCACTTCTGAGGAGAATCCCTTCTTAGAAGCACCTTTCACTGAATCCGAGGTTAAAACAACTTTGTTTAACTGTTATCCACAGAGGTAAACCATGGGACCTTAAGGGCTCTCCTCAGCGATTAGGGCATTTCGGCCGTCGGATCGGGAAGTTACGGAGCGATCTGGAGCGTCCGTTCGCGGTGGCGGAACAGTGATTTGCTCCACCGTCGTGGTGCGTGTTTCACGGGTCACTGCCCGTGGGTCCAGCGCGTCGCCGGTCCCACGCCGGTCCCGCTCGACAGGGACACAGCGCGTCGGTCCGTCGGTGCATTTCTCCCTCCACAAATCCACTGCGCGGCCATTTTGCAGAAAACCGCCCGCAAAAGGACCTGATCGTAATTTCCGGAAAGGTCGAGGACTTTTTTGCAAAAGTACCGCAGAGCTGGCTCCCCTTCCTCTTCCTCTCTCTCCCGCGACGGAAAGTCGCCGCGGCCGCCGCCGCACGCCGCCAGCGCCACGGCCTCCCCCGACGGATCTACGGACGCCGGAAGGTTCCCCGTCGCCGCCTCGACCTCCTAGCCTACGCACACGTGCCGGGGCGCCGCGGACGCGCCAGAAACACCGCCGCCGTGCTCGGCTGTGCTCCGGCGACCTGCCGCGTTTCAGCGCCGCCGGCGGCCGCTCCGGCGACCAAAGTGGGGCGGCGCCGCCAGATCCGGGTTCCCCGCGGCTGCGCGCGTCGAACGCGCCGATCCTCGCGTGCTGGAACGCGCTGCAGAGGCGGCGCCGTCGCCGGCGGAGCCGCGGCCAGATCCACGCTCGCCGTCGCTGACGTCAGCGTGACGACCCTGTCGTGGGGCCCGCATGACAGTGAGAGAGGAGAGGGAGGCCGATGCGGGGTGGCACCGTGCTGGCTGCTGGGCTTCGGCCCAGTTGGGCTTTTCTTCTTTTTTTTTGTTCCTTTTCTCTTTTTCTTTTCTGAAAACTTTTATAACTTTTGTTTTAGATATCCAATTGAATTCAACCAGTTTCTAAAAATTTGTAAAGATCAAAACAGTCATTTTAATACTTTGGGACCATTTCCAAATTATTTTAAATCTTGGAAAATTTAAATGATTCAAAAAGGCTTAATTGACACCTTTATGTCATTTTCTAAAATATGGTTTTAAATTTTTCTTTCGAACTCAAATAATTGACATGGGCGAATTTCAGTTTTTTTAAAACAAGCTATTGTTCATTACATGCTGACATGTGGGTCCCACTATCAGATATTTCACAATTACAGGGTAACATGTTGAAATTCCAAAAAAAAAACCTTCTAATTTCCAATTTAAAAAATTGCAAACTTATGAAGATTTCCAAACTTTCCTACGCAAGAGTTGCACTCAAAAAACAATGCCCAAAAAAAATCACTCACCCAAATTACATGGTTTTGAATTAAAAAAAAACTTTGGCCATAGAATTCAAGTGAATAAGTATGCGTTTTCAGTCATTACAATTTTTTTCACAAAATAATGAAACGTATAGACATATTCAAACAGCCCGCAAAAAAAAAACTATTTACAGCACAAAACGAACAATTCGAACTTTTTTAATAGGTAACAAATTGCGGAAAAAACAAATGCACTTGCCCAAACTACATGGGTTTGAAATTAAAAAATCTGTTTAGCTACAAAATTCAGATGAAATTCAAACGAATAAACATGCATTTCCACTCCTTTCCACGCATGCGCGGCATTTGCAATAATTTTCAAACCTAAACGTTTTTAAAATATGTACACTACCAAACTTGAATTATACCATCCATTTGCGACATACAAATTTGCATATTTTACGAATTTAGATGCCTTTCAAACCTAGCCATTTCATAGATGTTAAAAAGATTCAAATCCAAATAACTTACCAATTCAACCAATTTCAAAAAAAACTAGACAACCTTTTGGACATAAACTTTTTTCCAACTTTGGTCATATGACATAAATAGGCAGTGTTTCATTTGGGGTAATTTTTTTTTTACATTCTGATATATTTTCCATGGAGTTATTGATATTATTTTATTGTGTTTTTTATTTCACTTACAAAGAAATATTAAGAATGCGTGAATTTGAACCAATAGGCAGTGTTTTTTATTTTGCATGAATTTGAATTTTAACACACGGGCGTGCGTTAATTGTGTCATATTAAGAATGTTTGTTATAGCGTTTTACAAACTGAAAACCAGTGTCAACAATATTTTTTAGTTCCAATAGATTCGAATCCGAAAAACTTTCCAATGTGACCATTTCGAAATTAAAATTCTTAACAGCGCGTTATTTCCAAATACGGGAACACGGGAACACGGGAACACGAGAAGCATTATCATTGTCAAATGCTATTACAGTTCCAACACTGCTAATAGAAGCATCATCATTGTCAAATGCAATTATAGTGAGTCTCTTTGTTTGCGTTCTCCCTCATTCATGTTAACGGACACTCCATTTTACGACATAAATTCAAATTAAATGCTACAGTACTGTACCAATCATCAGTCTTGAGTTTATCCTGAATTTATTCCTTCTTTTGACCACATTCCATTTGTCAGGTCTATAGTTATTTTTCTCATAATTTGTGGTTCCCATTTCAAATATTCTTACAAGACTTCCATGTATGTAAACCTTATATATGTAATTTTAATGTTCTTAGTTCTTGATGTTATATGATTTCCTATATTCTCTACATATGCCTAACAGTTCAGTATCATTTTTATTCTCTACATATACAAGAATCTAATACAAGAATCTAATACAAGAATCTATAACTTTCCAAAATTATTTCAAAATTTAAATTTTACACAGCATTTGAATTTGACAACTTTCTTTCTAAGTGAAATAAAAAACACAATAAAATAATATCAATAACTCCATGCAAAATATATCAGAATGACCAAAAAAAAATTACCCCAAAATGAAACACTGCCTATTTATGTCATATGACCAAAATTATAATTTTAAACCTTCAAATTCCTGACAAACATGTCAACACACAATATTTTTTAATTCCAACAGATTCGAATCCGAAAAACTTTCCAATGTGACCATTTCGAAATAAAATTCTTAACACCGCGTTATTTCCAAATACGGGAAAAAAATGCCTACAAGAATAAACAACGCCTTTTGATGTCATATAACCAAAATTAAAATACGAGAATTTAATTTTCGAATGCCTTTCAAAACCAAGCATTCAGTAAACAAAAGAAATAATTTTAAAAAAAACTTCCCGATTTTAACAAATTCTAAAATTTAAACAACTCATAACTGTAGGCTTTTCCCCAAAAAAAAATTTAATCACATTTAAATCTAGACATCATTTAAATCACCACACGGGCCGCGGCATCTGCTAATTCCAAAGGAATACAATAAATTCCAACGAAATATATTTGTACCTTTAAATATAGAGCTCAAAATCAATTGAATCCAATTTCAAAAAAAAGAAAAAAAAAATTAACCCATTTTAAACACTTAGTGACCTTTTCCAACTTAGTCTTCAGATCATATAGACATATACTATGAGAAATACATATTGTAGTCAAGTTTTAGAGTAGGTTGTTTTATTGTTCCTTTTAAGTTAGAGCATTCATCTTTAGACCATGTTCCTTCTATTGTATGTGTACAATGTTTTGAATGTACCTTATTTGCTACTTATGCCGGATAAATTGTCATGTTGCATTTCGAAACATGGAAGTATGCATATTTTCTTATATTAATCATTTTTATCTGTTTATATTGTAAGGCATGTCAATACTAATGAAATATCACATAGTATTGCTTTACCTCTCGATCAACAATGGGAACTTTTTGTATGAAGGAGCATTGTGCTTTCCTCTAAAGCTATTTTAATGCCACTGCTATGTATATTAATTGTTGACTAACTGTGTCATATTAAGAATGTTTGTCATAATGTTTTGCAAATCGAAAACCAGTGTCAACGGCGGGTGGCGCGCGGCAAGCCGCGCCAGGAAATCTAGTGTTGATGAAGGCCCAGTCCCTCATCTATTCCTTTATTTTTCTACCAAAATTCTCGCATTTGGTGAAAAATGACATTATGGCCATGTTCAATGACTTTCATGCTGTATAGTTGGACACCTTTAGACTATAATTTGCCATGCTATCTCATATTCCAAAAGGAGGCTGATATTGTGTTGCACTACAGGTTCCATGAACCTAAATTGTTACTTCCTTCAGACTATTGTTTCAACTTTACCCCCAAAATTTTCAAAAAACAACACACAAAAACCATAGATCATGAGCAGTAGCCAGTTTTATTTCGCATAGATGAATCCATCACAAACAAATCCACAACTAGAAGGAACTTATCACAGCCATGAATTAAAAAATTACCCCGATGCCGGACCCAAAAACCTGGAACACTAAAAACTTAGTAATGCAGGTCCCAGAGTTTGCGCATATACGATGTAAAGAAAAAACATAATAACAGTATTCTTGGGTTGTTTCCATGACAGGGTAACTATCTCAGACTCTTCATCAAGATTCCATAAATAAAATCAATTCGGATGCAACTTATAGCAAAGATTAGTTTGGTGATCATACAAACTGAACATGTTATCCTTCCTGGAATGCCACAGTTGAAAGTACAAGAAAGGCAGGGGAAAAAAAGACATCAGTTTGATGTTGGGTTTGTGCAATCCCTACACAGCAAAAGAAAAGGATGCCAAGATTTAAAAAAAAATGGAAGCTAGTATATAAGCTGGAAAATATGTTGTGCATAAGCCAGGAACCTACATTCCCATCCTGACCCAAAAGGTTGTTCATCCTGAATGTTGGTATAGGTGGCCATCCCACCACTCCATAGCTGCAGCGACATCAAGAAAGGTACAGGGACTAGTCCAGATCAAGTTGATATGGGTAGCTGCTGCAAATCAGTTTACACTGACAGCATGTCTGTTGTGGTGTCATACAATATCTCAGACAGTGCAAGTGTTGGTCTGTATCAGAACTCACGGGTCTGCATCCAAGAGAGCAAATATGCGCACAGATATAAAAATCACAGATATCTGCGCACAAACTCATTCTTAATGATGAATCGAATTCAATGCCTTGGAGCCAAGAAAAATCTCAAGAAAAAACTTGCAACCCAAACATCATTATACTGTTTGATACAACCTCCCGTGCTTACATGTCTCCCATGTAATGTACATGCCAATTTCAAAGAAGATAAAGCTTGGAATCTGGCGGGAGTCTCATAGAGAGGGCACCTCTAACGACATCGAGGGCAGAGCTACAGAATGAAGGGTATACTTCGTCTCGATTCAACAGATCAGATAGTCTGTCACTTGTATCTACAGTCACAGTCTCTATTGCAGGGGCATGTTCCACCACGTGTAGAAGGAATTCAAGTTGGCCTTTTGCCGCTTTGAATCCTGTAACATGCATATTTTTCAGATTTACATATCTATATTCACACGGCGGGATCTCTTGCCTGGAAGGCCCATTGTCTGCAAACCACAATGTTTCAATAGCACCAATCTGCAAAAGGAAGGCTGAGATTAGTAGAGCCACATCGCGAACAGATTAACGTAGATATGAGCTGATATTTGACAATGATCTTATTGTAACTACAAAGTTTTGAATACTTAAGACTGTAATCCATGTCTCAAAACAAGCAAGATTAGTAAAAGCTGAAAAAGAATGAAACGGTGAAGAACCAATACTACACATCCTGATAAACCACATTAAGTAGATGGTAAAACAAAGAAATAGCGAGTGTATAATAGCTGTGCGATTTCGCGGCCTGAGAGACGCCCACGCTACTGTAGCTTAGCTACAGTTCTTACTGTTGATTTCTACAGTACTACAGTACCGTGTGGGTCCCGCGCGTCAGCCTCACAGCGGGCCGCGGTTTTTTGCGGAGAAGCCCGCGGGGGGGCGGAAATTAGATGTTCTTCTCAGAAAATTCCGCTCCAGGGACCTATCTCCAATTACGCGAAAGTTCAGGTCGTTTTTCGTAAAAGTGCCACGGACCGCCCCCTCCTCCTCTTCTCTCTCGCGAACGACACCGCGGTCGCCGTCGACGCCGCCGCGTGCCCCCCGCCGCAGCACGTCTCCGCGGCCAAATCGACGGCCACGGCGCGGTGCGCCGTCGCGCGTCCTCCATCTCCGCCGACGCACGCGTGCTGGGACGCCTCGCCGTCGCCGGATTTGAGGCCGCCGTCTGCGCTCGCTTCCGCCGAGTCCGTGCGTCGCCGGCGATGCTCCGGCGACCAACGCGTGGCGGCGCCGCCAGTTCCGGGTTGCTCGCGTCGATGCGCATCCAGAGCGTCCGCCCGAGCGTTCTGCCTCGCCGTGGTTCGCCGGCGGCGTCCGCGTCGCCGCCGCGGGAGCTCCGACCGTCGGTGACGTCATCGTCATCACTACGGGTGTGGGCTGGACAGTGGGCGGCCTGCTGGGCCGGCCTGCTTGCTGGGCGGCCCGCTCAGCCCACTCTTTTTTTTTTTCTACTTCACGTAATTTTTCTTATTTCAAAAAACTTCCAAAACTTTCAAAACACAGCTCCAAACAAATTCAGACCAACTTTTAAAAATATGTACAAATAAAAACAGTCATTTACACTACTTTCGAACCCTTTCTCCAATTACGCGAAAGTTCAGGTCGTTTTTTGTAAAAGTGCCACGGACCGCCCCCTCCTCCTCTTCTCTCTCGCGAACGACACCGCGGTCGCCGTCGACGCCGCCGCGTGCCCCCCGCCGCAGCACGTCTCCGCGGCCAAATCGACGGCCACGGTGCGGTGCGCCGTCGCGCGTCCTCCATCTCCGCCGACGCACGCGTGCTGGGACGCCTCGCCGTCGCCGGATTTGAGGCCGCCGTCTGCGCTCGCTTCCGCCGAGTCCGTGCGTCGCCGGCGATGCTCCGGCGACCAACGCGTGGCGGCGCCGCCAGTTCCGGGTTGCTCGCGTCGATGCGCATCCAGAGCGTCCGCCCGAGCGTTCTGCCTCGCCGTGGTTCGCCGGCGGCGTCCGCGTCGCCGCCGCGGGAGCTCCGACCGTTGGTGACGTCATCGTCGTCACTACGGGTGTGGGCTGGACAGTGGGCGGCCTGCTGGGCCAGCCTGCTTGCTGGGCGGCCCGCTCAGCCCACTCTTTTTTTTTTACTTCACGTAATTTTTCTTATTTCAAAAAACTTCCAAAACTTTCAAAACACAGCTCCAAAAAAACAATTTGGTATAAACTATCCTGCTTAAACACATTTTGCTAAATCATTAGATACAATTACCCATTCATATCTTTAGCTTAAACACACGAAAATAAAAATAACACACCTGTAAATAATGACAAATAGTTGTTTCAAAATTATTTTACGGCATTTAAACCATTCTGCAAAACTACTAAATGTCGTGAAATCAGTTACTTCAACTATATCTACCGGAAAAAAATTTGAAAACATTCATCTAAACGATCAAAAAAGAAAATAGGATAATACTATTACCCATTTATACCATGAACTCAAAAAATACCAACATAAACCTACCACAAATGTGAATATTGGGAAATAGCTGTTAAAAAAAAAAAACCTAACCAGTATATTCTAATTACAAATCCAATTCCAAAATAAAACATGCTTTGCATAATTTAAAAAACTTCACACATTTTGTTTCAAGGTATTCAAACATTTTTTGCAAAATTACTAGATGCTGAATTGACTATTTATTGAACATGACCAAATTTTAAAAATGAATATTTCAGGCATTCATGTACCTCCAAAATCCTTCATTCTGAAATTTTTTCCTCTAATTAT
The DNA here is from genome assembly GCA_947311845.1 of Poa pratensis. NCBI lineage: Eukaryota > Viridiplantae > Streptophyta > Magnoliopsida > Poales > Poaceae > Poa > Poa pratensis. The sequence continues at coordinate 25,908,064 of CAMZMU010000108.1, read as the reverse complement.
AGTGATACACAAGAAAATTATGCCAAAATTTTAACCATATTTGATCATGTAGATTTAGCTACCATATTTGCAAACAATATAACTTAAATCTCTCTAATTATGTAGCTACACTTACAAAAATGATTGATTAGATGAATATTTCCAACAGATGCAAAGCAAACCATAATTAGAGGAAATGCTTGAATTTCCAGCTCAGTCCACTATACAAATTAGAAATGCCAACTTTCATTACGATATATATACCACAATTACAAAAAAAAACAAGTGATCTCAAAAAATTTCATGATGCTTTATTACATGCACATTTCAACAAATAACAAATCCCTTTTCTCTAAAGATGAATTCAATATAATAGATGCTGACACAACATATTTCTTCTAACCAACGATCAAAATTACATGATTACGACAAAAATATGAACATAGTATTTAGACATAGCCATAATATATTTCCTTTAATTATGGTAGTTCACAAGAAAATTATGGAAAATGGAACCATTTTTTAACCACTTACATTTAGCTAACATATTTGCAAGTAATATAACTTAAAACCCTTTAATTACATACTTACATTAAAAAAAAAGATTGATTAGACGAACATTTTCCAAGAAATGCAATTACATTTCCTCCAACTATGAATTGCTTCAAAACTGAATTCCAGCTAAATACATTATACAAATTAGAACTGCCATCTTTCTTTACAATATGCATAACGCAACTAAAATAACTGATAAATTATCACTGAAAAAATCTCAACAAGGAGACGTTTTCTATTTATACCGTATGACCAATATTTAAATTTGAAAACTTCAAAAATTCTAACAGCTTCTAAATTTGGATATTTGAAAGACAAAAAAAAAACATACAAATAATTTAAGTTAACTATTCACGCCGAAGTAAAAAAAGTGCCCGACCATTACAAAATACTAGACATTCGAATATTCTACAAAATATTTAAAAAATGCTAGGAAAAAACTCTACCTACTAATATCGAATTTCCAAATATATGTGAACATTGTAATTTGACCAATATTTGGATACCACACAGATAAAATTTCCCCAACTGGCGAATAAAATTCCTACGTATTTTTCTAATTTCAATTAAATATTGCTGTCCAAATACAAACATGTTTGATCATTTCAGACCACTAAATATTTCAATATCCTACACAATAAATAAAAAATGCTCACAAAAAAATGCTGTCTAATCATATATCAAAATAAAAACATGTTCCAACATTCCAATTTGGTTCAATATCCTACACAATATATAAAGAATGCTCACAAAAAAAAATGCTGTCTAATCATATATCAAAATAAAAACATGTTCCAACACTCCAATTTGACTAACATTTTGTCAAACAAGAAAACAAAATATTTTACAAAAAAATCACCGAGGGCGTGGCGTGCCGCCACGCCAAATTCAACTAGTAAGATTGAAGGAAAAAATTCTAAAAAGATATTTAGAGTTGCTAATTGACTGAAAAGAACAGCAATCTATTCACAAAGGGAACTCGACAAAACTACTCACATGAACTCCCAAGTTTTCAATAAACGGAGCAGCCCTCAAAAGAGAAACTAAGTAAAGAATCCTATCATCATCTTCCTCAGATAAAACCATCTTCATCTGCACACTCCTGAGATGAGAAAACATTTGGCCGCTATCTAACATCCATCTAGTCTGAAACAGTGACAAAACAACAAAATTAGGTCACTGCAAAAATAAAACCATGCAAACTAACTTGAATTCATTCAAGTTACCGACATATACCTCTATAGATGCAACTGGATATTCCAACGTCAGGTTTTGTACTTTTGGAAGCCCATTGAGAATGGCAGTTATACGATGCTGAAAAGTTGAACCGTAGAAACAAACTTGTGCGTTTTCCAGCTCTGAAGCATGATGGAGGGCAATAGGTATGCTGTCTCCTTTGAACACAAAGGTGGAGAGCTTGGGAGCATGAAACTCGACCTTGGTGATTCCGCAGTACACGACTTGTAGGTGGGACAATGGTCGCCGAACCACCTTCAGTTCATCACCCAGATGACATCTCACTAAGCTCAGCCACTCGAGATTACAGCAGCTGCACAGGACATTCTCGAGATCCTGTGTGGTGGTTTTGACCAAATGGACTTCAAGCTTTCTTAGGTTTGGGAAACCTGCGAACTGGGCAGGAGGTGGTTTGAAAGATACGAAGCTAAGCTGGAGACACTGTAGACATGATACACTTTTGATGTCTAAAAGTTCAAATGGGAATCTGTAATGATCCCCATGTCCCAGAAAGTCGGTTGGCGATGCCAAATCAAAAGCTAGGCTCCTAGTTTGGGATGACATAGCGAACTTTATCCAATTATCAAGATGACAAGTTAGTTTGCTCTCAAATAAAATTTCGATCTCAAGATCATCGAGAGCCTTGCCACGGTGCTTTCACAAGGCTGCATTGACATGGTTGATGAACATTTGGGTGTGTTGTTTCCCCCCATGCTTACAATCATGATGTTTTGGATTGAAACTCAGCTTGGGGCAAGCTATCCACACGGATCTCCACTCATTGGACAAAACACTGGACCGTATAGCCTCCTTTGCAGGTAATTTTGATATAATCGTGCACAGTACATCCTTGGGTAAACGAAAAGAGAATGTAAGGTTATGTTTGAATAATCTATTTGACCTGAAAGTTCGTTGAGGAGGCGAGTAGTCAGTAGAACATACCTCCGGAAGGTCTTCAAGTTTAACAACTGGCCTTCCTTTGCTAGTTCTGGATCTTCTTCTTGGTTCAACATTGACACGCTGCTTCTCTGCTGTCGTTGTACTAGTCAGATAGTTTCCCATTTTATTTATTTATTTATTTTACTGCTGAAAAGAAGATGGACGCGACAGAGTGATGTTAAAGAAAGAGGAGGGACATCTGTCTAGCCGTGACTTTGCCATTGGATAGAAAATGGACAGTCCAGATCATGTTCCCTGTAGCCCGGCCGGCGCTGTTCATGTTAATCTGAGTGCTGGTTCTCAATCGGATGGCCAGGAGAAGGGCAAAGTCACCGACTCAGCGTTACTGTTCACCGGTGACTTTGCTTCGTGAAGTCACTGAATCAAATTTCAGACAGCGAGCATACATGTGCAAATAATAATTTCATTTTTTTTGCGGGGAATAACTTCATTTATTTAGTCAAGACAAATTATAATTCGTTTTTTTTTTCACATAGAACCATGAACTTGCTAGGGATCTAGAATTGGAAGCGACAATCCATAAAATTTGCATCTTTTTTCAAGACTAAGTTGTAGTTTTTCTCATACAATATAAACATGAACTTGCTAGAATCGGAGACCAAAATGTTAAAAACCGCACCTTTACTTGCTTAGCCGTAATTTTTTAGAAAAAAAGGCACAAGTGCCCAGCTTTAAGAAAGCAAATGCTTAGCCGTAATCACACACGTGCACTAGGCGCTAAACATGAGACTCGTTGTAAAGCAGAGGAACCTTAAGACAATCCTATCCTAACTAGATATAAAAGCTTGAAGAGCCACAACACTGTAGCATGTACAGTAGCTACAGTATTACTGTATCACGCTACAGTGGTCGGTTTTTTTTTTTTTGCGGAAACAAAAAACTTCGCATTCTCCAAAAATTATATACATGAAATATATGCGCGCCGATGAGTAGGTTCCATTCACGTGATCGGTTTCGAGTTTGGTCGAGTCTTGCTCCTTAATTTCAAATCTAGATTCGCACAAGCATTTGACAAATTTTGCCCAATTCGTCGCACTCGGTCATCTGTTTGAATTTTCATTTCACAAGTAGATATATAATTTCGGATCCAGATTCGCACAAACATTTGACAAATTTTGTCCAATTCGTCGCACTCGGTCATCCGTTTGAATTTTCATTTCACAAGTAGATGTATATCACCCTTCCAAACAACTTTTTGCATAAAAGTCCCCACGCGTTTTTTTTGCATTAAAGCCCAAGCGTTTTCCAAAAATTATAAATCGGCCCTCGGAATAAAACTTTCTGCAAAAAAATCCCCGCTCGCCACTTTTTGCAGAAAAGACCTCTCGTTTTCCTAAAAATTGTAAATCGGCCTCCCAGCCAAAAAATATAAATCGACTCTCCGGAATAAAACTTTTTACAAAAAAGCCCCTCGCCACTTTTTGCAGAAAAGCCCACGCGTTTTCAAAAAAATTATAAATCGGCCTCCTGAAATAAAAACACGCGGTTCTTTTACACAAAGGTTCTTGCGTTCTCCAGATAACTTTTCCAAAACTAATTTTATTAACATTATTTTTAGCAGCATATATTTCATATTGCACTGCAATATTATTTTCTCAATTTATTTCCCATATGAACTAATTCACCAACGAAAAATAATAGTAATACCGCAGAATTTTAGATTAATTTCCAATAAATTCATAACTAATTCATTGTCCACGGGAAAAATATGTTGAACATACCAAAATGTTTTTAAAAATAAATCCTACTTATTTATATCGAATTCACGAATGCTCAAAAAAATTAACCATGGTTATTTGACATAGCAAAATTAAACAACTTTTAACCATACTTAAAATGCCAAAACATTCCCCTAATTCACAATGTGTTTATTTTTTTGGATAATTTAAACTTATATGAGTATTTCCACACTTCTACCAGCTACAGAATATTCAAATGTATATGACTATTTTCCATCCTTACAAAAATTACAGAAAATTAAAATGAACTACATCAATAAAACCACACGGGTGCGGCGTGCCGCCGCGCCACCTTACCTAGTACGACTAGAGAGCTGAGAAAACATGTGGAGGCGCCTGCGGCTCCTCCTGTTCCCCACTCGTCGGCCGGGACGATTGACGGAGATCTGAGGCTACGAACGATTTAGGGTTTGCTTTAGGAGTGTGGGCACCAAGCCGCCCTAGGACATGAATGCTGAAATATTGTTGAAATATTAGCATCTAACATTTCCAGATAAATCCCTAAAGGCCCATGTTGTCACGCCTCGGCTCGTCACGACGTGCTCGCGTGCCGCGGGTTGCGGGAATCTCGCGCGCTGTAAGTTGAAGCAGATGAATGGTCAACTGAATCGTTTGCCTTAATGGAAAATGAATATGAACTGAAACATTTGTCTTAAGTGTTCTTAAGTATGGCAGTTTTCAGAAAGGCCACTCGCGAGGCGGAAAAGCCTTCCTAACCTAGCGGCACCGCCGGCCGCCGCCGCCGCCGCCGCGCAGGCCACCGGTGAAATAGCTGGGCCCCTCTCCTTCCGCTTGTCGCTCCGGCGGCAGGAGGGAGAGGGACCCTTTTTTTGCATGGTAACTAGGGTTAGGATGTTTTTGGCATGGTGCGTCGTTGGGGTGGTGGGAGCGGCACCCGGGCAAATAAATCTGTCTCAACTCTACTCCCATACCGGCGTTGTCCTTCATGGCGGCGTCTCGGAGTTGGTGGCACTGTGTGCTTGCCGATCTTTCAGATCGGTGGCTGTAGGGTTCATGGATGGTGTCGGCGAGGCGGCGGCGGCGACTCCATCAGATGAGTTTTTCCTCCTGCTCTGTCCCCGTTGCTGCGGCGTTGTCTCCGGCGCCATGGTGGAGCAGAGAGGATTCGTCCAGGAGTACGTGCAGACGGTGGTCTGCACTGGTGACAGCTGGAAGATGATGCACCTTGTGGTGGGTCTGTGGATGGAGGCTGATGGTTCTGGTTCCTTACTCCGACATCGTCGTGCGGGGGTGCCAGTGCTGAAGTTCGATGGCGTGTCCGGGGTCGTGCTGATCCGGTCTGATTCTTTCAACGGCAATGGTTTGTCCTATGGCAAACTACTTTTGAGATCCGAAAAGCTGATGATCAGCGATGGAGCCGCGTCGAGCTCGGGTGAGGAGGTGATCTGTCTATCTTTTCCTTGGTGGCTGCTACGGTGGTGCCGAAGAAGATGGATAGGCGTTGGTTTGTCACATAGGTTTATCCTATCTTTCCAGATCTGTAAGATCGATGTATACGTACTTTGTATCTCGTCTTTTATTTATCAATGAGAATCGTATTACCATGCAAAAAGAATTCATTGCAAGTTGAAACGTCCGTCTTAAGTGCTCTTAAGTACGGGAGTTTTCAGAATTCATTGCGCTTAATGGAGAATGAATTTGAGCTGAAACGTTTTGTCTTAAGTGCTATTAAGTACGGCCGTTACCAGTCTCTTAATTCTCTCCTTAATTGCGTGCGTTTTCGTGCCTTCCGCCTGCGTGTGTGCCTATATAAGAGAGGTCGCTCCTCTCCAGCAAACACACCAGAAAGATAGCATCTGCTTGCGCCGCCACCATAGTTCCACCTACTGTTGCTGTCATCGCTGATCCCAGCCCGTCCACCGCGTACACGGCTGACGGGAGAGCAGGCCTCCGAAACTCCGCCTCTCTAGATTCTGTACGGGAGAGGGGCGATTAGGTTTTTGGGGAGCGTCTCCTACGCGACTGCTCGCTCCCATTCATCTGCTTCATCTACATCAACTATGTCCGCGTCGTCTTCTTCATCACCATGGCCACCGACGCCGACAAGGAGAAGGCTGCTGCTGACAAGAGGATCGCCGACGAAGCCACCGCCTCTGCTGCTGTTGCGGCCAACTGGCCTACTGGAGGGTATAACATGTTTATCCCTCTTCTGATTATTTCCATGTCTGTAGTACTAGTCATATGCGTAGATGTTTCTACTATCTGTCTAGTACATGGTTTTATCATCAAGTTTCAGTATGTCATTAGCACTGTTCACGTCATGTTCATGAGTTATTCTTGGATTAATTTAAGGACATTCTTTGAGGATATTTTTCCTATGAGAGATATGCAAAGCACTTCTAGACTGGAATCTGATGAGACTCCTGAACCTGCCATTCCTATGGAATATTATGAACAAACACATGATGAAAATCCTGAGGAGTATGACAAGGAAACCCTTGGCAGGGCAAGAGACAGAGGACTGCAAAGTCCTTTGGTGATGATTTCCTTGTGTACCTTGTGGATGATACTCCCACTTCTATTTCAGAGGCTTATGCGTCTCCGGATGCTGATTACTGGAAAGAAGCGGTCCGTAGCGAGATGGACTCCATCATGGCTAACGGAATATGGGAAATTACTGAACGTCCCTATGGTTGTAAACCGTTGGGATGTAAGTGGGTGTTCAAGAAGAAGCTTAGGCCCGATGGTACAATTGACAAGTACAAGGCTAGGCTTGTGGCCAAGGGTTATTCCCAGAAAGAAGAGGAAGATTTCTTCGATACTTATTCACCTGTAGCCAGACTGACCACCATACGAGTATTACTCTCTTTGGCGGCCTCGCATGGTCTTCTCGTCCACCAAATGGATGTTAAGACGACTTTCCTGAACGGAGAGCTAGACGAGGAAATCTACATGCAACAGCCAGATGGCTTTGTATTAGATGATCAGGAAGGAAAAGTGTGTAAGTTACTGAAATCTTTATATGGCCAGAAAGAAGCACCTAAGCAATGGCATGAGAAGTTCAATACAACTTTAACCTCTGTTGGTTTTGTTGTTAATGAAGCTGACAAATGCGTATACTATCGCCATGGTGGGGGCGAAAAAGTTATACTATGCTTGTATGTTGATGACATACTAATATTTGAGACTAACCTCAAAGTGATTGAGGAGGTTAAGTCATTTTTATCTCAGAACTTTGAGATGAAAGACCTTGATGTGGCTGATGTTATTTTGAATATCAAGCTACTGAGAGATAATGAAGGTGGGATTACACTGTTGCAATCCCACTATGTTGAGAAGATTTTGAGTCGCTTTGGATATTCAGACTGCAAAATTTCTCCAACACCATATGATCCTAGTGTGCAGATTCGAAAGTTCACAGGCACAGCTAAGGATCAGCTGAGATACTCTCAAGTAATTGGTTCACTCATGTACCTAGCGAGCCTACAAGGCCTGACATCATGTTCGCTGTGTGCAAACTGAGCCGGTTTGTTTCCAATCCGGGTGATGTACATTGGCGTGCTGTTGAAAGAATTATGCGCTATTTGAAAGGTACAGAGAACTATGGACTTCACTATACCGGAAGCCCATCAGTGCTTGAAGGTTATTGTGATGCGAATTGGATCTCTGATGCTGATGAGATGAAAGCCACAACGGGTTATGTGTTTACCCTTGGAGGTGGTGCTGTTTCCTGAAAGTCTTGCAAGCAAACGATCCTGACAAGATCGACAATGAAAGCAGAATTAACAGCATTGGACACATCTGGTGTCGAAGCAGGATGGCTTCGAGATCTGTTGATGGACTTGCCTGTGGTTGAAAAGCCAGTACCGGCTATCCTTATGAACTGTGACAATCAGACAGTGATTACCAAGGTCAAAAGTTTAAAGGACAACATGCAGTCCAACAAACATTTAAGAATGAGATTAAAAGTTGTCAGACATTTGAGAAACTTCGGAGTGATAGCGCTGGATTATATCCAGTCGGCAAAGAATCTGGCAGATCCCTTTACTAAAGGGCTATCACGTGTTGTGATAGAAAATTAAGTTCATGAATAGGTCAGGAGTGTGACTAATATGCTCCACCCGAGGGGTCAGCCTTCGGCAGCCTAGTACTGGTAAGACGTTTGGTGAAACTATTTTACGCCAAATTGACAATTCAAGGCATAGTCCATTGTCAGTTGTGAAGGAGTGTAGCTATTCGTTCTAGGTGGAGCTCAACCTTAACAGGTCTCCACTGAAAATACTGGTATATCAAAACAGTGCTTGGAACAGAGAACAGCAACATGGGTCTTTGGGATCTGGTGGGAGATTGTTGAAATATTGTTGAAATATTAGCATCTAACATTTCCAGATAAATCCCTAAAGGCCCATGTTGTCACGCCTCGCCTCGTCACGACGTGCTCGCGTGCCGCGGGTTGCGGGAATCTCGCGCGCTGTGAGTTGAAGCAGATGAACGGTCAACTGAAACGTTTGCCTTAATGGAAAATGAATATGTACTGAAACGTTTGTCTTAAGTGTTCTTAAGTACGGCAGTTTTCAGAATTCATTGCAAGCTGAAACGTCCGTCTTAAGTGCTCTTAAGTACGGGAGTTTTCAGAATTCATTGCGCTTAATGGAGAATGAATTTGAGCTGAAACGTTTTGTCTTAAGTGCTATTAAGTACGACCGTTACCAGTCTCTTAATTCTCCCCTTAATTGCGTGCGTTTTCGTTGGCCTTCCGCCTGCGTGTGTGCCTATATAACAGAGGTCGCTCCTCTCCAGCAAACACACCAGAAAGATAGCATCTGCTTGCGCCGCCACCATAGTTCCACCTACTGTTGCTGTCATCGCTGATCTCATCCCGTCCACCGCGTACACGGCTGACGGGAGAGCAGGCCTCCGAAACTCCGCCTCTCTAGATCCTGTATGGGAGAGGGACGATTAGGTTTTTGGGGAGCGTCTCCTACACGACTGCTCGCTCCCATTCGTCTGCTTCATCTACATCAACTATGTCCGCGTCGTCTTCTTCATCACCATGGCCACCGACGCCGACAAGGAGAAGGCTGCTGCTGACAAGAGGATCGCCGACGAAGCCACCGCCTCTGCTGCTGCGGCCAACTGGCCTACTGGAGGGTATAACATGTTTATCCCTCTTTTGATTATTTCCATGTCTGTAGTACTAGTCATATGCGTAGATGTTTCTACTATCTGTCTAGTACATGGTTTTATCATCAAGTTTCAGTATGTCATTAGCACTGTTCACGTCATGTTCATGATTTATTCTTGGATTAATTTAATCAGAAAATTGCTTAAATACTCAACACTGAATGCCGGACGGGAGGGAAGGCAGGTGTGGCAGTGGGTTCTCCGGCGACGATGGAGGCTCGGCGCGAGCTTCTGTCTGAGTTCCGAGGTGGAGAGACGGGGAAGAAAAGAGGGGCGCTTTTGTAGTACAGCGTGAGCCATCGATTCCGTTACGAAATTGGAGTACCCAGTTCGGCTCTGCCACTCCCATAAATCACGCCAATTAGTTTTTCGACAATAATTTTCGGCACATATATATACCTACCCTAGCATTGTATACGGACCGATCAGGTCGGATTTTGCTGTTACTATATCATTTGCTACATTTTTTCATCTGATTTAAAGCGAAATTAATAATGATCGGTCACGGATTTCAAGGCGGATGTATCACGCATTTGGAAAGGAAACGAGGTGGATTCGAAGTGGAAACAAGTTTATGGAATAGTTACGCATAAGTATATCGACAACAATGCAATCAAAAGTAATTGTTTAATAACCCAGTGGACTAATAAAGTTATACTCGATAGTCAGTACGATGACTATGTAAGTGAGTTTTGTTTAACGGATAAACTTGGCAACTCACTAACTAGTTATTGTGCTCTGTTAATCTAGATGTCTCGGTAGGAAATCGGTTATTTGGTTCAAAATTGTCGGATAATACTAATAATTTAATTTTTGGATAATTCATATTCGGGGGGGGGGGGGGGGGGGGGGATTTGGCATATCATATCCTATAGGGTTAATTGGATCTATGTCACTACAATTTTAACTGGTTAGAGAAATGCCATTACGGAAATCAAACTTGGAGATATGCCATCCCAACTTTCATATACCACTCTCAGTGCCATTTTCTCCACTTAAGAGAATAACAGTTGAAAAAATACGTGTATTTCAATGTTTACTTTGATATTTACCATACTATCCCTATGAACAACTTTAGTAACACTTTTGGATATTCTGGACTCGCAAAAATTCAAATTTTGACAAAAACTTTAAACTTCTCAGAAAATTCTAAAATAACTGACATTTTACGTTGTTCATATTTGAGCAAATTGGGTACATACTAACCCTCAAAACTGACATTTTACGTTGGACGTGCCAGATGTTGCTGCGTCGCTGCGCCCAATGAACCGTCAAACCTAGCAAAATAGAATCTTAATCACCTTCAACATCTTAGCGAACAGGTAGCATAAGAATCTGACCTTATCATCCACCACTGAACTGATGACCTGCATGCTGCTGGAGAAGGTCCCCGAAGAAGAAAACGATCATCGGCGCAGGTGTGCGCAGATTCCTCGCGCGATGGGGGCACACGTCGAAAGGGGCCGGCCGGCCGTGCCGTGTCGTGCAGCTATAAAAGGGTGCGCGGGCTAGACTCACCGAGCAGATCGACCATCGATCGAGACCAAACACAAATCACTTCTGTCAGCACCACCTGGTCGATCGGGCAAAGCCGAAAGTAGTTGATCATGGGCGGCGGGCACGACATGCACGGCGGCGGCGGCGTGAAGGGCTTCGTGTCCAACCTCGTCGGCGGTGGCAAAGGCCACGGCCACGGACAGCAGGGTTACGACCACGGATACGGGCAGCAGCACGGGTACGGTGGCCACGGCTACGCTCCTCCCGCCGCCGGGGCTGGCCCTCCGTACGGCTACCGGCGCCGCACGGGTACGCGCCGGCGGCTTACCCCGCGCAGCCGGCGCCGCACCACGGTACGTATAGCGTAACTAACCAAGATCACCTGATCCGTATATGCACGAACTGTCTGTAGATCATGTTTATGAGTTCGTGTGTACGTGCAGGCGGCCACATGGGGATGGGGTCGTACCAGACCGGGCACGGCGGCGGGCATGGCTACGTCGGCGGGAAGCACAAGGGCGGCATGTTCGGCGGCGGCAAGCACGGCAGGAAGTGGAAGTGAAGCGGGACCAGGATCGTTCGCGCGCTCTGCGTGCACAGTCACGCTTATATATGCATCCGCGTCCTAGCTAACACCCGTATGTATTGTATACGTACGTAAATAAAGGCCGGGCTGCATACGCACCGTGTGCGCGTGCGTTCAGCTCGGCTTGAGTTGGTAATAATCCTCTCTGGAGGTGCTGAGAGTGTGGTGTGATTCAGTATACGAAATAAGAGCGCGACTACTTGTGTACTGACTAGTGACTACAAATACCATGCTCAGATTGCTCGTACGTTTTTATACAGTAGCAAATATTGTACTGTGTCTGTGTCATCTGAGTGTGCTACAATCTACAGTTCGCAAACCAAAATACTGATGGATAGTGCAGTGCAGTGTGGCCGCGTCCGCTGTCGTGGTCACCTCAGCCAAGCACATGATGTACACCGTACTACACGCCTAAATCTAGGCGAGCATGGTACACAATTTCCACGTGATAGCCATGCGCATATTCAGTGTTGTCCTGGCACATGTGCTTCCAACACAACCGTCGAATTTACCCCGCAGCCTGCTTGCAAATGGACCCAGATTGCCTGAAGTTACTCTGCCTCAAAGCTTTGAATTATAAGCTTAGGTTCAGGCATGGAGCCTTGCCAAATACCAAGACAGAACTAAAATAATTTCTCCGTATTTTTTTGACAAATAACTGGTTATGTTACTAGGTAAATTGATTCTTCGAGAAGATTGCCGCGGCCTAAACACATAGTTCAAAGCTTGAGAGAGACTAAGTAACTTCAGACATGTGTGGAAATGCCCAAGCAAAACTAAAGAATTTCGTACTCACATGTACCTAATGATTAGAAATGCCCAGTATATCTAATGATTTAAGCAAGAGACATTTTTTCAAGTTATACACACAAGCTACAACTTAGCGCAACACAAATTCAGTAGTAGTCTGAAATCTGAGCACAAAGCTATACGAAATCCGAGTAGGACCCCTACAAACAAATCTCAATCCGTATCTACTAGCTCTTCAAAAGAATCCTTCATTATCAGACTGTATCTGTATGTCATATCTCTGGCCGAACATGTATCTATTCCAACTTCCCAATCTATCTTCAGTCCTGATCCATGCACGCTTGGATTTTGTTTGCTCTTTCGCCATCCATGTTAGCTATAGTTTTTTGTTTTCACGTTGCGTGCAAGCTCTATAACTGGCCAGACACGCCTCGCCCTGGATCATACCTCGACAGCAGCCTCCTCTGTCCAAAAGTCAGGGAACAAACACAAGGAAGTTAATTACCATTTCACATGATAAATAACTAGTAATTACCAATTCAGCAATGTGATTTTCAGAGAATGGAGGGGGAATTCAGAGAAGGCCGGCTACTCACGATCGGCTCGAACTGAGGGGCCGTCAGGTTGGTCTCGAGATTCCTCAGCACCAGCAAGATCTGCACAACGTCTTGAATTGTATGTTCAGGGAGCAGAGCAAGATCTTAAAGGAGTAACCAAAATCACAGTACTGAACCACACTTACCGTCTTCACGGTGATGCCGTCTATGTCCTTCAGCTTCTGCAGATGCGCTTCGATGTGGCACGGCGTGGCCGGGTCGAACATGTCGCCGATGAACCGGTACACCCGTGCGAAATGCATGTCGTCTGCAAGAACGGCGCCAAGAGAATATGAGATTCATCTCACAGTTATTTCAGTACATAGCCTGAGCCTTTGTACTAGCACAAGGTTGGGGACAACAACGAAGATTTGTTACCTGGAGACAGCGGAAGTGGGATTGTCTCGTCCTGCGCGTCGGCGGTCGTTGATGCGCCGCCGCCGGTGTCAGCCCAGTCCATGGCCGTGTCGCTGAAGCTCGGCGTGCCCATGAATGAGGTGCCACCTACGTGAATTTGTAGCTCAAATCATGGTGTTCGGGTAGCCGCTCCGGGTGTGCAGAAAGTGAAAAATCAAATAATTGGAATAGGTACCTTGATGTACTGCAGCAGCTGGTTCAGTCTGGCTCCCTGCACCTCCATGTTTGTTCACCCAGGCTGAAGAAGTGCCTGCCCAGTCCAACATTTGCATGTCTGAAAAACATTCAGAAGAAGGCAGTGCAGTGCAATGTTAGGTCAGTAGTAATCAGAGGAAACCAGTCAGAGAACGAAGTTGCGCACTGATCAAAAGTTCAGAACGCTAAGCAACTGGAGATTAACGGAAGGCAGTGTCGCTTGCCATTGGACGTGGGAAGAACTCCGGACTGTTCCAGCCAGTGGGACTCTGAACGACACCGGCTGGACTCGGACACTGGTGCGGGTGCCCGTGCAGCACCGCGCCGCTTCCGTCCGCCGATCTCTGCGGCGGCTGTGGCACGGCGAGCCTGCGGCTCGCGTGCTGCGGCGGCAGGCCGGCGGCGAGGCCGAGCCTCTGGACCTTGAGGAAGTACTTCTGAGCATGGCTACGTATCTGCACACATGACACTGCATTACGATCCCGGCCATTTTTTTGAATCCTGGGGATGCAAAGTAATAATCTGCAACGAGACGACTTGCTGAATTTGGAATTACCTGCACCGCGGTCTTGGTGCGGACGTGCTCCTCGATCCTCTTCCAGTCGCGGCCGAACCTGGACAAGAAATTCAGAGTTTCAAACTAGAGAGCTGGTTCAGGATACGCAGAACAGAGCAGAGTGGCATCCGCTGCAGACTGACCTGAGGAGGGCGTCGAGGAAGCGCTCGTGCTCTTCGGCGCACCACCGCTCCCTCGGCCGGGTGATGGTGTACGGCTTCCTGGGCTTCTTCCCCGGCGACGACGACGTGCCCTCACCCCCGCCCCTCTCCGCCATGGTCGCCCACCAGGTAGCAGCTGCAGCTCGCTTCTCCTTCTGCTGCTCGTCGCTCTCGATGCCCGAGCTAGCGCGACACCCGCGTACGTCTATATATACGGCACCGCGGACGCACGCGTTGTCCTGTGAATCCATGTCTGGTCGGGAGTTCGGACAGCTTGCTTGTTTAGTGGTGATGCGTGGTCATGTCAGTTTCTACACGGATCGGGCGCTCGAGAAGTGGCCTAATTCGGCGTCAGAGCGTGTACAGTTGGCCGCTTGCATGGAAGTGGCGAGGCTGCATTGTGTAGGCAGCCACCGGGTTGGTGCAAGTCACCGGCGGGCCTCGTGGCTTCGTGTCCGTCCAGCGGCGGTGTGGGAGAGGACTAGGAGCCTTCGACGGTGGTAACGCGTTGGATCGCTCGGGTTATTTCCGTTTTCGGCGCGGGGAAAGTCGGCACGCAGAACGTTTTCGCGGCGCGCGGCCGGGGGACACGCACGATCGAGACGAAATTCTTCCATGGATACGTGGCCTCTTCCTGATCTTCCGTCCTTAATCTGTTTATTAATTCGATTTTAATCCTTTTTTCTTGTTCCTACAAAGCAATTAGACGGGTGAGATGATCAATGATCAACGAGTAAAAATAATATGGTTAAGGCGTTTGTGCATTAGCAATTGTGCCTCGCTAGCCAGGCGACATAATCAACTCATCGTCTCCCTTGAAAATTTCATGTACCTTTGCCACGCCTAGATCATCGACTCCTCGTCACCGATTATGCATAGGCGCTACCATTCTCGTCTTTCGGTGGATATTTGATTATTCTGATCGAGTTCAAGAGCTCGCCGATTGTCTAATGTTGCCCACCAACGGTGATGATGATGTGGGCCCAGCCTTGTCTCATCTGCCATCGTCGCTGATATGATCCTTTTTTTTTCTCTTAGAGATATGAATATCCCCCGTCCAGCAAAAGAGGGATGGTGAATAGCCTTATCTTTTTTTTTTTTTTTTTACTTCTTCTCCCTTTTTGGCTCTCTTTCACAAAGGCAGACGTAGCGCCAACCTGGCCTGGATTGTGCGGGCTTGCCGGTGGCGCGTCACCTTACCTGGAGGGTAGTAGTTATACGATAATTTAAATGAAAATTAGCATTCTAAAGAGTTTAATTTATACTCCCTTCGTTCTAAATTAGATGACTTTTCATTCACCATGTCTAAATACATCCACATGTGGATAAATGAAAGTCATTTAATTTGGAACGGAGGGAGTAGTTCTCGTCTTCATAACGGTTTTGGGTCTGCGCCGTCGGGCTTGCTCGATCTAGAATCAAACGGCATGCAAGATTAGATGTTCATCTGAACGTCGATAGGAAATAATCTAGCAATTATGTTGACGCGATCGGGTTATTCTAATACATGATGAATGTTCAGTCAATCCGAGCGCAATTTTTCAGTATGCAGGAATTTTATTTATGAAAAAGCAGAAAATATATTGTTTCTGGAAAAAAACAATCCTAAAAAAAGTGAGAACGTGTCTACGTTAGCTCGATCATCATACATGGCCGGATTTACTATAGCCAGTCAAAGACGCGCGTTCCCCCCATGTCGCAAGCCAATAACACGCATATCAATTCTTCCTCGTCATTTCGATCGGTGCAGGTTCGCCACGCGTCGTTTGGGCTAAGCTTTTAGGTACGAGGGGTCGCATCACTGGTCTCTGGATAAAGTACATCAACACTGAGGTGATCCAACAATCCAACATCATACACGTACTTGTACTTCTCTTCGTGACACCCACTGACCGAACATGCTACGATACGATGGAACAGCACGCCTCACACGTTTTCCGGCCGGCAAACCAATATGCAATAGCCCACATGTTCATCGTGAGGGTCATGGGCAAAGCAGGCTTTAGCGGCACATTTCTAATTTCTTTTAGGGAATTCGAGAGCTTTAATTCAACAAACATAGTCATGGAATCATCAGCCAAAAAGCTAGTGGCCAGGAAGCTGGGTACAGAGTCTTACCAACTATCTATTTAAATTTTATTTTTTTGCGAGAAGGGGCATGTTTCTACATATCGAGCGAGATCAAGCGCGTGTTGTTGGTGTTTTTTTGGAAATGTTTCTGCTGTTGTATTGTGTGTAATCGCAACAAACAGGTGAAATGTACCAAGAAGAACAAATGCATGTTTTATTCTGGAAAGGAATGTTAAATCATGCATGGGATTAAAATAATTATCTTTAGCGTTAAACTTTAAGTACATGAATTTTTTCCTGATTTTTTTGAGGAAGCGATCCAATTTTATTGATAAACTACTACACTACATCAGACGAAACAAAATAAAACACACAAAATAACAAAGATTCTTGATAAAGCTAAACGTTACGCAAAATATTGGATGTCATTATCTCTATCTCCCTCAAGCCTGGGATGCGCGGCTTGCCGGCGGCGCGCCACCGGGTTGTAATTTATGACAATCTGATTAAATATTAGCATTCCGAGGAGTTTAATTTGTAGTTTCAAACTTTATATCGTTTTTTGGTCCGCCATTGGGTTTGCTCGGCGTGCAAGGTTAGATATTCATCTAAACGTTCATAAGAAACAGTCCTACAATTATGTTGGCACGATTAGGTTACTCAAATACTATGATGAATGTTCAAACAACCAAAGCGCAACTTTAGTATGTGGGGATTTTTTTTTTTTGAGAAACACAGTACAACGCAAGCGCTCATATACAGCGTGTCTAGATTTGCTTTTCTGTAGAGTCTTGGCTGATGTAATCGCGACTTCTCTCGCAAAAAAAAAAAGTGAGCGTGTCTAGATTTGCTCGATCGGAACACGCGCGTTACCGCCATGCGTCGCAAGCCGACAACACGCAAAATAATTCTTTCGCGTCATTTCTATAGGTGCAATTGTGCAAAGCAAGCTCTGTCTTTTCGACGCGTCATTTGGGCCAAGCGTTTAGGTACGAGGTGTCACATCATTTTCTGTTGATAAAGTTGGCTATCTAACGCAAAAGGCAAATTTTGGCACCTAGCCAAGGATGAGGTGATCCAACGTCATACACGTACTTGCACTTGTGTTCGTGACAGCTACTGATCAAACATGCTACGATATGATGGAACAGAAGGTCTCACACGTTTCCCGAATTCGGCCGGCAACGCGATAGCCCACATGTTCAACGTTTCTCCGTAAACGGTCTGTGTTTGTTTCTGTCCAAGCGGACACACGACAGGCTCCAGCGGCCTAGCGCAAACGGATCGATGAGCGTAGACATGTTCGTTTCACTCTAAACATGGCCCAAGTTTGACCCGTGTTTGGGACGAAACGGACAGTGTCTGCGTTCGTCCTTTGTCCTCCCTTATCCACTCCTGCTGGCTGATCGACAGCCACATAAGCCCCCACCTCCCACCCCTTTCTAATCCCGAGCACGCCCCTCCTCCTTCCGGCGCTGCAGCCTATTCAATTGTCGTCGTCGTCCACGCTGGGGTAGCTAATCTCTAGGGCGGCGGCTCGGATTCGTTGACCACCCCACGCTAGGACCCTTTTGCAGGTCCCGTAGAAGCTCTCGACATGCCGCCGTCCTCCTCTCCTCCAGTCCTCCTACCACGGTGCTAGACTACTGCGTCGGCACCCTACTAGAACATGGAGCAAAGAGACCATGTGGCGGGTGTTGATTGATTGTGTGATCATGCACAAGATAACCGTTGATGATGAGCGTGATGAGAGCCTCTTCGACCAGGGATGGGAATTTCAGGGGAGTTGATTGAGTCCGCGCGGACCGTCGACATTTCAGCAGTATCGCGACTTGCATCATGAGGTTCATGATTGATACACCCGTGATCGACTTCAAAATGATTTGGTTGAGCATACGTGGACTCATCTGAGAAATCAGTAGTGTCTTCTCGCCATTTTCTTTCATTGTGTGAATTGTGTTGTTTATCTATTTTGTGAACTATTTATTTGCTACTATTTGATAAATTGGTGGACTATCTATTTTCTGCTATTTATTTGGTACTATTTGATATATTTTCGTAATTTTGTGTGAAGTTGAAGCAAAATAGCAAAACTATTGGGCAGGCCCAGACCAGGGGCAAAAAACGCAGTGGGCCGTTGGGTTCACCCCACCCCAAACGGATCAAAGTCTCATTTGTGTTTGCGGACCGCTTCAAGCGGATCAAATCGAATACATTTCGTGTCCGTTTTGCACGGAGCTGTTGGAGATGCCCTTAGTGGCATGTTTCCGGGGACTGAAGCAACAACAACAACACAAATTTGACAACGGCTGCAAGTTTGGAAGGACTGATAAACTGATAATGACCTGCCAATTAGCAAGTGCAACAGAAGTAAAGCTTCAAAGTGTATACATAGTAGATCATTTTAAAGCCATCCATGCACACACTATTACACATTGAATACGTTGTGAGGTATACACAGCATGAGTATTACCCGAACTAATACATCCAGTTAATTTAAATGAAATTCTTGACGATAAGCTCACAGCTACACCTGAATGTAAACAACCATCAAAGTCCTATAATCAATTATGCCGTGGCGACCAGATGCCCAGTTATTCATCAAATGGCAGCAATAGATTAGTAACATTCTGACAACGCTGTTGTAGTCAATTAATATCCATAGCAGATGAATGAAATATTTTTGCTTCTTTGGGATCAAGTTCAGGAAATGGAATGCACCAATTAACTGCAAATTTTGATACTGCTATCTGGGTTCGTACTGAATCTGTAGGATTGCTGCAGAGACTAAATGTTTGTCTGAACAATCAAACACTTGTAGTTTTAGTAGCACTTCATTCTAACTGAAAAGAACATTCGGGATCACAAAGCATCGCCGGCATGCTGTCAACAAAGCGTGTACATGAACACAGTTGTATATCTCCCACAGAGCAGTTCAAAACCGCAAACTGCAAATCCAGTTCAAAACTGCACAACTGCACTGCACATTGATTCCAGGTTACAAATTGCAACAGCTCCCCAAATCAATTTATGCAAGTTAGAACAATTAACGATAAACCTCGGCAACAAATTACAAAAACTTCCTCCTGTAAGAAAAACAAGTTACAGAGACGAATCGCCGCTACCACAGTCCGCACACTAATTCCAGGTTGTAACTTGCAACAGCGTCCATGCATGGTTAGAACAATTAACTCTAGGATGTCAGACAAATCAACAAGAACTTGCAGAAACTTCCCTACAAAAACAAATGCAGAAACGAATGACACTGATGCAAATTTGCATACTGAATCTACTCGATCGACGCAGATTAATGTTTGTCTGATCGATCTACTACCTCCAGTTCTAATAACACTTCATTCAGACTGAAAAAAAACATTCCGGGTGACAAAGCATCGGGGCATGCTGTGAACAAATCTGTGCAGGAAACACAATTGTTGTATATCTCCCTCATAGCAGCTCAAAGCTGCAAATGGCAAATCCAGTTCAAAACTGCACAACTGTTACTGCCCTGTCGACTCCATATTGCAAATTGCAGCAGCGCCCCAAATCAGGTTACCGCAAGGTTAGAACAATTTACTCTGGATCTTAAGTCAGATAAACCACCGAGTTACAGAAACTTGCCATAAAAAAACTAGTGCAGAAACAAATCGATGGTGCATATCATCCATCGATCCAAGGCACCGATCGTTCCTTGCAATTAATAGTACAGAAACGGCAATGCAGCTCGAATTCGACAGATTAACAAGAACACACACAGTAGAGCGTATGCGATGGCCAATTCGAACGAACGATCGACTGATAGTCTTGCAGGCACAACTAACCAAGAGGAAGAGGGTCACCTCCACTGGATGCGGAGGGGAGGCTCGGTGGCGAGGGAGGCCAGCGCTTCCATGTTCACCATGCTGCCCACCGTGGCCTCGATTTGGTCGACGGCGGCGCGGACCTGCTCCATGGCGGCGTCCCGGCGGCGCGGACCAACCGGGGGAAGTCTGACCATCATGAACTTCGCGGCGCGCAGGTGGCCGTGGGCCGCCTCCGTCCTGCGGAGCGCGTCCTGGCCGTGCTCCCTGGCGCTCTGGAGCCTGGCCAGAGCGAGCCACACGTCGTGCAGGGTGTCGGCGCCGTCGCGGAGTAGGTC
Source organism: Poa pratensis (assembly GCA_947311845.1). Lineage (NCBI taxonomy): Eukaryota > Viridiplantae > Streptophyta > Magnoliopsida > Poales > Poaceae > Poa > Poa pratensis. The sequence goes on along the minus strand of CAMZMU010000108.1, from coordinate 25,887,484 downwards.
GACGCTCGCCACCGGCTCCGCCGGGACGGGCCCGCAGCTCCGGAGCGCCACGAGCTCGGCCGCCACCATGCAGCCCATGGAAGCGTAGAGTAAGAACGTCGCCTCCTCGACGCTGTTCGCCGTCGAATCCAGCAGCTGCTCCGGAGACGGAGAGGCGTCGCGGTCGTGCAGCAGGTGCGGCGACTCCAGGTCCCGCAGCACGGGCTGCACGGCGGTGAGAAGATGCCTGGCGCGGACGCAGTTGTCGTGCGCCCTGGCCAGGAACGCCGTCTTCCACCTTGGCTCCGCCATCTCTCTCCTCTCTCCGTTTGTCTCTTGCTCGCTCTCTCCCTGAAAAAGCCTGGCATGGGTTGATCATGTGGGCCCGACATGGATTCTGACGTGGAAGCGAGATGATTCTGCGTGACAACGGGAGTTTCTCTGACAAGCGGGGCCAGACGCCGACGTGGACCCCACCCGGCGTCTCCAGAAACTACCTCCCCGCCCGGCGGCTGACGCAGTAAATCCTTACGGTGCAGGTTACAAACGACAGATCGACACACAAGATCTCGTCTCACAACAGTCACACACACGCAGGGTGTAGAGAGAGAGAGAGAGCACGCGGACGCCGGGAATGGAGGACTGGAGGAGGACGGCGGAGGAGGCGTCGATCCAGAACCTCATCCACATCAACTGGACGAGCAAACTAGTCCAAGCCATCGACTTCGTCCACGCGTACTTCACCCGGGCCGCCAAGACCTGCGGCAGATCCGGCGCCCGCGCCGGCGAAGCGCTACCGCACCTAGACACCGCCATGGACCGCCTCAAGCTCGCCCTCTTATCGACCAGCCGCCGGGTCACGTCCCACGCAGCACGGGGCCACGTCTTCTCCACCAGCGCCGCGTGCATCGGTCTCCAGGCACCGCGCCGTGGTGGTGGCAGAGGTGGGAAGGCCACCACGCCGACGCTGCCGCCCACGCGGACATGGCGCTCCAGAGGCTACAATCCGCCTGCTCGCACGTCGTGCGTTCTCTCACATCGGCAACCTCATGCGCGAGTCGTTGCCGCTGCACGACGCCTGGGGACCAGCGGCCGAGCAGCTCCTGCGCCGCACCATCGACGACCTGGCCATGGCGAAGGCCGCGCTGGAGCGGATGCGACCCGCCGTTGTCGCCGAGTTCTCTGACGCCTGGATGCTTCTGTCTCGCTGATCGCGGCGGCGTGCGGGTGGCGATGTGCCGATCCCCAATCTGTCTTCTGTTTCAGTTCGTCGGTATGATCCCTGCAGGAATCAACTTCTTCCCCGTTGGCTTTCTATCGATCAAGGTTCAACCAAGTTCAGATGCTATGGCGATCTGTGATTACCATATACTCCTATAGTTTCAGTTTGTACATGAACTCAAGGATTCAGTGCAGAGTGACCCGTCCGTGGAACGAGTTGACTCAAGTCTTGATCAGTTAGGCTTCTTTTGCAAATCTTGATCAGTTAGGCACTTAGGCTTCTCTTCAAATCTAGATCAGTTAGATTCAGTTTTGAACACATCTGCTGCAAATTTCTTTATTCCTGTGGACATCCCTTGTGTGATTTGCAGTTTTGCATGACAATTCGATGTTACATCGATTACTAACATTCTGTGAGCGTCAAAATTGATCATTCACACAGATTAACGGTGGCAGATTCACATCAACTAAGCAACGAGTTGTTAGCATAAAGTTACCGCATTTCTAGCTCAGTTTCAATATTGGTACCACTTTAGTTTTCGTAGCAAAATCTACCACAATTGACTCGGTCGCTCTCGGAAAACCCAAATCCGGCTTTGATAACAAATTGAAACCGAAATTGGCAGTGGGTCCCACTTGTTAGTCCAATAAATAGATTAAAAAACATAAAGTAATTGCTGGGTGAGGTGGACTATGGGCCCCACTTTTCAGCCCAATTTTAAAAAAATATCTATTAAAAAATCAAAACGGTCGGCCTCGTCCTAATCAAGCAGCAGCCGTGGCCGTTGACCTCTACGCCGGCCTCGTCCTCGACGATGCGGTCCATGGCGAGGTCGTCTATGGTGCCGGCCAGGCCGGGGGAGAACCCCACCTTACCGCAGAGATTGTTGAGGATGCAGCCGCGAGGCCACTCACAAATAGATCCGAAAGCGGCAACCGGAGCATGAAGGCCTCGGGTCGACGGCCAGCGAGTAGGCACAGTCCCACGCGTGCTTCAGCATTGAATTCCCCAACAGCGCTGGAGTAAGACCCCCCCCCCCCCCCCTTACACACACGCACACCCCGGCGGGTGGCCAGGCACCGCGGCCAACGACGCAGGCCCCCCGTTAACGGCCTCGTGAAGTGTCACATCCCAAATTTCGGAACTAAAGAAAAACTGAGTTTTACAAGACCCAAAATTCAGAACCAACAAAAACTTTTTGAAATGTTTCACCGATGATTATGTTTTCCTTCCCATCGCTATGTTGGACCTTGTGTGACTTGTTGTTTCAGTTGTTTGACTAGTAAATATTAACCAAGATCTCAACCAAGATAAAAATATATTTAACTTAGGTGATCATGTCATGACAAGGAAGTATTCCATAAATCTTCTCCAGTCTTATTGACCAACTCCTTTTCCAATGATGCTTTGGTTTTAGCAACAACCCAATGGCCTATGATTTGAGAAAGTAAAAGTATTTCCAAAATTTACTTGTTTATAAACTAAGGAGAGCTATATACTATCTACTACCTATATTTCAACATTGATATTTTACAAGTATTTTTAGCTCTTATTTTAAAACCTCTATTTTGATATCCTTTGGAAATGATACAAGTGGGGAACCTATCATCCCATATATTTTCTTTAGCAAAACCCTTTGACATATAAAATTATTTGCTGAGCTTCCTTAAACATCCTCTTGTCATAATTAAGTGTGATCATTTTTACAAGATAGTATTGTTAATTATGTAAATGGTGGTGTGACAAGGTTTTGTGGTTTGATTTGTGTGATCTTGGTTGTGTTGTTAATCTTTTTGTGTTGTGTCATGCTTATCTTGATTTATGATTTCTTTTGGGGGTTGTGTGTGCTCAAATATTAAAATGATATTTATTCTTGGTGTTAAAATTAAGCAAAATAGTGACCATGTGTCACAGTATTTAATACCTTTTTGACACCCTTGTGTTTATTATAAATCTTGGCCTATGGACCAATGCACCACCACCACATCCATCCTTGACACCATATCTCACACCCCAAACTTAATGTTGAACCTTTTGAGCCCAGAATATCACTACTCTATGTTGGTCTTCATGCCTACTCAGTATTGAAATTCCAGAGTAATTGTTCCAAAACCCAATTTCAATGTTTTCAATGAAATGAAAATTATTTTCAAAGTAGAAGATTATTAAAAACCAGTTTTGTGGTCTATGTTAAGTATTGTCTCATATCCCTTCAAAAATAAATATTTTTGATCCTTTTTAATAATCCTTATTAATTCTTTTCAAAAAGGGCAGAAATGAATTTTAAACCATTTAGTGAATAAAAGTATTTCTAAAAATTTGGGGGAAATTCCCTGAGGTGCTTAGGTTCATGTGAGGCCTAATTATGCAAAAACCCCACCTTGCCCAATTCAAAATTTTGAAACAAAATCAAATAAACAGTTCTGGACAATTTTGAAAATCCACCATAACTCACTCAAAACAATTCAGAAAAATATGAGGCAAAATTCCCTAGACTCCTATTTTCATCCTTGATCTTCTGGACATCATTTTTGTGCCTTGTGTTATTCAACATTTTGGAGTATTTCCTCATTTTCTTCTCTGGACAGAAAAGGAGTTAAACCATAGAACCCCAATAAGTGATCTCTCTCTCCTCCCTTATCCATCCTTGCATCCTGGCAGTGCTTAGTCAGCTAGGACCCACTTGGCAGCCTCCCAGCACCCTCTCCCTTCTCCTCCAAGCCTGGGACTGCAGCTCTGCACGTGTGGGCAAGACTGATCACCACCCCTCTCTCTCCACTCCGAATTACCTCGCACGGGCAGGAGTGAATCATGCCGTGCCGCAGGCCGTGCGCTCGCCACTGTGCTCCCCTGCTTCCCCTCTGTCGATGGATCAAGACCACACGAGGAGATGCATCCCCTCTGCCCTGAATCAAGCGTGACCTGTAGCCGCACGCTATGTCCGTGGACGCCGACGATGATCTTCGTCGTCTCTGCACGGCAGCAAGCGCCACTCGACGCACCCACTCACGGACCTCGCCAGGACATCACGGACACCACGACGCCACTCCTGCTTGCCTACGACGACGTCAGACGCCATCGAACACCTACGGTACACGCCAAGGCCTCCTCTCTTGTTTTAAGCCCCAGGCCCTCTCCCGTCCCGTTTTCATGCCCACTCCACTCCCTCACCACCCCTCTAGCAGACCGAGAGCCGGAGATAGCTCACTCGTCCTCTGCCGGCGAGGGACGCGAGATTTCCATCTCGGAGGCCGCCGCCTTGTCGAGAAGCTCGCGGGCGACACAGACCTCCGTTCTCTGCCATTGTTGTGTCTCTGTGCTCCCCTCACCGAGACCTTCCACACCCACCCCTTCTTCTGGTCCCTGGTTCACCGGAGCTGCCGCCGTCATGGTCGGCCCGTGGAAGCCGTCCTCGACACCGCCATCGACTCCGAGCCCGCCGTCCCTAACTGATGCCTCCCTCGCCTCTCCCGAGCCCTCCTCACCTCAAATCCATCGTCTCCGTCGCTCTGAAGCCGCCCTAGGTGAGGACTCCGTCATCGCCCTGCTCCCTGCCCGCTCCGTTCGTCCGTGCGCGACGAGAGGAAGACGATGGCGTCGTAACGCTTCGCCTCGCGCACGTGGGCAGCTGGCTGGGCCGCTCTCTGCGCCGCTCGGCCAGATCTGGGCCGAATCTGGCCCTGTTTCTTTTTTTTCTTTAGATCTATTTCCCTGTTTATTTCCCTGTTAAATCTATCTTAGGATTTAAATTCCTATTAAATCCTTGTGCATGCAAATGATTAGGGGTAATTTTTGTAGCGGCCCAGAGAGTGTTGTTGAACATGCCACACTTGTTTCTTGTCTAGATATTCTCTGTACTTTTAACTAGATCTAATACCCCTTAATGTGTGTTTTTCACTCAAAAATCAATGAGTGCTGATTCGTAGATCAGAAAAATATGAGGTCTTTTGCTACTGCTTGTGCTTTGCATGTAATCTCTGACAGATTTTAGTTTGCTGCAAAAAGTCTTGTAGTTTTCAAATGATTGTGAAAACCATTTTAGTGGCAGTAGCTATTGTTTGATTTTTAGTTTAAAATCTGTTTATGTTTTTGAAGTAAATCCAATTGCTTGTGGTCTGGTTGATTGATATCTTGCTTGTACTATTTTATTAGATTTTTCTGAGGTTTATTTATTAAATGACTGTTTTAGTCTCAAACCTAGTGTTTTTCTCACTAGAATAATTATAATTTATTCTCTATAATTGCTAAAATTATAAATCCAACTTTGTTGGACTCTATTAGTCATTACCTTTCTGTTGGTGCATGTTTTACTCAATAAAGCTCCTGTAAATAATAAAAGTATTTCTAAATACTTTGTCTTTGTTAAATAGGACCCTAGTTTGTGTTTATAGTTGCAAATGTTTTCTTTTAGGGTGTGATGCTTGCTGTAGTTTTTATCCAGTGGTTGTTTCAGTACTTGTGGCCTGCTTAGGTTTGCTTGCTGTAATTTAGTTGACTGATACCTTGAGTGAATTATTGAATGTTTGTTTATTTTCTGTTTGCGACGCTAGATATAAACGCTACCGGGGTGGTCTTTGGAGAGGATTTATTGAAGAAACGTCGGAGTTTATTTCTTTGATCAGTGAGAAGAAGAACATTATGCTGAAATCAGGCAAGCTACTTCTCTGAGCTTGCATCTATATACATCTATTTTGATTCACATGTTTTACTTATAAAGAGCATAAGTGATTTATGTGGTGTTTGCCACTAAAGCTATGATTGTGAAAACCCTTTTTCCAAAATACAAGTATATTATTTTGACACCCTATAGGGAGGTATTGGATTGAAATTCTTTTTCAAACTATTGGATGGGGAAAATATTGTTTACTCAAAACTCCTTTGAAAACACTTGTGTGGATTTGGAATGCCGAGATGTCGGTGTGGAAGTGAAGAAATGGAGTATGGTGATGTTTATGAAAAATGCACATTGTGTCCTAGTACTATGACGACCAGCCGATACCCTGTGCGACCACATTTACCCACCTATGGGAAAGGGCGTAGTCATATAATTTGCTCATATTAGTATGGGATGCCTCATCGACGGAGATGACTCCGTTATGCATGGGGGGATGGTTTGGTGACCTACCCTTGACCTGGGTCCTCGAAAAAGGAGAATACCGACGGCTGGTATGAGTGAAGGGAGAAAGAGGATTGAAGACTTCACCATGGGGTCGCCGGGCAAAACTATGAGTCCTCACACTTAGATTCCGACGGGCTGGGTTAAGTGTTGATGGAAAGTGTCATATGGGCAGGGTCCTATACTAGCATGAACAAAGGACAGGCTACGATCGGTGACTCAACTTCGCATACACCTTGTATGGCGGTACGTGGCTGACACGATGAGTTGCCGGATGGATGTGGGAAAAGCGTGCTACCTCTGCAGAGTGTAAAAACTATTCGAATAATCGAGTCCTCGAATATGGACAGTTGGGAGGCTGTCCTAAGACCATGTGCAAGTTTTACAAAGTTTTAAGATTTGAAAAGAAAATGGAGATGTTTTATATAGGCAACTATACCGAAGGGCTGGTATGAGGTTGCTGGAAAAGAGGAAGACCATGAAGGGCTATGGTCGAGAAGTGCAGAGTTTTGTGTTTTGAAAGTGGAAAATATTTTATGCAACTATACCGAAGGGCTGGTATAAGGTTGTTGGAAAATGATTTGACCATGAAGGGCTATGGTCGAAAAAGGAGGAGTTTTGGAGAAATAAACAAATGGTGATTTTCCGGGAAAATGTTTATGAAAGAGACTTCTTACCTTTTTTAACAAAGATGATTTTCCAAGAAAATGTTTTAAAAAGAGACTTCTTACCCTTTTCAACAAAGATATATTTTCGGGAAAAAGTTTTCAAGGTGACTTCTTACAAAGACAGATTTATGGGAAAAAGTTTTAAAAGCCTTCTTTCCTTTTTCAACAAAGGTATAGAGATGTTTTTCTAAAAATACAGGCTTATGAAAAGTTATAAAATTCTTCTTTATGGAGGTTTCAAACAAAAGTCGATCCTTCTCTTGTTCAATAAGGATATATAGAGTTTTCAAAGCAAACAAAGTTTTATTTAAACAATAAAAAGAGTAGTGCATGCTCATTTCGGGGGTAGTTTGCGAGTACAATCAAATGTACTCATATTGGTTTCGTCCCTGGCTATTGTCTTAGCCAGATTCTGAAGAGAAGCAGTTCGAAGGAGAAGTTTTCAATGGCGTCGATGCGAACTAGGGCGCTTCCCAGTCAGCTGCCTATAGGGTTATGGCAAATGACTTGGGCTCCACGTTGTTTGGTGATTTCCGCTGCAAATACCTGTTGATGCTTACGGCTTCAATCAAGTAAGTGCTTTCATTCGGTATTTATGGATGTTCTTTTGATATCAGTTTGATTGTGCTCAGCGACACACTGATCATGGGATCCCTGATGTTGTAGGCACAAGGGTATTTCGGACAGCTAGTCCGGGGTCCCCACATGAAGCCTCCCCCGTGGGCACGACGATCACGGTATGGGCAAGCTCGATGTCGTCGTCGCCATGGGCAAGTTAGCTGCCGCGGTGTTCCCCGTCTGGCTGCTCTGGTTGGAGGCGGCGGGGACGGCGTGCGTGGCGGCGGCGGCCGGTGGTGTCGGGTGGAGGAGAATGGCGCTGCGGGCTTGCTGGCCCAGATCTGGGCCCTTTCGGGCCCGATCTGGGTCGGGTGGGCCCCGGCCAGCGCGGGTCCACCCTTCTCTGCCTCTGGCTGCTCTGCAGGACTCCTTGGCGCTCGATGGGCAGCGAGGCTGGGCGCTTGCAGACCGACTCGGCGGAGGTCAGCGTGCACGGTGACGTGCTTGACAGTGGCGGCGGTGGCTGGTGCGGGTGGTCCTGGTAGGAGGGCAGCGGCCCTAATGCTGCAGCATGGCGCCGGGAGCTTTACGGTCCCAATCTGGGACCGGCCGGGCCTGAGGGGCCTGGTGTGCTCCTGCTGCCGTGTCCGGTCGGCAACTGCTTTTGGCGGTGGAGGACGGACTCCACCATTGGGCAACTGCTTTTGGAGGTCAGTGGCCGGGTCCGGGCCTGTCAGGCCTAGACCTAGCTGCCGACGTGCGGGGTCCGTTTGCATCTCTGCTAACCTCTTGCTCCCTGGATCCGAGCACTGACCTAGCCCTCCCATGTCGGCAGTCGCGCGGTGTGTTGTTTCTCATGCAATGGGTTCGGAGTCGCGGAAGTCAGGGCGGCGACCCTGGTGGTGCGTGACATGGTGCTTGTGGGCGGAGCTCATGGCTTGGGTGCGGGCTGGCCACCATGGCTGTGTGGATAGCGTAGTGGTTGGGGTTCGACGTTAGGTGGGGTGGTACGGCAGCGTGGCCGCACCATTTCGGAGGTGGAGGATGTGTTGCCGAGGTGAAAACCCTGTCTGGTTTTTCAGGCCGGCGACGACGGCGTACGTGGGCGTCGTCTCCTTCCTGAAGGCGTCGTCGTGGTTATCCTCCGTTCTCCGTTTTGCTCCGGGTGAAAACCTCGATCCTTTGGATCAGGCGGTGGCGGCACTCCGGTGTCGTTCCCTTCTTGAAGGCACCGTTTTGGAGTCCACCTTTGTCGACCATGGCTTCGTCTCCTCGGGTGTCGTAGCTTTTCTTTAGCACCTTTGTTTCTTGCCTCGGGTGTGTGTCGTGGTGTGAGTTGTATGTTGGAGTTGTATGGTCGGTGATTTATCTATAAAGCGGGGCGAAAGCCTATTTCGAGTGTTCCCCGTCTACCGCTGTGGGGTAGTTCCTTGCCACTGGCAATTTTTTTAAAGATATTTTGATTATTTTCCTATTTATTTTTCAATATTTTGTTTTTTATTAGGATGACAAGTGGACCTAGCAGTCCACCTTACCCAGCAATTTCATTTCTCGTATTTTTTATTGGACTGACAAGTGAAGTCCATTGTTAGTTTCGGCGTCAATTTGTCATCAGATAACGGCCGAGCAAGATGTGGTTGATTACTGCTATATGCGTTGCGTACTGAATCTGTAGGATCGTTGCAGTTTTAGTAGCAATTCATTCTAACTGAAAAAAAAAACATTCGGGATCGCAAAGCATAGCCGGCATGCTTTCAACAAAATGTGTGCATGAACACAGTTGTATATCTCCCTCATAGCAGTTAAAAAATGCACAACCTGCACTTGACATTTATTCCAGGGAGCAATTAACTTGCAACAGCGCATATGTATCATGGTAATTTGCCCAAATCAAGCTACCGCAAGTTAGAACAGCGCATATGTATCGTGCAGCAGCTGCGGCGATGCCAGGTCCCGCAGCACGGCGCCGAGAAGATTCCTGGCTTGGACGCAGTGGCCGTGCGCCGGGCCAGGAACGTCGTCCTCCACGCCGCCTGCGCCATCTCCTCTCTCTCTCTCTCTCTCCCTCTCTCTCGCTCGCTCGCTCGCTTTGTCCCTGAAATAACCAGCCTGGCATGGGATCCTTGACAGGCACGAGATGATTCTGCACGACAACTGGAGTTTCACTGACAAGTGGGCCAGAGCCCAGGTGGACCCCATCTTGTAACGGCCCTTTTACCCCGCCGTCTCCAGAAACTACCTCTCCCGGCCGGCGGTAAAAACTAAAAAGGATCAATCGGCAGCCGCAGTAAAAAAGTAGAAAAGTAATGGTAAATTCCTACACAGCGAGTGCAACAAGATCATCGATCGCAACAAGTTACAAATAGATCTGCACAAGATCTCGTCTCACAAGAGTCACACGCAGACGCACGGTGTAGAGAGAGAGAGAGAGAGAGAGAGAGAGCACGCGCACGCGGACGCCGGCAATGGAGGACTGGAGGAGGACGGCGGAGGCGGCGTCGATTCAGAACCTCATCGACATCAACATGACGGTCGAAGCAGTCCAAGCGATCGACGACGCCGACGCGCACTTCGCCCTGGCCGCCACCATCTGCGCCAGGTTCTCCCAGGGCTTGCCGTACCAGCCCGGCGCCGGCGAGCAACACCTGCACCTACCCAACGCCATGAACCGCGTCTGGTCCGCCATCCTCTCCACCAGGCGTCTCAGCTCGTGCCACGCAGCAACCGGCCACGTCGTCTCCACCGCCGCCGCGCGCATCGGGCTCCAGGGCGTCGCGCCGTGGTGGTGGTAGAAGTGGGAAGCCCACCGCGCCGTCGCGGCCGCCCACGCGGACATGGCGCTGCAGAGGCTACGATCCGCCCCGTCGTACGGTCGAGCGGCCATTTACGTCATCGGCCTCTTCCCGCTCAGCAACGCCTGGGGGCCCGCGGCCGAGCAGCTCCTGCGCCGCGCCATCGACGACCTGGCCATGGCGAAGGCCGCGCTGGAGCGGATGCGCCCCGCCGTCGTCGCCGAGTTCTCCGACGCCTGGATGCTTCTGTCTCGTTGATCAGCGGCGGCGTGCGCGTGGCATCCCGAAGCAGCACGAACACGATGGGCCGATCACCAATCTCTCTTCAGTTTCAGTTCATCGGTATGATCCCTGCAGGAATGGACTTCTCTTTCCTTGCCGGCGTTCCATCGATCGAAGTCCAAATGCTAGGTCGATCAGTGATTACGATACAAGCATATAGTTCCAGTTTGTAGATGAACTCAAGGATTCAGTGCAGAGTGACTCGTCTTTGGAACGAGTTGATTCAGTTAGGCTTCTTTTCAATTCTTGATCAGTTAGATACAGTTTTGAACACATCTGCTGCAACTTGTTTCTGCAAATTTCTTTGTTCCGCTGGACATTCCTTGTTTGATTTGCAATTTTGCATGACATCACTAACATGCTGTGAGCGTCAAAAGTGATCATTCACACATTCAGGGTGACAGATTCACACCCACTAAGCAACAAAAGGAAACCAAATAGTTCCTTGCTGAACTTGTTTGCATGCACAACTTCACACATGAACGAGCTGTTATGTAAGTAGTAAATTGGAAGGGAGACCGAGAAGAAGCAACTGGGTGTAATTCGGTTTTTGACTGGTAATAACCACACACGGACAAGTCGAACCTGAATCGGAAGACACGCAGAGAGATTCAGAGCAAAAAAATTCCGATACGCCTCGCGTATCAAATCACTAGATAGAAAAGAACAAGTACAGGGGGGAGCCAAAAGGCCCTTGCAAAGCGGTGTGGAAGAATAGAGAGTAGAGCATACAGGGGGGTGACAGGAGAGACAAACAGCCACAGCAAAAGGGAGACCTATTGTCTCCAAAGGGTCGCGACCCCTCTTGCGCCGGCCAGCTTCCAAAGCTGAGCTTCGTTGGCAATGCTGGCGCATACGGTATGCACCGTGGAGGGGTTATCATCGAACACCCGCGCGTTGCGTTCAAGCCAAAGCTTCCAGACAACGAGGAGGACCAAGCTGTCGAACCCTTTGCGGCGAGCCTTCCCTAGACCGCGGCGCGCAGCGGGCCACCACTCAGCGACGGGGACGGCATTGGGGGCGAGATTGGCAAGGCCACACCTCCCAAGGACCGCAACCCAGATGGAGGATGAGTAGGCACATCCGGTGGCGAGGTGATCAGCAGACTCCGGCGCCCGCTCGCAAAGGGGGCAGGTGGTGTGGGAGGGGAGGCCGTGGCGCCGTCTGCGATCCGCCGTCCAAAGTCGACCGTGGAGGTGAAGCCAGGCGTGGATCTTGCACTTGCCGGGAGCCCACGCGGTCCAGACGAGCTTGCCGCAGGCGAAGGACTCCATGCCGATGAAGAACGCCTTGTAGGCGGAGGCAGCCGAGTAGACTCCATCGCTCGTCCACTTCCAAACCACGCGATCATCAGCCGTGGAGAGCGGGGGGAGGGCGCCAATCATGTTGATGAGGAGGAACAGCTCGGAGAGGACCGGCACGGTGAGAACGCCGGTGATGTCGCGGATCCAGGCGTCGTTGGTGCGGGCATGCTGGACCGTGCGAGAAGATCTGGCATCCAAGTCGACCGCCGCGAAGAGATGCGGCACGATGGTCTTCAAGGAACGGCCATCCAGCCAGCGGTCGCACCAGAACCTAGCCTGGGCACCGCTACCAATCACGGTGTGGGTAGAAGCCTCGAAGAACCCCTCTAAGACGGGGTCCGTAGAGCTCGGGAGCTCAGCCCAGCTGCGATCTGGTGTCGAGCGAAGCCATTCCCAACGAAGCCGGAGGGCCCAGCCCATGATCTTGAGATTGGGGATGCCGAGGCCGCCGAGCTCCACCGGCCTGCACACCGTGTCCCAAGCCACCATACAGTCGCCGCCATTGATCGTGTCAGTGCCCTTCCAGAAGAAAGCGCGGAGACATTTCTCATAGGCCTTGATGAACCAGTCCGGCAGCTCGACGGCGATGGAGTGGTAGACCGGAATCGAGGCCAGAACGGTCTTGATCAAGATGAGCCGGCCTTCGCGTCCCATAAGGCGGGCTTTCCAGGTGGGGCAGCGCTTAATGATCTTATCTAGCACCGGCTGGAGCGCGGTTTTGGTTGGCTGCTTGTAGGAGAGCGGCAAGCCCAGATAGGGGCAGGGGAAGTGGTGAATCTGGCACGGGAAAATGGCGGTCACCGCGTCGATGTGGCGCTGCTGGCATCGGATAGGCATCGCGATGCATTTGTCGACGTTGGTCCTGAGGCCGGAGGCAGCGCCAAAGCACCCAAGTAGCGCATTCGTGACGCCCAAGTCTGCTGCGGTCGGCGAGAGGAAGATGGCGACGTCGTCGGCGTACAGGGAAACGCGATGCCTCACCCCTTGGCAAGGCATAGGCGCGAGCATGCCGTCCTCTTCCGCCTTGCGAAAGAAGGCGTTGAGAGCTTCCATAACCGCCACAAAGAACATGGGCGCAAGGGGGTCTCCTTGACGGACCCCACGCCGGTGCCAAAATCTCCTGCCCGGGGCGCCGTTCAGAAGTACACGAGAGGAGGAGGTACGGAGGATCGAGCAGACTATCTCAATCCAGCGCTCGCCGAAGCCCATGTGTTTGAGGATTGCGATGAGGAACGGCCAGGAGACCGTGTCGAAGGCCTTCGCAATGTCGATCTTGAGCAGCATCATTGGAACACGACGCGCGTGCAAGGCCTTGGTGGCGAGCTGCACCATGCGGAAGTTGTCGTGGATGCTCCGCCCGCGGATGAACGCGGACTGGTTGGGCGCGATGAGGTTTGGCAGCTCCGGCGCCAGTCTAATGGCGAGCAGCTTCGTGATGAGCTTACCGAAACTATGGACGAGGCTTATCGGCCGGAAGGAGGTGACGTCTACACTGTCAGGATGCTTGGGCAGGAGGATGATCATGGCGTCGTTGAGGCGATGCAGGCCGCGTGTGTCGAGGTTGAAGACGTGGGTGACAGCAGTCATGACATCGTGTTTAATGATGGGCCAGGCGTACTGGTAGAACCGGCCCGTGAAGCCATCAGGCCCAGGCGCTTTGTCGGCGGGGAGGGATTTGACAGCAGCCCAGACCTCATCAAGCGAGGGTGCGACGTCGAGGCTGGAGAGGTCCTTCGATGGGATACCAAGGCGAGCAAAATTGAGCCCATGGCTCGCCTGAGCAGCCGTTCCCATCGTGTCAGAGAAGAAGTCGAAGATGAGCTTCTCCTTGTCAGCATGATCAGTGGCGATCTCTCCGTTACGGCCGATGCTGTGGATCATATTCTTGCGGGCACGGTGCCGGGCATGAATGTGGAAGAACTTGGTATTGGCGTCTCCCTCGGCAACACTGGCGGATGCAGCGGGTGGGCCGGGTGGGCCGTGGCCCACCCAGAATTTTGGAAAAAAATCGGACCCCCCCAGGTATCCAGCGACTGCTGCCGAGGAAGGATGATTCACGCGAGGACGACCTAGCTCAGCTCAGCTGCTGGCCTTTTCCGCCGCCGCCGGCCACCGGCCACGCCAGTCCGCCACCCCATCCCTGATTCCCCGCTGCTGTCCTCCCCCGCGGCCCCGCCGCCGGCTGCCACCCCCGCGCCGCCATCTACAGCGACCACGCCGGCACAACCCCTGCGCCGCGGTATTCCTCCGCCCGCATCCGAGCTCTCCGACGTCCCCTCCCCTCCGAGCTCCCCGGCCGCTTTCTGCTCCGAGCTCGTCAACCTCGAACCGAGCTCCCGTACCCAGGCGCGCGCAGGAGATCGGTCCGGGACCGCGCCGACCTCTTCCCGGCGAGCCTTCCTTCCTCCGAGCTCGCCCCTCCTCCCCGCAGCGGCTCTTCCCGTCTCAAGGTGAGAACACAACCCGATTTGTGCGTAAACAGTAGCTAGTTGTGGTGTTCTTATGCGGTGAGCAGAGCAGCAATTTTGTTTTGGGAGAAGAAAAATGCCATTTTTTTACCATATGAATCCCCATTTTGTAGCCATGCTATGCCAATGTTTGGAGTGTGTATGCTTAATTTTCGCTATGCCTAGAAATTTTGTTGTCCATTTGTTCGAACGGACCATTAGAATTTGTTGCGCATCATTAGAATTCAATGGAAGCGTTTGGTGGTTAATGAACGAATCAATCTGCTTAGTCTGTAGTTCCTCTGTACTAGCTGACCACAGTATACTGCCCAGGCGTCATACCCAAGATTGTGTAAATTGACAATATGTTGTATATTGTGTAAATTGATAACCACAATTTGCTATATATTGTGTAAATTAACAATTTGTTGTCTCCAACTAGGCACTAGCAAACTATTGATTGTATGTGTTATTTATTCAATTTGCTTCTAATTGTAGAATTCATCATGAAGAGGAATTCAATTTGTTGTTTATTTTGTCATTTGCCAACTTTTTGTGGAGTGTGCCCACCCTCCAATTTTTTCCTGTGTCCGCCGCTGCTCGGCAAGCCAAGTGATCCGCGAGCGCTGCCTGGCAATGGTTCGTTCGAGCGAGGCGAGGCCGAGGAATTTCAGCTTTAGCTCGCGGCGAAGATCAGCTTCCATGTCCGTGAGAGGTCTGATATCTTGAGCGGCATCAAGGCGAAGGATTAGCTCCTTCGCAAAGAGGAGCTGCAGTCTCACACTGCCGATCCGGCGGCTGCTCCAAGATTGAAGCGCTCGAGCCGTGTTTCCCAGGAGGGTGTGGAGGCGGCGAAGGGGATCAGCATCAGGGGCGCCGTCCAGGCCTCAGCAATGACCTCATAGAAGCCCGCAAATTTTGTCCAAAAGGACTCGAAGCGGAAGCGGAAGGCCTTCGGGCAGAGCAAGGCCGTGTGCACGATGATGGGGCAGTGGTCAGAGCCCATGGAGGAGGCAGCACGTAGGAAACAGTCGGGGAAGCGATCCTCCCAATCAGCCGAGAAGAAGAAACGATCGAGCCTGACAAGGGTGGGCGATCGCCGTTCATTGCTCCAAGTGTAGCGGCGCCCGTGGAGAGGGAGTTCGCGAAGCTCGAGATCATCAAGGAGGGTGCGAAATCTCCCCATCCAACGGCGGTCAAGCCGCCCTTTATTCTTGTCTTGGGCCTGATATATCAGATTGAAGTCGCCCGTGAGCGCCCATGGTCCTGGATGGGCAGCCCTGAAGGCGCTCAATTCATCGAGGAAGAGAGTTCGCTCATCGTTGGCGAAAGGACCATAAACCACGGTAAGCCACCATGGGGAGGGGTTAGCGTCGCATAGTTGCTTGATCTGGACAGAAACGGCGAAGGTGTCGCGCGTAGTGGCTGTCACAGACCAGAGATCCGTGCGCCAAGCAATCAGGATCCCGCCGCGCGTACCGTTAGCCGGCAGGAACGTGTAGTCAAAGTCTGGGCCAAATAGTTGGAGTACAATAGAGTCATCGATCACAGCCAGCTTGGTTTCTTCGAGGCAGATCAACGTTGCACCTTCGTCGCGCATGCCAGCGCGCGCCGCGTTACGGTGCGCGACAGAGTTGAGCCCGCGCGTGTTCCAGATCCCGACAATTTCATTAGGCAGCTCCATTAACACAATACAGACAGCAGGAGGTGGTTAGTCCGCTACTGGACCATGCCCATTGCCAAGGGCTCGTCGATGCCGGGCGTCGCCGGCGGAAGATCGCCAACGAAGAGCCTGCGGATCAGCTGGAGACGGGACGGTTCCATCGGTGTCTCAAAGCTTCTGACATAGCCGTCGTACACCTCGTCATCGACCTCTTCCGGCTTTGCTGCGAATCCAAGCTTGCATAGCAGGGTGCGGATCGCGTAGGAGAGCGTTCCGGGCACTTCCGCGCCAGCGAGGCGAGCGATGCGCTTGCTGCGGCGAGGGGTGAGTGGCACGGAGGGTGGAAGCGGGGGAGGACATGGCGACAGAACATGACCCGGCAGCGAGGAGGAGTAAGCCTGGGTGAATTGCGTCACATCCTCGAAGCGGCGGCTCGCGAACGGGAGGGTGCGCACCGGAACGTCAACCAAGTCAGCTTCGCTGGGGAGCAGTGAGGAGAGATCAGGGGCCGCATTCGAAGGCCTCAAGAGAAGGTCTGCTGCCGGCCCATCTTGGCTGAGTCTGATCTGGGCCGAGGAAACAGACGGGCCAGAATCCGATGGCGACGAGTGGGAGCGGCCCGGCGAGGAGAGCGACACGGTGAAGAACTCCTGTAGCGAGGCCAGATTCAAAGCAGGGGCAGAATCGACCACGTGGTCCGTTTCAGTGGAAGGCGCTGGAAGCGGGGCCACCTCTGAGAGAGACGGCGCCGACCGCGCGCTATCCGCCAGAAAGGACACAGGGGCGAGCGCAGACTGCAGCTCCAGAGGTGTGCATCTCATGTTTCATCTTGTGTTTTTGTAGCATGATCAGCACTGAATTCGCAGCTAGTACTTTGCTTTGCGTGCGTCTACATGACACTGAGTATTACAGTTCATTCGCTGGTTTTAGTACTGGCACTTCATTCTAGATGACAAGATCAATCAGGATCGCGAAGCGTTGTCAATGCATGCTATAGAAATAATCTGCTAATCAGCAGCAAACGGCACACAACCAAATTAAGGAATTACTGAATCTGATTCCAGTTCTAGGTAACCGTAACAACCACTAACAGTACAAGAAGCATAGTTTCAGTATCATCTACTGACTGATGCAGTTACCGTGGAGCCTATGAACAGCCTTGCGCTTGCACTCGTGCAAATTTGCCTACTGAATCTATATGACGGATGCAGACGAAATGTTCGTCTGTTAAATCTGTGCTTCCTGATTCAGAACTAGCTGTTCATTATGGCTGCTTCGGATCGCAAAACATCGATGCATACTGAGTACATTATGATCAATCATGATTGTTGTTAATAGTAGGAAGTAACCACGAAACAGGCTTTCGCCCGCTTTATAAATAAAGCCCAACGGCCAAACCGATACATAGTGATGAGGAAACCTCTTACAGATCAAAGATAAACAAGAAAAACTAAGAAGCATCGAGCTTGCCACCGAAGACGCCGTCGAGATCAAGGAAACCATAGCTCCACGACACCGCCCGCAAGGGGGTAACGACACACGCAAGCGCCGCCGACATCGAGACCATAAGGTCTAGGGTTTTCACCCGGAGCCCTAATGCGGAGAGTATCCATAACGACGCCCTCAATAGGGTCACGACACCCGCAGGCGTCGCCGTCATTGGCGCCGGAGCGCTGAGCTTTCACCCGGATAAACCCTGCCGACACTTGGTACCTTAGATCAACCACAGTCTTCAAGCCGAGCTTCCACACACGATCTGGCGCTGACCACGCTGACGCCGCCACCACCAGGAGACCCAACGACCACTCCTTGCCACCCACATGGTCCAAAGAGATGGGCCATCACCACCGCAACGCCGCCCTGCCGTCAAGACGCTCGTGCAGTACACCTTCCGGAGCCGCCACCCCGGCATCCGCGGACTCGCGCCCGTGTAGCGAGGCTCATCGTGTGGCCTGCGAGGCGGGAAGGGTAGGAACGGTTGAATCGAAGGACGACAGTAGCACGACTATCCAAAGGAGACCATCCTTTACCGCCGTAGGCAGTTGTCGACCGGACGCGGCAGCAGGGGGACACACCAGAACCTCTGCCCGGCCGGGCCCCGGAAGGGGCCCGTGAAGTCCCCGCCGCCACGCTGCAGCAAGAAAGCCGCCGCCGCCGCTGCCCCTTGTTCCCACCGTCCCACCTTACTACCTCACCGTGGCCAGCACCGATGCCCACTGCTCCAGGTCGACCTCCTCGTCACGGCCCGTTCTTGGCCACCACAGGCCCACCTGGCCCGCGGCAGGCCCAGATCGGGCCCGACTCGGCGCGCCGCCGGCCGGAGAGCTGCCACACCGCCTCCCAGAGGACCACCCGCCCGCCGGAGGCCCCGCCCCACCACCACCGAGTAGCCACGCCGCCACTAGAACGGCCGCGCCGTCGTGCCCCCGGCCAGCACGACTCCCAGGTCGAGCAGCTCGGCCCGCGCCAAGCTCCACCAACGAGGGAGCAGGGGGAGCCTCGCCGCCGTCGGCGCCAGCCGGGCCGCGCCCGACGGCCTCTGCCGACGGCGGCGAGAGGAGGAGGCGCGCGAGAGAGGTTCCTGAGCTGGAGGGGGCGACGCCGCGCGCGGCCGCCGCGGGGCGGCGCGGACGCGGGAGGGAGGAGGGGGAGAGGAGGGAGGGCGGGGGCGGCGCGAACTGGCCGGCGGCGGCGCGGGTTGCCGGCGGCGGCTAGGGTTGGGGGAGGGTGGAGTCGCGGGAGGGAGGAGAGTCACGTGCGCCTGACTGCTTGTGTTGAGAGCTGGTTTGCCGGCCGTGGCTATCCGAATCATGAGATCATAGTAGGAAGTAACCTGCTAAGCAGCAGCAAACGGTAGACAACCAAATTTTACTGGAATTACTGAACCTGCTTCAGCACTAGCTCTCCATTCTGGCAGAAAAGATCACTTCGAATCGCAAAACATCCAGGCGTACTGAGTACATTATGATCAATCATGGTTGCTGTTAATAGTAGGAAACGACCTGGTAATCAGCAGCAATCGGCCCACAACCAAGTTGTAATGGAATTACTGAATCTACAAGCAGTAACAGTACAAGGATCATAGTTTCAGCAAGCATCAGGCTATCTGACGAGGAACGGATGCAGAATTCACTACCGGAAAACAGAAATTTGCCGTGCGGCCAAATCACACGGCAAAGAGGCCTCGGAACACGGCAAAGCCTTTGCCGTGCCTAATAGCACGGCAAAGTCCACACGGCATAAAACGCGTCGGCATTGCACATTTACAACACCCAACACACTTGTATAGACATGGTATGGCACAACCTAGGTTTGGGTGGGGTTCCGACGCTCCGGGGCCCCGCTTCGGCGAAACCCTGAATCCGCTGGAAAAACCCTAACGTTTCCGTGTACCCCCATAGACGTGCGTCGAAAGGGGGTAGCCCAGTGGACTTTTTTGCTTGGTTGTGTTAGGTTAGGCCATAGGAACATGAGAAACCAAAGTCTACCCCAAATCGACACAAGATTCCATCCGGTTCGCCCGAAAGGGAGTTTTCACCTCTAAATACAGAAACTCACTAGAGAGAAAGTGAAGCCGGTGAAGCCGGTCAAACCTAGGAGTAGGATATTGCACATTTACAACACCCAACACACTTTTATATACATGGTATGGCACAACCTAGGTTTGGGTGGGGTTCCGACGCTCCGGGGCCCCGCTTCGGCGAAACTCTGAATCCGTTGGAAAAACCCTAACGTTTCCGTGTACCCCCATAGACGTGCGTCGAAAGGGGGTAGCCCAGTGGACTTTTTTGCTTGGTTGTGTTAGGTTAGGCCATAGGAACATGAGAAACCAAAGTCTACCCCAAATCGACACAAGATTCCATCCGGTTCGCCCGAAAGGGGAGTTTTCACCTCTAAATACAGAAACTCACTAGAGAGAAAGTGAAGCCGGTGAAGCCGGTCACACCTAGGAGTAGGATATTGCACATTTACAACACCCAACACACTTTTATATACATGGTATGGCACAACCTAGGTTTGGGTGGGGTTCCGACGCTCCGGGGCCCCGCTTCGGCGAAACCCTGAATCCGCTGGAAAAACCCTAACGTTTCCGTGTACCCCCATAGACGTGCGTCGAAAGGGGGTAGCCCAGTGGACTTTTTTGCTTGGTTGTGTTAGGTTAGGCCATAGGAACATGAGAAACCAAAGTCTACCCCAAATCGACACAAGATTCCATCCGGTTCGCCCGAAAGGGGAGTTTTCACCTCTAAGTGCAGAAACTCACTAGAGAGAAAGTGAAGCCGGTGAAGCCGGTCACACCTAGGAGTAGGACATTGCACATTTACAACACCCAACACACTTGTATAGACATGGTATGGTACAACCTAGGTTTGGGTGGGGTTCCGACGCTCCGGGGCCCCGCTTCGGCGAAACCCTGAATCCGCTGGAAAAACCCTAACGTTTCCGTGTACCCCCATAGACGTGCGTCGAAAGGGGGTAGCCCAGTGGACTTTTTTGCTTGGTTGTGTTAGGTTAGGCCATAGGAACATGAGAAACCAAAGTATACCCCAAATCGACACAAGATTCCATCCGGTTCGCCCGAAAGGGGAGTTTTCACCTCTAAATACAGAAACTCACTAGAGAGAAAGTGAAGCCGGTGAAGACGGTCAAACCTAGGAGTAGGATATTGCACATTTACAACACCCAACACACTTTTATATACATGGTATGGCACAACCTAGGTTTGGGTGGGGTTCCGACGCTCCGGGGCCCCGCTTCGGCGAAACCCTGAATCCGCTGGAAAAACCCTAACGTTTCCGTGTACCCCCATAGACGTGCGTCGAAAGGGGGTAGCCCAGTGGACTTTTTTGCTTGGTTGTGTTAGGTTAGGCCATAGGAACATGAGAAACGAAAGTCTACCCCAAATCGACACAAGATTCCATCCGGTTCGCCCGAAAGGGGAGTTTTCACCTCTAAATACAGAAACTCACTAGAGAGAAAGTGAAGCCGGTGAAGCCGGTCACACCTAGGAGTAGGATATTGCACATTTACAACACCCAACACACTTTTATATACATGGTATGGCACAACCTAGGTTTGGGTGGGTTCCGACGCTCCGGGGCCCCGCTTCGGCGAAACCCTGAATCCGCTGGAAAAACCCTAACGTTTCCGTGTACCCCCATAGACGTGCGTCGAAAGGGGGTAGCCCAGTGGACTTTTTTGCTTGGTTGTGTTAGGTTAGGCCATAGGAACATGAGAAACCAAAGTCTACCCCAAATCGACACAAGATTCCATCCGGTTCGCCCGAAAGGGGAGTTTTCACCTCTAAGTGCAGAAACTCACTAGAGAGAAAGTGAAGCCAGTGAAGCCGGTCACACCTAGGAGTAGGACATTGCACATTTAAAACACCCAACACACTTGTATAGACATGGTATGGTACAACCTAGGTTTGGGTGGGGTTCCGACGCTCCGGGGCCCCGCTTCGGCGAAACCCTGAATCCGCTGGAAAAACCCTAACGTTTCCGTGTACCCCCATAGACGTGCGTCGAAAGGGGGTAGCCCAGTGGACTTTTTTGCTTGGTTGTGTTAGGTTAGGCCATAGGAACATGAGAAACCAAAGTCTACCCCAAATCGACACAAGATTCCATCCGGTTCGCCCGAAAGGGGAGTTTTCACCTCTAAATACAGAAACTCACTAGAGAGAAAGTGAAGCCGGTGAAGCCGGTCACACCTAGGAGTAGGATATTGCACATTTACAACACCCAACACACTTTTATATACATGGTATGGCACAACCTAGGTTTGGGTGGGTTTCCGACGCTCCGGGGCCCCGCTTCGGCGAAACCCTGAATCCGCTGGAAAAACCCTAACGTTTCCGTGTACCCCCATAGACGTGCGTCGAAAGGGGGTAGCCCAGTGGACTTTTTTGCTTGGTTGTGTTAGGTTAGGCCATAGGAACATGAGAAACCAAAGTCTACCCAAATCGACACAAGATTCCATCCGGTTCGCCCGAAAGGGGAGTTTTCACCTCTAAGTGCAGAAACTCACTAGAGAGAAAGTGAAGCCAGTGAAGCCGGTCACACCTAGGAGTAGGACATTGCACATTTAAAACACCCAACACACTTGTATAGACATGGTATGGTACAACCTAGGTTTGGGTGGGGTTCCGACGCTCCGGGGCCCCGCTTCGGCGAAACCCTGAATCCGCTGGAAAAACCCTAACGTTTCCGTGTACCCCCATAGACGTGCGTCGAAAGGGGGTAGCCCAGTGGACTTTTTTGCTTGGTTGTGTTAGGTTAGGCCATAGGAACATGAGAAACCAAAGTCTACCCCAAATCGACACAAGATTCCATCCGGTTCGCCCGAAAGGGGAGTTTTCACCTCTAAATACAGAAACTCACTAGAGAGAAAGTGAAGCCGGTGAAGCCGGTCAAACCTAGGAGTAGGATATTGCACATTTACAACACCCAACACACTTTTATATACATGGTATGGCACAACCTAGGTTTGGGTGGGGTTCCGACGCTCCGGGGCCCCGCTTCGGCGAAACCCTGAATCCGCTGGAAAAACCCTAACGTTTCCGTGTACCCCCATAGACGTGCGTCGAAAGGGGTAGCCCAGTGGACTTTTTTGCTTGGTTGTGTTAGGTTAGGCCATAGGAACATGAGAAACCAAAGTCTACCCCAAATCGACACAAGATTCCATCCGGTTCGCCCGAAAGGGGAGTTTTCACCTCTAAATACAGAAACTCACTAGAGAGAAAGTGAAGCCGGTGAAGCCGGTCACACCTAGGAGTAGGATATTGCACATTTACAACACCCAACACACTTTTATATACATGGTATGGCACAACCTAGGTTTGGGTGGGGTTCCGACGCTCCGGGGCCCCGCTTCGGCGAAACCCTGAATCCGCTGGAAAAACCCTAACGTTTCCGTGTACCCCCATAGACGTGCGTCCAAAGGGGGTAGCCCAGTGGACTTTTTTGCTTGGTTGTGTTAGGTTAGGCCATAGGAACATGAGAAACCAAAGTCTACCTCAAATCGACACAAGATTCCATCCGGTTCGCCCGAAAGGGGAGTTTTCACCTCTAAGTGCAGAAACTCACTAGAGAGAAAGTGAAGCCGGTGAAGCCGGTCACACCTAGGAGTAGGATATTGCACATTTACAACACCCAACACACTTGTATACATATGGTATGACACAACCTAGGTTTGGGTGGGGTTCCGACGCTCCGGGGCCCCGCTTCGGCGAAACCCTGAATCCGTTGGAAAAACCGGTCACACCTCGGAGTCTCGAGATCAACAGAATCTTGGGCACACTAAAATCTTGCTAACTTACACTAAAACCATCCAGAAGCAAAAATTCCATCAACAGGGGCTGCAGTGCATTCAAGAATTGGAGCGCGTCTCCAGGACCCTTCACACCAAGAACGGAAGACACTAGATCCGAGAATGAGGCCTGAACGGATTCTTTGGCAAGATCAAGTTTTACGACTGTACTGTCCTTGACTAGGAATCTGTCCCCTTCACAAGTCAATTATGCTGGCAACGCACTTTGCAACACCTGTGAGATTGTCCAGTATGGCTTTGACTTCACCACAGCAGGGGTAGGAAGAGAAAGCGACAGACGCATGGCCAGCTGGTTAGCTGATTCTTTGCTCAACATGGTTCTTATAGACATGTGTTTCAGGGCTAGCAAACTGTCACTAGATAGCTGGAGGTTTACTTTGTATCAAGTAAAAATTATTTCACAAAAATTGTTTCAGGGCTAGCAAACTGTCGCTAGATATCAAAGGAAACATGGTTTGCCGTGTGGCATATGAAAAGGAACACGGCAAAGATAGGCTGTGCCGTGTAGGCACTAATAGGCGCACGGCAAAGAGATTCTGTGCCGTGAAGGAAACATCAGGCACACGGCAAAGAATATATGTGCCGTGTGCTTTTCATCTGCACACGGTATATATTTTCCCGCCAATTTATTTATAGCGCGGGAAATTTGTTTAGATATTCCCGCGAAATATATTGGGAGGGCGGCAAATTTGCGGATCGTAGTCAACGATTTTGCCGTGCTGTTACAGGAAAGATCACGGCAAAGAAATCTTTGCCGTGATGCATATATTTGCCGTGCGTTTTTTATGTGTTTTGCCGTGTTGTTTTCTTTGCCGTGCGCTCTGGTACTTCTGTGCCGTGCTTATCTTGTTTGCCGTGATCTTGCTCTTTCCCGCACGGTAAAGATGTCTTTGCCGTGTTCCGAGAATCTTTGGCGCACGGCATAGGCTGGTCCGCACGGCAAATTTGAATTTTCCGGTAGTGATTAATCGCAACTCCACGAATCAGAACACGATTAAGGTCCACGAACGCTGGCGACGACGTACGCGCCAAACAATCAACACCGGCCTAGGGAGTAAGATGCTGCAGGGCGGCGGCTACCTGCTGCAACGCAGCCTCCGTCCGCCGCATCGCAAATGTGAGGTATGCGCCGGCGTTGTCCTCCTCGGCCTCCTCGTAGTTCATCGCGTCCGGGAAGGCAGCATGGGTGTCGAGGAGGGCGATCTGCGTCGACAGGTGGGCGGCCAACCACTCCGTGGACTCGCACGCCTCCAACGCGCGCAGGCGGGAGTTCTCGATGTAGCCCAGGGCGAGCGCGTCCGGCGGGGCGAGGTCGTGGATGGACTGGAGCGGCAGCGCGACGTGGACGGGGCTGGCTCCGTGGAGCTCCAGGATCTCGGCCGCCTCCATGGAGACGGCGGCGGAGTTCAGGTACCGCGTCGCCAGCGCCAGCCGCTGCCGCGCGAGGACGAGCCTGAGGCGGAAGGCGGCCGTCCAGGCCGCTTGCCCCACCGCCGCTCTCTCCGGGTGCATCTCGAGGAAGGCCTTCACGAGCTGGATCAGCCCGAGGGCGCCGCCGAGGAGACCCTGCGCGCTCACCGCGCGCTGCCGGACCCGTAGCTTCCACGCCGGCGCCGGCGCCGCCATCTCGCTCTCTCTCGCGCGCGTGCGATGGTTGTGCTTGTGCGGTGCGTTGCGTGCGAACTTTTCCTGTAAATGCTTTTACCGCTCGCGTCCCGGTGCGTCTTAAATACCCAGCGCCAAGCCTGGCTTGGGCCCCACCCACCGCCGTAACGGCCAATTCACCCGCGGCCAGGCCAAAGTGAAAAGTGAAAAACGACGCATGGTTGAAATACTGAGCATCGCTGGGCCCGACGCTGTCAGTGACCGGTAGGTGTACGGTGAATTCCCCCAACACTAAACCACTTCGTCCACTGAATGATCGGCGATCGAAGCACGCAACTCCGCACGTGCCGTGTGCCGTGTGCCGTGTGCGTGCCTCCGGTGCGTAGGATATTCTCTCTGCACCGTCATTCTATATCGACACATCTTTTAAGCCTCTCGATATATTTTTGCCCGTGAACAAGAATACAAGACTAGTGAATATACCATGGAAAAAAATAGCGCACTATAGCGTCGCTAATAGCACGCTATAGCATTTTGAGAATTGTCTCGCTAAATAAATCGTGTACAATTTCTCGCTAATAGCACGTTATAGCGCGATATAGCACGCTAATAGCATATTTTAAGGCCGACGCTATTTTTCAATAGCGTGCTATTTTTTTTCCTTGGAATATACTCAGGTCATTCACGCATCGCAAGTTCTCAAACCACAAATTATACAAGATTAATTAGGCATCTATACCTAATCCGTACCTAATAATAAAGGAGATAAGGCTTCTTGTGGTACCTCATTGAAAGTACCCCTAATGTTGACGCAAATTACCCACCAATGCCACCCGTAAGTCACGTAACGTTTCGATTTTTCTTTTTTCCTCTCCCTTCCTCTCCTAACTGCCGTCCTCGCCAACGTCGCCAGCGCAGACCCACAGAGCCGTCGGGACCAGGTCGCCAACGACCAGCCACGGCCGGATTGATGCGTCCGCTCGGCGGTGGATCCGGAGCCACGGGCGGCCGGGTCCCTCTTCGCATGCGTCCCCGACACGCGGCCTTCCCCGAGCGCCGCCGGCTCCTCTGCTCCTCCTCACCGATGGCCGGCGAGGCAAGGTCGGCCGCCTCGGAATCTTGCTGCTCGACGTGGTCCGGGTCTGCCCCGGACTCCGCGCCGGCAGAGCTTGCCGTCCCTGACACGCGACCTTCCCCGAGTTCAATGGCCAGACGATCTGCTCCGCCAGACGCACGTTTCCTTTGCACGCTGACGGTGACCTGCACGACGGGGCCGCCCAGGGGAGACCGACACTAGAGGGGATGTGTGTACTTCGCTGCTGAATCAAGTTTGTGTGTGCTTCAATGCTGAATCAAGTGCGACCTCGATTTCATCTGGTCCTCATCCCCGCTGTGCACCGGTGCTCGGTGGGAGCGCGCCTCCAGCCGCTGGGGAGCGAGAGCGGGAGCAGCAGCACTGGACGGAGAGGGGCAGAGAAGCGAGCATCGCTGCCGGTATGTCTTCTGAATTCTGAAGTCTCGCACGGTATGTCTTCTGAACTTTATTCCCCACCTGCTCCTCCCCTTTCCTCTGAAGATTAGCTTCTCCTCCCATTTTCGGTGGTCATGGGCTCATGGCGGGGCTTCTCTCCCTCACGTCTCCGGTAGCCGGTCTGCTGTGTTGTGTCCGGATTCGAATACTCTCCCATCTCCGTATCATACTCGAATTGTACATGGGACAACGACACGGCTCGGATCGATTCGACATCACCTATAAATAAACACTAGGAAAATTGGCGCGTCGGCACTGTCGGGGGAGTAATTAACCCGCGACTTATTCAAAGCCAAAGCGGCGACTTCATCTTCATGATCACGCTATTATTGGGTCATGTAAGGATGGGCCGATCAAGGATCGCGGCCTGCCAAAGGAAGGCTCCAGAAGGTCGGTGGTAAAACTTGCCTTGGAAGACAAGAAGACGATCGGCTTCGTGTAGAACTCTTGTAACCTGGCGAGCCTCTGTGTATATAAAGAGGACTCGCAGGACTTTGACAGGGTCAAGCTATCAAGCCCTAAACCCTAGTCCATACGGCGTGTACCCAGATCGGATCGCCTCCATTGTAACACCACATATATCATATCAATACCAATCTAGGGTAGGCAGGAAGTAGGTCTTTACCTCACATTGAGGGGCCGAACCTGGGTAAATCTGTGTTCGTCCTTGTTCCTGCGATCCCAAGCTCGGAGACGATTGACTCGCGCAAATCCCACACCTACGAAGTCATCCATGACATCTGACGTGACAAACCCACGACAGTTGGCGCCCACCGTGGGGCCTGCGGTCAAGAGCGTCACGTTTCGCGCAGGATCGATGAAAGGAGCTGAAGATCTCGCCATTGGCCCTATCATCATGGTCGATGGCATGCCTCTCATTGACGATTCAAGCTGGGGACCAGAAGCTGATTACCTGGAGACCGGTCGCATCATCCCATTTGGATCTATCAACGTCTTCGTCGGTTTCATTGGCGGCGGATCCGTTAGCTCAGCCCAAGAAGGCGACTCAGGAGAAGAAGTCGCCGGTGACGAAGAAGAGTCCCTGGAGAGCATGGACTCGCAAGAATTTGAGTCCATCATACCTGCTTTTGAAGAAAGTTACTGGGACTACGCACCAGTATCAGAATAAGAGGCGGCACAAGTTGGAGTCTACATGGCCGGAGGCGCAAGTACGTCAGGAACTGCAGGAGAATCCGAAAGATCGGCACCCCCCGGCAACCCGCTACTTATCCCGGTGTCAGCCGCAAACGCAGCTGTCCGCGCGACAGAAATCGAGGCCGCCAGAGCCGAGCTCCTGTACGAGGTTCGGAGGATGGAAGCAGAGCGTTACAGGCTCGAACAGGTGAACCAAGGAATCCAACAGGAACGGCGAAGGATAGCCGCGCTCGCCGTGACTCAAGGACAAGTTGACCCGCAGGCGCAAGCGCGCGCGACTCAACCAACGATAGAACTTCCACCCACTCCAGCTGCTGGAGTCCAACCAGTCGCAAGGATTTTGGAACCAACAATTGTCCACGAAACCTAGCAACTACCATCGCAACAACCAAGGAGGTTTCACACCCCACAAGGTCACTACCAAAGCCCAGTCGATAACATGTATGCTGCGGCTAATATCTTGACACAGATGGTACCAACAGGCGACGACCCAATCAACACTGAAGCACGGCGTGCGATACAGATGTTGAGCACTGCTGTCCTGCAACCGGCCAATAGGGCAAAAGCCGAGGGACAGCAGCCCACCGTACCGGCCAGCCGCGGGATTGCAGCAGAAAGAAGCATCCAAAGCAGGCCACCAGAGGATACATCAAGGGTCGCGCAGAGGCAGCAGGAACAAGCCGCAGAAGCACATGCTATCATGCCAAGGATGCAGACGCGGCTCGTGGAAGTTAACAACCCCACGGGCACATCCACAGCTTTGTCCTCGCGACTCAAGGGTCCGGCATGTTTCACTGAGAAGATCAGATCGGAACCTTTTCCTGAAGATTTCAAAGGACCACGCAAGGTGGCAAACTATAACGCCAGCATGGATCCTACCACCTGGCTAAACAACTACGAGATGGGGATGAGTATTTTAAATGCTTCAAAAGAAATAAGCGCAAGGTACCTCAACATGATGTTGGAGGACGCGGCTCACATATGGCTACAAAATCTACCCCCAACTCCATAAATACCTGGGAAGAACTGAAAGATGCTTTCGTCAAAAAGTTCAAAGTAACCTGCAATCGACTCTGCAATATAGAAGATCTAGAGCGTTGCGTTCAGAAGGAAGGCGAATCAAGCCGTCACTGGATGAGAAGGGTGGAAGAAATAATACACTCTTCAGATAATATACCACCAAGTTCAGCCGTCCTGGTCATGGAGAAAAATTGTAAGTTCGAGCCGCTGATCCATAAGCTAGGTCGCATGAAGGATAAGGTCAAGAGTCTCAGCGAGGTAATGGCTGCGGCTAACAAATACGCTGGCTCGGACAAGACCAGAGATGCGTCAGATGGAGAAGAGGAGAAGGTCGCCGTTGAGGGAAAGAAAAATATCAGCAAGCCTCAACAGCAACAAACTAACCACAACAACGCGAATCAAAACAAGCGCAAGAGTGAAGAAGGGAACTCTGGGCTTGTCGCCAACACACGTGGAGGTTTCAGGGGCCAACGAGGAAGAGGCCGAGGAAGCGGCTCTCGTCCAATTAACATGGAAGAAGTTTTCAATTGGCCGTGCGATTTCCACACGGGAGGTGACGGGCGACCAGCAGACCATACCAAGGCGCAATGCAATTATTACAAGAAGTGGAAAGAAGAAAGCCAACACAATAGGGGAAACCACCATGAAGGGAACCATGGTGCGACTCATGGTTCAGGCACCGGGCCGCACAATGCGAGTAACCCCAGGCAGGTGGGGCAGTACCATACAATAGTTATCAACACCTCCAAGAGGGAGGAGAAATTAGGCCGCAGAAGCCAGCAAGTAAACACTGTGATACCAGCAACCCCCAATTGGCTAAAATGGTCAGAGCATGCAGTAACTTGGAGTCGCGATGATCACCCGCCGCAAGTGCGAGAACCAGGGAAGTTGGCGCTAGTTGTGGCACCTTATGTAGCAGGATACAAGCTAACCAAAGTGCTTATGGACGGAGGAAGCAGCATAAATATCATGTACTATGATACGTTCAAGCGCTTGGGGCTCATGGACTCCAGCCTGCAGCACACGACGACCGTATTTCACGGCATCGTCCCAGGAAAGTCAGCACAGCCAGTGGGAAAGATAACCCTGGGAGTAACATTTGGGACGAAAGAAAACTTCATAAGCGAGTTCATATGCTTCGAAGTGGTAAAATTCCAAAGCCCGTATCACGCCCTGTTCGGACGAACAGCCTTTGCCAAGTTCATGGCCAGGCCGTGCTACGTTTACCTACAGCTGAAGATACCAGTACCAAGAGGGGTCATCACAGTGCATGGCGATAGAGAAAAAGCAATAGAGTGCGAGGAAGGAGATGCAGCCTTCGTAGAATCAGCTTGTGCCGCTGAAGAGCTAAAGAGTTATAAGTCGCAGGTGGATCCCAATGATATGAGCGTAGTTACCACGCCATCTACCGAACCACCAATGAAATTCAAAGCGGCCCAAGACACCAAGCAGATAGACCTTGTTCCTGGCGACTCATCCAAGCAGGCGAGCATCGGAGCGCACATGCAAAAACAACAGGAGCGGGCCCTCATCGCTTTCCTTCAGGAAAACAAGGACATCTTCGCATGGAAACCGTCAGATATGCCAGGGGTACCAAGGGAATTGGCAGAACACACCTTAACGTGAATCCCTTGGCCAAGCTAGTAAAGCAACCACTACGGCGTTTCCACGACGACAGGAGAAAAGCGATAGGGGAAGAAATAGCTCGCCTATTGGCCGCTGATTACCCCCAAGAGCAAGGGATCACCGTAGCACCTCTCAATGTGGAAGTAAGGTATCGATCCGCAGGAGCAAGAAGGAAAAGTTATCTATTCCCTACAACTAAAGTGTCACAAGTTTTAGTTGATTATGCACTAAACAAGTTTGGAGAACAAGGTGGTTGATGGATGGAGTAACCAAGCAAGAATGTAAAAGTGTCCCAATCCTCTTCAATGCAAGAGGACAAGACAAATGGTAGCAAGCAAAAGCTCTCAAAGAGAGAGAAAGCCCAATCCTCTATGCAGCAAGAGGACAAGCTCAAGTGTGAGTTTCTTATAGGAACAATGGACATGGGTTCATGGGTTCACTTAATCCTCTCTCCCTCATCTACTGTGATTATCATGTTATAGATAAAGTACACACAATTGTCATGTTTTAATGGTAGCTTTTATGACGGCTATATATCCTAAAACACATAGTTGAAAGAAATACTCATTTGTGTTGCTAGGTCACCCTCGTAAGGCTAGCGTGGTTGCTCTCACTCCCACATCATACTCTTTCTTTTTACCCCCAGATAAAGGATGTTGGGCGGTACTGTGTCACTCAATACCTATGCCGTGTCACATCGGCCATCCCGTACCCACATACATCATACTTCTTTAAGAACAATATTCAACCAAAGTATGACAAGTCATAAAAGATCCAACACAACGGTAAATGCATAAAAATCATCTCATACCACAATATTCACCACAAAGGTATTACATAGATGACCGTAATCATGTTTAGCAGCTCATACGGTACTAATTAGTGAAGCTCAAGAGAGAGGAGAGATACAAAGTTACCACCACAAACCCAGTCCAGGGGGTGGACTACTCCCCCTTCATCATGGTGATGATGGTGGAGAAGTTCTTGCTGTAGATGTTGATGATGAACACGCCGGAGGGGGGTGGAGCCCTCCGGAGGCGATTCCGGCGGCGTTTCCCCCCTCCGATCTTCTCCGGCGGCAGCCTTCTGTCTCTCTGTTTCGTGGTTTTCTGTTTCTCCGCCGCCTCCTCCAGAGAACGTCGGGGACAATTTTTATAGGCGTTTTTAGGTCACGACTAGGTCGGTGGAGCAAAGATCGACAGCGGCGGAGCCTCGAGGCCCAAAAGAGCTGGTCCCACGCCCAGGTACAGGGGCCGCGTGGGGCCCTATCATTTCCAGCTGGTTGGGCTTCTGGCTTCATTTTGAGCCCATTGCGTTCGTCTCGAAAATTCTGAACCGTGCTCTTTGGCCTTGCCCTTTTTGGAGTCCCGAAGCTCCCGGAAAGTCTGAAACACTAAAAAAGACGTTTTCTGGAAAACAGGGTTAATTCCAAATAAATGGGAAAACTATGAAATATTCCCAAAATCATTATAAAACATTGATATAACCCTTATATGATGCAAATATGATTGGAATAGAAGTAAAATAATGCAAAGTTCATGTATGCATTTTACATGCATCAACATCCCCAAGCTTAATCCATGCTCGTCCTCGAGTATGAAGATGATAAAACTAACATGGACTTTGCAATTTAATACTTAACAATGAATATCAAAGATGATTACTATTGCTACATATAGTCAAATGATTCATTCTTCAAAGGAGTAGCAATATGCAAATAGTTTATGAAGTGATATCAAGTATTCAAGACAAGGATGTTCATTGATAGTTCACAAAGTGTAACATGTAGAAGTAATATGGAACACATGTATGCATAATGATAAGTAGAACATCCTACAATGGTCATAGAGTGTAGATGAAAATCTGAATATGATAGGTGTACACTTTGGAAAGATGTATATGTGAGTAGAGGTAAAGCATGCATAAGTTTCATCCAACTTCCAAACTCTTCTACTTAAGTTAATGATTGCAATAAGGTATTCATTGGTGTCAAGCTCTCATTGCCCCTATCATAGCATCTTGAATGATTAAGGTTAAAGTGAAAGCAAATATGAGTAGTGTGCTTGATAAAGAATGGGTTGAATGTCTCATGCCCCTTGAATACAAGTACTTACACCATGTGTTACTCAACTTGGGAAACAAAGCAAGTTCAATTAAATATCATTGTAAGCATAATAGTATCATCAAGAGCGTCAACTGGGGTACCTCTTGTCCCAAGATATGGAACAAGCCCATATCAAAATGACAAGACAAACAAACAAAATGAACAATCTCAACACCCTTTTTATTTACCATTTGGAATAGTTTTTTATTGCAAGGTGTATCACAGAAGGTTCACCATAGTATGTAAGTAAATTTCCACCATGAATGATGCATGGCTTAGATTAGCGGCCCAGGCGTCTCTCTAACCATTTACACAAACTCATTTAAACTCACTCTATTTCCACATTTATTTCAACATGATAAGCATCCATAGACAAAAGCACATGATATCAACTAAATGAGATGAAGAGCGTGTTGAAAGCTTGCCATGTGACAGCACATATGGGCTAACTTCCAACCCAAAACATTCATCAAGCCACAAACATCATAATCTTAATCACAATGGGTCAAGTTTTATTATGCAAATAAAAGAACATTGTGCATCAAGTTCGTGAGAGCTATATAACCAATTTTTTCCATTGCAATCAATAACATAAACATTTTCATTCAGAGGTAAGATAACACAAACAACATGTTAAACATACTCGGAATAGCATAAAGCTAATAGGTAGATATGGTGGACTCACTGGAATAACTTTGGTTGAAGGTGTTGGAAACAAGTTTTTGCTTGTTGGAGTTTTTGGGCTAGCAAAAGGGAGAAAGTTGACCATCTAGATGCATGCATGAGTGTCCATAGAACTAACTAATCCATGTTAAACCAAGTGAAATAACAATCAGCACCAAAACATGAATAAGTGATAGCTCTACAAAAAGAATTTGCAAACTATTACTCATAAACAAGCTCATGAATCATGCAACTATATGTATCATTAAAAATCAAGTCAAACATCCATTTTCCCAATCTTATAAAAGCATCCAACATATTTCAACCCATATTTCCAGTAGCTCTCTCATATATAAATGATAGTGTGGTGGTCTCACAAAACAAATCAAACAAAACAAAACAAAAGACGCTCCAAGTTTATGCGATAAAGTGTTTCGATCGAAAAACAGAAGTTGGACGTGCGCAAACCGAGAGTGTGTAGGTCCAGCGGGGTTGTCTTCACATCCCCAAGCTTATGGTCTTCACCATCCTTGGATAGCTCTTGGTGCATCTCCTCCAATCCCTGTGAAAAAACTTCAAAACACCGTTTCTCCATCTCTTTTCTGTGGGGTGCATTAATAGTGATAAACAAATAGGTTCCTTGCTGCATATAATACTTGAAAAAAAATTCATATGAATGTCCAGAAAGTATATAATGTTGTATGCCTACTCATAAACTCAATTGGATCAAAAATATTCAACTTAAAAGCTCAAAGCATGCATCAAACAAAATGGGACAGAATCTGTCCAGAAAAACAGCAGCAGCAAAACGTATTTTTCTACCCTACCAAACTTTCTCGAAAAATTCCGAAAACATTCATGCATACAGAGGATGAAAAGTTGCAACTACAGTTCAAATATGAGCTCATTCGGAGTTACAGAATAAGAATTAAAAATCATACCGTGCACTGACTCGTGCAGGAATAAAATCTCCGAACGCTATAAGCAACTTTTTCAAACCAAAAAGGGTAAAACTTGGCACTTTATTGAAAACTCCAGAACCTAAACTAAAAACAAAGTCTCTTGGTACAGCAAGAGGACACAAAGAAAATCACACATAAAAATAACCGGGTTGCCTCCCGCAAAGCGCTTTCTTTATAGCCATATAGCTAGGCTTGATAGTTTTAATGATGCTCCCATAGGAATAAGAGTTGAATATAAAAGAGCATCAAGAAGCAAATATCAAACACATTTAAGTCTAACCCACTTCCTATGCATTGGGATCTTGTAAGAAAATAAATCAATAAAGCACAAAGTGACTAGCATAGGAAGGCAAAGCAAGTGCAACTTCAAAATTTTCAACAAAAAGAGAGAAGACTTAATATTTTTGAGATATATGAAATCATGTCTCCCTCTCTCATAAAAACTTTCAGTAGCATCATTGATAAACTCAACAATATAGCTATCACATGAAACATTCTTATCATGATCCATATGCATAAAAGTATCATTACTCTCCACATAAGCATAAACAGTTTCATTAGGAATAGCGGGAGTAATACATTCATAATAATCATTGTAATCATCATATATAGGAGGCATATCATAATCACAATAAACTTTATACTCAATAGTGGGTGGACTGAAAATATCATATTCATCATCATAAATGGGAGACATAGTATCATCAAACAAGTCAAAGAACCTCCCCAAGCTTAGTCTAGTGCACACAAGAATAGAAACTTAAGCGCTACGCTCCCCGGCAACGGCGCCAGAAAAGTACTTGATTACCCCCAAGAGCAAGGGATCACCGTAGCACCTCTCAATGTGGAAGTAAGGTATCGATCCGCAGGAGCAAGAAGGAAAAGTTATCTATTCCCTACAACTAAAGTGTCACAAGTTTTAGTTGATTATGCACTAAACTAGTTTGGAGAACAAGGTGGTTGATGGATGGTGAAAGGACAAGGATGTCGCCTAGAGGGGGGGGGGGTGAATAGGCGTTTAAAACTTTTCCGGTTTAGGCTTGATAAATGCGGAATAAAACTAAGTGTTTAAATTATCAAGCACACAACTTAAATAAACTAGGTTCACCTATGTGCACCAACAACTTATGCTAAGCAAGACAAGTAACAAGGTGATAGCAAGATATGATACTTCAAGCTCGAAGGCTATCACAATGTAAAGCGCATAAGTAAAGAGCTCGGGTATAGAAATAACCGAGGCACGTGGAGACGATGATGTATTCCCGAGTTCCTCCTTTTTAGGGGAGTACGTCTCGTTGGAGGGGTGTGAGCATCAAACTCAAGATGCCACAAAAGGCTTCACCCTATTCTCCGATGAACCTCGCACAAAAGCTCGGTTCACCTTCCACTATTGATTTCCTTTTGGGCGGAAATCGAGTCCCTTACAACAAACTTGAGGCACAACCCACAAAAGGATCGGGAGCTCCCAAGCGGCCACAAAAGGCCTTGCAACGCCACAAAAGGCGCCACTCGCCACAAAAGGCGTTGACCACAAAAGGTCACAAGAACACCGTCTAGGGTCCAACGACCCAAGAGTAACAAGCTCACAATCTTCACTTCCACGAATCCTCGTGGAGAGAGCAAACCTATGCACAAAAGCAAAGGCAAAGCTATGCACAAAAGCAAAGGCAAAAACACAAGAAGTGCTCAAGTCCTTCACTCCCAAATCCCACCAAAAGCAACAAATGCTTATGGGGGGAGAAGAGAGGAAGAACAAAGAAGAACACAACAAATGGAACTTCAAGAACTAG
Organism: Poa pratensis; assembly: GCA_947311845.1. Classification (NCBI taxonomy): domain Eukaryota; kingdom Viridiplantae; phylum Streptophyta; class Magnoliopsida; order Poales; family Poaceae; genus Poa; species Poa pratensis. Next base: position 25,851,668 of record CAMZMU010000108.1, on the reverse strand, counting down.
ATCGAAAGGGTTCCACTCACTTAGAGGAGAAACGGTTCGGTGGAAATGTAGATCTAGGTCTTCTCCTTCAATCCTCCAAAGATCAACGAGTTTGGGTGGAGGGATTGGGAGATCGATGAGCTTTGGTCTTGCAACAATGGGGGGGGGGGGGCAAGTAATTCTGGAGAGCCACCATTGCTGGAGGAAGGTGGAGGGGTATTTATACCCCTCCCAATTCTAGCCGTTGCAAGTTTTCAGGGGCCGAAATATCCGGCTTGAGTGGGGGCCGGAATATCCGGCCCCCCGGAATATCCGGCCCATAATTGAAATATCCGGCCCCCAAATATCCGGTTTTGACAGAACCTTGCACTTCTGGTCCTTAGTGAAAAATCCGTGGGGGCCGGAATATCCGGTCCAGAAACCAAATATCCGGCCCCAATATACCGGTTTATCCAGGAGGGCGCACACATGGCTGGCAGCTGGTCCTTAGCAGAAATTTCAGGGGGGCGGAATATCCGGTCCAGAAACCAAATATCCGGCCCCAATAATCCGGTTTAACCAGAGCAACACACGAGTTCTTTTCTCATATGAACTCCAAATGAGATGAATCCAATTGCGTTGGAAAGGTAACGACAAATGCTAGCCTACAAAAAGTGGAAATATTAAGGGTCACAAATATAGAGGAGATACCACACATGGAAGGTGTGGACCTTATCTCGAGGAGGACCGATAATATTTCCAACACCGAGAATGCAACAAGATTTTCATCCGGACTCCGTTTTCGATGTTCTTGGGCTCGTTGGAATCGCAACGAAGAGCCCTTCAAGATTATGCATAGAAACATCATAGTCCATCATGTGAGGAGGAAATAAAATGTAGAGAGGTAAAACCTCTCTATAAAAAGATGAACCGGCAAAACCTCCAAAACCGAAAACGCAACAAGTTGTCAATACGAAATCCATTTTCGGTGAACTAGAGCTTGGTATGGAGATGAACACAAGCTCTAAATTCTCACATGAATAAAAGCCAAATAAGAACCAAGAAAGATGATAATGCCAAGTATACAAAGGTTTGAGCTCTCCACAAAGATGCGATCAAGTTACTCACTTGAGAGCCCCTCTTGATAGTACGGCATCTATCCTATAACCCGGTCTCCCACTAACACCATGAGACCGGTAAAATAGAAACCCTATCAAGATCATACCTTTGCCTTGCGCATTCCACTTGAGCTAGATGATGACGATCTTGATCTCTTCAAGTGGACCACTTTTCTTGATTTGCGCTTGCTAGCTCATGCTTGATGAAGACATCTCCAAATGCTCCCCCATACACCATTATGGGAGAGCCTCGCTAATCTCCGTCTTCATGTATCCACTTGCGCTTCATATACTTCTCTTGATATAGATGATGGCTTGGAGATAAACATGAAGTTCACTCAATCTTCTTTTCCAAGCCATGCTTGCAATAAGCTGAACTCTTCTCATGACCATTCTTCATATAAACCCTTGAATAGAGCATTGATCATCATGTAATCTTCTAGAGTTCAACACATGAACTCCAATCTTTTCCTATGGACAAGATCTACAAGTAAATCTCAATGCAAACATTAGTCCATAAGGATTGTCATTAATTACCAAAACCACGCATGGGGCAACACATGCACTTTCAATCTCCCCCATTTTGGTAATTGATGACAATCCCTTTTACGAGGGTTTATATAATGAATTAAACAACCATGCACACAAAGAGCAAGGATGCAAGAGAAGAAAGGCAAATGCTTAAGAACAAACTAAAGCATAAAGCCAAATTCCCTTAAACCCTCTAAACTTCTCCCCCATTGGCATCGATTGCCGAAATGGGAAGAAAAATTTAGAAGGCCAATATAGTAAGAGCTCCCCCAAAATGTGTGCATTTATCATAATATGAGTGAAATCAAATGCACATATCCAATGACGAATAGTTGGGAAGGAGATCAAACTATATTGAGGATCCAAAGATTGCAAAAGAAAAACAATTGAAAGATACTTCGACAAGAAGTAACCAATCAAGGATCCGAAAAAAAATGTTCTCAAAATCAAGAGGGAACTCCCCAAGGTACATGCACAATGAAGATTTGCATTTCAATATAGTGTGCACAACATGGAATCCTCACTCCCTCCTAGAAATTTTGAACACAAACACTCGCAAGAGAGCATATAAGAAAAGAAGCAAAACAACTTGCAACAAATAAGAAGTTGAGCAACAAAAGTAAGAAGTATCAAATAAAGACTTGCTCAACCAAAAAGATGGGTGTGATAAAGAGAGACTTTTTAGGAGACTAATGCAAAGATGCGTAGCATCAACATAGTCGTTCAATATGAGTGGCACATAGTGCATATCATGTCTTTCCATAAACACAACCCAAAAGATGGAGCAAATAGGTCCACAAGCTTATTAAGATGCAAAAGCATAACAAATAAAACAAAGCTTGTGCCAATTAGAAACCACCAAAGAATCAAAAAGGAACAAGGGGTGGTCACTAAAGAATTGGAATACCAATTAAAGATGTAACTATTCTTATGTGTATAAGTTTCTAAGTAGACACTAAGTCCACGAAGAAATATGCACACACAAAATAGAAGCAAAGTTGAGACATGATATCCAAGTGGAAGTCGTATATACCAATAAGATCTTTGCTTAAAAGCATAGCACAAAGCTCAATTTTATCTTAAAGGGATATAGATGAACTTCCAACACATACTCATCATAGCATCAAAACTATCCACAAGGGATAAAGTGATAAATGGGATGCTCCGAGAAAGATAACAAGTATCGCAAAAGGCAAATGATTTTGAAAAGCATCGATATTGCATATGTGAGACATAGAGTAGAAAGTGCTAGATTAACATATATGGGATTGATGAATCATGAAAATGATTATATGTATTCCCCTTGATATGTAATCATCCCGGCTTGCCCACATTTGCAACAAAGTTGTTTTGCAAGAACCAAATGAATTGCAACAAAAGAGATTCATGCCATGAAACAACCTACACAAGGTTGAAAGCTAGAAAAGTATGCATGAGGTAGATACTTGTTACCGAGATAGCATTGGTGATGTAGAAGATAAGAGTTCACGATCATCCGAGCTTGGCTCCACTAAGCACATGGTGATAACACCTTCCTTGTAAATGAGACAAGCTTCCAATGCATCTCAAGTGTACCTAAAACAAATTCAAGTACAACATGGTTCCCAAACTAATTGGGTCCAAAGTAGTTAGAGCACTACCATACATAGGACAAACTCCACATAAATATGTGCATATTAATATGAAATTGAATTTCATGCACATCTTAGCCATTTAGGATTTGATGGAGTTTATCCTATATATTGGATCAATCAAAGTAAGCATGCCATAAGATATACATATAGTAAATATGCATGCACAACTTTCAAGAACCAAACAAGATACAATTCGGACAAAACACCAATTAACCAACAAAGCACACACAAGTGTGACAAGGAAATAAATTGCCCAAATTATATCAAAGATCCAAATCAACACATGATTGAAGATACCACTTTGAAAAGATACCAATGAAATAAGATACCAATTGATGAAAATATCATCAAGGAATAAACCAAACCCTCTACACTTTTCATGATGGCACAAAGTACCAAGACGAAAAATGTTTGTCTTCCAAGGAGACACGTCATCGGGATCAATATCAAATGAAGACAACTAATGTTCAAAAAGCATATAGGATTGCTCCCCCAAGATGTGTGCATTATTTATGATTTTGCATTTGAATACAAAATGCACACATGAGATCATCACTCTCCATATATATATATTATTCAAACACTAGTCATGTTCAAGAAAGGCAAGAAATTGCAATACCAATTTAAAGAACGGTGTTTTACTCAAATAGGATAGCTTCCCAAAGAATAGTGCATTATTAAGAAGTATGACTTTTGAATGTCAATGCACAAGAATTGGATCATTGCTTTTCCCAACTCAAGAAAGCACAAAACAAATTTTGTGTAGAGCAACAAGGATCCAAAAGATACAAGGAAGACAAATGAGAGTTAGATCAAAACAAATCTTGGCAATCAAATAAGGCAATTCAAAGCAAGAGCCAAAGTGAATATGATCAATATATTTACCACAAATATGATTATCACTTGTCAAGACAAGTAATGTATGGAGATATTTCTCGGTGGTGGATTGCAATGATATATTCAAGATCACATTCACAAAACATAAGCATATGGCAAAGGATAGGAATTAAAAGCCATGCTTAGATAGATAGATATTCTTGATAGCTTCAAATATTCACGCAATCATGCAAAGCAACTCCAAGAGTAGCTTGAAGCAATTGGTTTCCCAAAAAGATATATGAGAACATATTTAGGGAAAGCCATACCAAGAATGTCCATCACAACAAGATCCAATGGTGAGAAGCAAAAAGCATTTAAGCAAAAGGAACTTGTTTGAGCAACATGCCACATAGGAATAAAATAATGAAGAATATCAATTCTAGGTGGCAAACCTCACATGTTCACATTTTCTAGGCTTGTAATATGCACATAGCTTATTACTCCCCCATAATGTGATAATCCATTTATTTTAAAACAAGAGGCAAACAAAACCAATTTGAGAAATTAATGGACATTATAGAATTTGAATTTCTCATGAGCATGACATACCACATAGAGAATAGATAACATTGAAATATCGACACTAAGTGGTATTCCTCATGTATACACAATTTTAGGATTGTGAAGTGCACGAAGCATATCACTCCCCAAAATAGGATAGTCCAATAATCTCTCAAAAAGAGCCGACAAGATAAGATAACAAATAAAAGCAATAAGGCTCAAAACAAGTAAATGGTGTGCAAACCAAATACACATACTTGATTTCTCAAGATAAGTAAGTAGAGAGCACAACACATACCAACACTTGTAAGGTACAAAACCTAACACATGCAAGGGTGCAAGCAACTTTCAATGTATATATGATTTAAATAAAAGTTACCGCAAGGAGGAACATTGGATATGAGATAGAACAATATAATCCAAATGACTTGACTTGAGAGAATATAATTGATGAAGATCCCTTAATTCTTCATAATATAGCCAAGTCTCCAATGCCCTCCAACAACACCTATTGATCAAGTTTTAGCTTGTTGGTCCCCAACCAAGTTGGGTCCTAAGAGGTTAGTCACAATAGGTTTGGCAACCCAAATGGTTCTTTTCTTGACACCACTTTGAGTACCAACATATTTGGCAAACACATTGCCAACCTTATCCTTCCGAAGAGAATAATCATCATTAATAATAATGGGGTTGGATAAGGTACCATTTGTGCATGAAGAAGCAACGTGACCCTTCTCACGGCATAGTAGCAACATCTACTTCCTCCTCTCTTCTTAGTTGGAGTCTTGACTTGAGGAGGGGTAGCTTGATTCTTCTTGGGAAGAGGCCGTTCTTCACCTTGAGGAACTTGAGATTGCACTTGAGGCTTCTTCCCTTGTTGCTTCTCACTAAGAGCTTCTTCTTCAAAGGGCAAGATCTAACATGGTGCCCTTCAACTTTGCACTTGAAGCAAACAATCTTGGCCGAATCTTTAACTTGTTCTTGGCCCTTTTTCTTCTTGTTGAACTTGGACTTGTTCTTGATATTGGAGTTGAATCCAAGTCCACTCTTGTCATTGGGGCGTCTTTGAACACTCAACATATTGTCAAGTGTAGAATCCCACATGACGCTTTTCCAAGTCTTTCTTCAAAGAAGTGACTTGGGCCTTGAGCTCATTTAATTCCTCTACATGGTTAGTATCAACACAAATACTAGAGGAAGTAGAAGCTTCATTGTTAGAGCAACAAGGCAAGGAAAGTAATTCATCACAAGATTTAGCAATAGTATGTGATGTAGAATTACTAGGACTAGCACAAGGCAATATAGCATTTTTAGTAGAAGTTGTGCCTTTGTCCACATGAGGCTCACAAGATGTTACCTTTGTAGTGATAGCCTCATGAGCTAACTTTAGCCTAGCATGGGATGCTAGAAGATCCTCATTAGAGCTAGAGAGCTTTTCATGACTTTCTTCCAATTTCCCATACTTGCTAGTTAGCAACTCAAGTTGAGCCCTTAGCTCAACATTCTCCTTCAAAATAGATGCTTCACGAGAAGTGGAGTTAGTAGCACAAGCATCATTAATTTAGAAATGGAAGAAGACAACTTGGCAAGCTCATCATTCAACCTAGCATTTTCCTCAATAATATTAGCATGATTACAAGAGGAAGTAGAAGAGCTAGGCATCAATTTTAGATAGTTGAGTTTGGAGTTGATCATGAGACTTGGTAAGGAGAGAGTGTTCACTTTCCAAAGCCTTATGAGCTTTGTCAAGTCTCTCTATATCCTCAATAAGTCTAGCATTGTCAACACCAAATTCAACCTTTTCCTTTTAAGCACTTTATATTTTGCAATGGTATGCTCATGTTCCTTAATGAGTTTAGCAACCACTAAATCATTTCTCTCATCAAGAGACACTCGAAGCTCATGTTCTTCCTCAAGAGCATTTTCTAAGGATGCTTTTTCCATTGCATCCTCTCTTTCAATCCTTCCCTTTTCTTCAATGATATCCTTGCACTTAATAGCAAACGTCAAAATTTCACACAAGTAAGAGCAAGCTTGACTACCTTTAGGAAGAGCACCAAATACCAACTCACTCTTCTCCTTTAAGGAGTCAATATCATTCTCTTTTAATCCATAATAATCCTCATCCTCATCATCACAAGGTGTAGAGGGTTCCAAAGGTGAAGATACCTTTGATTCCTTAGCCATAAGGCAAAAGTGAGAAATGGACGATGAAGAATAGCTTGAAGCACCATTGAGATCCATGTCTTGTTCCAACAAATGTTGGTTTTCCTCTACATTGTTAGCCACACACGAAATAGAGGATATGGAAGTATTGTTTTCATGACAACAAGACATATGAAGCATATCATCATGAGATTTAGTTAAACAACTATTATATGATATGCAAGGACTATCAACACTAGCATGTAAGACATTTGAGGTGCTAGAAGTGTTTAAGTCCAAAGATAGAACATTGCAATGAGATAGAGATGACGTATAGTCAATAGAGGATTCACCATCAACAATGCAATTTCTATCACCACTCACCATTTCATTACCTTGTGACAAATCACATGTTGGTGAAGTGGAAGAAGTTGTGAACTCGTCACGTCCGGAGGTGGAGGGACAACAATCATCCTCAATAATGTTGGACACTTCATATTTATCTTGAAGCTTGGTCCAAAGCTCATGAGCGTTCCGGAAAGGCATGATTGAAGCAAGAACTACATCGCTCAAAACACATATAAGGCCATTAGATACTTGAGTATCGAGATGAGAATTTTCCTCCTCTAAAGATAATTCTTGTGAATCCTTTGGAGGAGAAAAACCCACATCTACAATACTCATGATATAATTTGGACCCATGGCCCTAAAAAGATTAAGCATGCGAATTTTCCATACATCATAACTAGTGCCATCGAATTTAAAAGTGGGATTGTGCACTAATTCTCTAAACGACATCTTTACTCTCTAGGCGGTAAAGCCCTATAAAGAGAGCCCAGGCTCTGATACCAATTGAAAGGACAAGGATGTCGCCTAGAGGGGGGGTGAATAGGCGTTTAAAACTTTTCCGGTTTAGGCTTGATAAATGCGGAATAAAACTAGGTGTTTAAATTATCAAGCACACAACCTAAATAAACTAGGTTCACCTATGTGCACCAACAACTTATGCTAAGCAAGACAAGTAACAAGGTGATAGCAAGATATGATACTTCAAGCTCGAAGGCTATCACAATGTAAAGCGCATAAGTAAAGAGCTCGGGTATAGAAATAACCGAGGCACGTGGAGACGACGATGTATTCCCGAGTTCCTCCTTTTTAGGGGAGTACGTCTCGTTGGAGGGGTGTGAGCATCAAACTCAAGATGCCACAAAAGGCTCACCCTATTCTCCGATGAACCTCGCACAAAAGCTCGGTTCACCTTCCACTATTGATTTCCTTTTGGGCGGAAATCGAGTCCCTTACAACAAACTTGAGGCACAACCCACAAAAGGATCGGGAGCTCCCAAGCGGCCACAAAAGGCCTTGCAACGCCACAAAAGGCGCCACTCGCCACAAAAGGCGTTGACCACAAAAGGTCACAAGAACACCGTCTAGGGTCCAACGACCCAAGAGTAACAAGCTCACAATCTTCACTTCCACGAATCCTCGTGGAGAGAGCAAACCTATGCACAAAAGCAAAGGCAAACCTATGCACAAAAGCAAAGGCAAGAACACAAGAAGTGCTCAAGTCCTTCACTCCCAAATCCCACCAAAAGCAACAAATGCTTGTGGGGGGAGAAGAGAGGAAGAACAAAGAAGAACACAACAAATGGAACTTCAAGAACTAGATCGAAAGGGTTCCACTCACTTAGAGGAGAAACGGTTCGGTGGAAATGTAGATCTAGGTCTTCTCCTTCAATCCTCCAAAGATCAACGAGTTTGGGTGGAGGGATTGGGAGATCTATGAGCTTTGGTCTTGCAACAATGGGGGGCAAGTAATTCTGGAGAGCCACCATTGCTGGAGGAAGGTGGAGGGGTATTTATACCCCTCCCAATTCTAGCCGTTGCAAGTTTTCAGGGTCCGGAATATCCGGCTTGAGTGGGGGCCGGAATATCCGGCCCCCCGGAATATCCGGCCCATAACTGAAATATCCGGCCCCCAAATATCCGGTTTTTACAGAACCTTGCACTTCTGGTCCTTAGTGAAAAATCCGTGGGGGCCGGAATATCCGGTCCAGAAACCAAATATCCGGCCCCAATATACCGGTTTATCCAGGAGGGCGCACACATGGCTGGCAGCTGGTCCTTAGCAGAAATTTCAGGGGGGCGGAATATCCGGTCCAGAAACCAAATATCCGGCCCCAATAATCCGGTTTAACCAGAGCAACACATGAGCTCTTTTCTCATATGAACTCCAAATGAGATGAATCCAATTGCGTTGGAAAGGTAACGACAAATGCTAGCCTACAAAAAGTGGAAATATTAAGGGTCACAAATATAGAGGAGATACCACACATGGAAGGTGTGGACCTTATCTCGAGGAGGACCGATAATATTTCCAACACCGAGAATGCAACAAGATTTTCATCCGGACTCCGTTTTCGATGTTCTTGGGCTCGTTGGAGTCGCAACGAAGAGATCTTCAAGATTATGCATAGAAACATCATAGTCCATCATGTGAGGAGGAAATCAAATGTAGAGAGGTAAAACCTCTCTATAAAAAGATGAACCGGCAAAACCTCCAAAACCGAAAACGCAACAAGTTGTCAATACGAAATCCGTTTTCGGTGAACTAGAGCTTGGTATGGAGATGAACACAAGCTCTAAATTCTCACATGAATAAAAGCCAAATAAGAACCAAGAAAGATGATAATGCCAAGTATGCAAAGGTTTGAGCTCTCCACAAAGATGCGATCAAGTTACTCACTTGAGAGCCCCTCTTGATAGTACGGCATCTATCCTATAACCCGGTCTCCCACTAACACCATGAGACCGGTAAAATAGAAACCCTATCAAGATCATACCTTTGCCTTGCGCATTCCACTTGAGCTAGATGATGACGATCTTGATCTCTTCAAGTGGACCACTTTTCTTGATTTGCGCTTGCTAGCTCATGCTTGATGAAGACATCTCCAAATGCTCCCCCATACACCATTATGGGAGAGCCTCGCTAATCTCCGTCTTCATGTATCCACTTGCGCTTCATATACTTCTCTTGATATAGATGATGGCTTGGAGATAAACATGAAGTTCACTCAATCTTCTTTTCCAAGCCATGCTTGCAATAAGCTCAACTCTTCTCATGACCATTCTTCATATAAACCCTTGAATAGAGCATTGATCATCATGTAATCTTCTAGAGTTCAACACATGAACTCCAATCTTTTCCTATGGACAAGATCTACAAGTAAATCTCAATGCAAACATTAGTCCATAAGGATTGTCATTAATTACCAAAACCACGCATGGGGCAACACATGCACTTTCAATCTCCCCCATTTTGGTAATTGATGACAATCCCTTTTACGAGGGTTTATATAATGAATTAAACAACCATGCAACACAAAGAGCAAGGATGCAAGAGAAGAAAGGCAAATGCTTAAGAACAAACTAAAGCATAAAGCCAAATTCCCTTTAAACCCTCTAAACTTCTCCCCCATTGGCATCGATTGCCGAAATGGGAAGAAAAATTTAGAAGGCCAATATAGTAAGAGCTCCCCCAAATGTGTGCATTTCTCATAATATGAGTGAAATCAAATGCACATATCCAATGACGAATAGTTGGGAAGGAGATCAAACTATATTGAGGATCCAAAGATTGCAAAAGAAAAACAATTGAAAGATACTTCGACGTAAGAAGTAACCAATCAAGGATCCGAAAAAAAATGTTCTCAAAATCAAGAGGGAACTCCCAAGGTACATGCACAATGAAGATTTGCATTTCAATATAGTGTGCACAACATGGAATCCTCACTCCCTCCTAGAAATTTTGAACACAAACACTCGCAAGAGAGCATATAAGAAAAGAAGCAAAACAACTTGCAACAAATAAGAAGTTGAGCAACAAAAGTAAGAAGTATCAAATAAAGACTTGCTCAACCAAAAAGATGGGTGTGATAAAGAGAGACTTTTTAGGAGACTAATGCAAAGATGCGTAGCATCAACATAGTCGTTCAATATGAGTGGCACATAGTGCATATCATGTCTTTCCATAAACACAACCCAAAAGATGGAGCAAATAGGTCCACAAGCTTATTAAGATGCAAAAGCATAACAAATAAAACAAAGCTTGTGCCAATTAGAAACCACCAAAGAATCAAAAAGGAACAAGGGGTGGTCACTAAAGAATTGGAATACCAATTAAAGATGTAACTATTCTTGTGTATACGTTTCTAAGTAGACACTAAGTCCACGAAGAAATATGCACACACAAAATAGAAGCAAAGTTGAGACCATGATATCCAAGTGGAAGTCGTATATACCAATAAGATCTTTGCTTAAAAGCATAGCACAAAGCTCAATTTTATCTTAAAGGGATATAGATGAACTTCCAACACATACTCATCATAGCATCAAAACTATCCACAAGGGATAAAGTGATAAATGGGATGCTCCGAGAAAGATAACAAGTATCGCAAAAGGCAAATGATTTTGAAAAGCATCATATTGCATATGTGAGACATAGAGTAGAAAGTGCTAGATTAACATATATGGGATTGATGAATCATTAAATGATTATATGTATTCCCCTTGATATGTAATCATCCCGGCTTGCCCACATTTGCAACAAAGTTGTTTTGCAAGAACCAAATGAATTGCAACAAAAGAGATTCATGCCATGAAACAACCTACACAAGGTTGAAAGCTAGAAAAGTATGCATGAGGTAGATACTTGTTACCGAGATAGCATTGGTGATGTAGAAGATAAGAGTTCACGATCATCCGAGCTTGGCTCCATAAGCACATGGTGATAACACCTTCCTTGTAAATGAGACAAGCTTCCAATGCATCTCAAGTGTACCTAAAACAAATTTAAGTACAACATGGTTCCCAAACTAATTGGGTCCAAAGTAGTTAGAGCATACCATACATAGGACAAACTCCACATAAATATGTGCATATTAATATGAAATTGAATTTCATGCACATCTTAGCCATTTAGGATTTGATGGAGTTTATCCTATATATTGGATCAATCAAAGTAAGCATGCCATAAGATATACATATAGTAAATATGCATGCACAAACTTTCAAGAACCAAACAAGATACAATTCGGACAAAACACCAATTAACCAACAAAGCACACACAAGTGTGACAAGGAAATAAATTGCCCAAATTATATCAAAGATCCAAATCAACACATGATTGAAGATACCACTTTGAAAAGATACCAATGAAATAAGATACCAATTGATGAAAATATCATCAAGGAATAACCAAACCCTCTACACTTTTCATGATGGCACAAAGTACCAAGACGAAAAATGTTTGTCTTCCAAGGAGACACGTCATCGGGATCAAATATCAAATGAAGACAACTAATGTTCAAAAAGCATATAGGATTGCTCCCCCAAGATGTGTGCATTATTTATGATTTTGCATTTGAATACAAAATGCACACGCATGAGATCATCACTCTCCATATATATATATATTATTCAAACACTAGTCATGTTCAAGAAAGGCAAGAAATTGCAATACCAATTTAAAGAACGGTGTTTACTCAAATAGGATAGCTTCCCAAAGAATAGTGCATTATTAAGAAGTATGACTTTTGAATGTCAATGCACAAGAATTGGATCATTGCTTTTCCCAACTCAAGAAAGCACAAAACAAATTTTGTGTAGAGCAACAAGGATCCAAAAGATACAAGGAAGACAAATGAGAGTTAGATCAAAACAAATCTTGGCAATCAAATAAGGCAATTCAAAGCAAGAGCCAAAGTGAATATGATCAATATATTTACCACAAATATGATTATCACTTGTCAAGACAAGTAATGTATGGAGATATTTCTCGGTGGTGGATTGCAATGATATATTCAAGATCACATTCACAAAACATAAGCATATGGCAAAGGATAGGAATTAAAAGCCATGCTTAGATAGATAGATATTCTTGATAGCTTCAAATATTCACGCAATCATGCAAAGCAACTCCAAAGAGTAGCTTGAAGCAATTGGTTTCCCAAAAAGATATATGAGAACATATTTAGGGAAAGCCATACCAAGAATGTCCATCACCAACAAGATCCAATGGTGAGAAGCAAAAAGCATTTAAGCAAAAAGGAACTTGTTTGAGCAACATGCCACATAGGAATAAAATAATGAAGAATATCAATTCTAGGTGGCAAAACCTCACATGTTCACATTTTCTAGGCTTGTAATATGCACATAGCTTATTACTCCCCCATAATGTGATAATCCATTTATTTAAAACAAGAGGCAAACAAAACCAATTTGAGAAATTAATGGACATTATAGAATTTGAATTTCTCATGAGCATGACATACCACATAGAGAATAGATAACATTGAAATATCGACACTAAGTGGTATTCCTCATGTATACACAATTTTAGGATTGTGAAGTGCACGAAGCATATCACTCCCCAAAATAGGATAGTCCAATAATCTCTCAAAAAAAGAACCGACAAGATAAGATAACAAATAAAAGCAATAAGGCTCAAAACAAGTAAATGGTGTGCAAACCAAAATACACATACTTGATTTCTCAAGATAAGTAAGTAGAGAGCACAACACATACCAACACTAGTAAGGTACAAAACCTAACACATGCAAGGGTGCAAGCAACTTTCAATGTATATATGATTTAAATAAAAGTTACCGCAAGGAGGAACATTGGATATGAGATAGAACAATATAATCCAAATGACTTGACTTGAGAGAATATAATTGATGAAGATCCCTTAATTCTTCATAATGTAGCCAAGTCTCCAATGCCCTCCAACAACACCTATTGATCAAGTTTTAGCTTGTTGGTCCCCAACCAAGTTGGGTCCTAAGAGGTTAGTCACAATAGGTTTGGCAACCCAAATGGTTCTTTTCTTGACACCACTTTGAGTACCAACATATTTGGCAAACACATTGCCAACCTTATCCTTCCGAAGAGAATAATCATCATTAATAATAATGGGGTTGGATAAGGTACCATTTGTGCATGAAGAAGCAACGTGACCCTTCTCACGGCATAGGTAGCAACATCTACTTCCTCCTCTCTTCTTAGTTGAGTCTTGACTTGAGGAGGGTAGCTTGATTCTTCTTGGGAAGAGGCCGTTCTTCACCTTGAGGAACTTGAGATTGCACTTGAGGCTTCTTCCCTTGTTGCTTCTCACTAAGAGACTTCTTCTTCAAAGGGCAAGATCTAACATGGTGCCCTTCAACTTTGCACTTAAAGCAAACAATCTTGGCCGAATCTTTAACTTGTTCTTGGCCCTTTTTCTTCTTGTTGAACTTGGACTTGTTCTTGTATTGGAGTTGAATCCAAGTCCACTCTTGTCATTGGGGCGTCTTTGAACACTCAACATATTGTCAAGTGTAGAATCCCAACATGACGCTTTTCCAAGTCTTTCTTCAAAGAAGTGACTTGGGCCTTGAGCTCATTTAATTCCTCTACATGGTTAGTATCAACACAAATACTAGAGGAAGTAGAAGCTTCATTGTTAGAGCAACAAGGCAAGGAAAGTAATTCATCACAAGATTTAGCAATAGTATGTGATGTAGAATTACTAGGACTAGCACAAGGCAATATAGCATTTTTAGTAGAAGTTGTGCCTTTGTCCACATGAGGCTCACAAGATGTTACCTTTGTAGTGATAGCCTCATGAGCTAACTTTAGCCTAGCATGGGATGCTAGAAGATCCTCATTAGAGCTAGAGAGCTTTTCATGACTTTCTTCCAATTTCCCATACTTGCTAGTTAGCAACTCAAGTTGAGCCCTTAGCTCAACATTCTCCTTCAAAATAGATGCTTCACGAGAAGTGGAGTTAGTAGCACAAGCATCATTAATTTAGAAATGGAAGAAGACAACTTGGCAAGCTCATCATTCAACCTAGCATTTTCCTCAATAATATTAGCATGATTACAAGAGGAAGTAGAGAGCTAGGCATAACAATTTTAGATAGTTGAGTTTGGAGTTGATCATGAGACTTGGTAGGAGAGAGTGTTCACTTTCCAAAGCCTTATGAGCTTTGTCAAGTCTCTCTATATCCTCAATAAGTCTAGCATTGCCAACACCAAATTCAACCTTTTCCTTTTAAGCACTTATATTTTGCAATGGTATGCTCATGTTCCTTAATGAGTTTAGCAACCACTAAATCATTTCTCTCATCAAGAGACACTCGAAGCTCATGTTCTTCCTCAAGAGCATTTTCTAAGGATGCTTTTTCCATTGCATCCTCTCTTTCAATCCTTCCCTTTTCTTCAATGATATCCTTGCACTTAATAGCAAACGTCAAAATTTCACACAAGTAGAGCAAGCTTGACTACCTTTAGGAAGAGCACCAAATACCAACTCACTCTTCTCCTTTAAGGAGTCAATATCATTCTCTTTTAATCCATAATAATCCTCATCCTCATCATCACAAGGTGTAGAGGGTTCCAAAGGTGAAGATACCTTTGATTCCTTAGCCATAAGGCAAAAGTGAGAAATGGACGATGAAGATGAAGAATAGCTTGAAGCACCATTGAGATCCATGTCTTGTTCCAACAAATGTTGGTTTTCCTCTACATTGTTAGCCACACACGAAATAGAGGATATGGAAGTATTGTTTTCATGACAACAAGACATATGAAGCATATCATCATGAGATTTAGTTAAACAACTATTATATCATATGCAAGGACTATCAACACTAGCATGTAAGACATTTGAGGTGCTAGAAGTGTTTAAGTCCAAAGATAGAACATTGCAATGAGATAGAGATGACGTATAGTCAATAGAGGATTCACCATCAACAATGCAATTTCTATCACCACTCACCATTTCATTACCTTGTGACAAATCACATGTTGGTGAAGTGGAAGAAGTTGTGAACTCGTCACGTCCGGAGGTGGAGGTCCAAAGCTCATGAGCGTTCCGGAAAGGCATGATTGAAGCAAGAACTACATCACTCAAACACATATAAGGCCATTAGATACTTGAGTATCGAGATGAGAATTTTCCTCCTCCTCTAAAGATAATTCTTGTGAATCCTTTGGAGGAGAAAAACCCACATCTACAATACTCATGATAAAATTTGGACCCATGGCCCTAAAAAGATTAAGCATGCGAATTTTCCATACATCATAACTAGTGCCATCGAATTTAAAAGTGGGATTGTGCACTAATTCTCTAAACGACATCTTTACTCTCTAGGCGGTAAAGCCCTATAAAGAGAGCCCAGGCTCTGATACCAATTGAAAGGACAAGGATGTCGCCTAGAGGGGGGGTGAATAGGCGTTTAAAACTTTTCTGGTTTAGGCTTGATAAATGCGGAATAAAACTAGGTGTTTAAATTATCAAGCACACAACCTAAATAAACTAGGTTCACCTATGTGCACCAACAACTTATGCTAAGCAAGACAAGTAACAAGGTGATAGCAAGATATGATACTTCAAGCTCGAAGGCTATCACAATGTAAAGCGCATAAGTAAAGAGCTCGGGTATAGAAATAACCGAGGCACGTGGAGACGACGATGTATTCCCGAGTTCCTCCTTTTTAGGGGAGTACGTCTCGTTGGAGGGGTGTGAGCATCAAACTCAAGATGCCACAAAAGGCTTCACCCTATTCTCCAATGAACCTCGCACAAAAGCTCGGTTCACCTTCCACTATTGATTTCCTTTTGGGCGGAAATCGAGTCCCTTACAACAAACTTGAGGCACAACCCACAAAAGGATCGGGAGCTCCCAAGCGGCCACAAAAGGCCTTGCAACGCCACAAAAGGCGCCACTCGCCACAAAAGGCGTTGACCACAAAAGGTCACAAGAACACCGTCTAGGGTCCAACGACCCAAGAGTAACAAGCTCACAATCTTCACTTCCACGAATCCTCGTGGAGAGAGCAAACCTATGCGCAAAAGCAAAGGCAAACCTATGCACAAAAGCAAAGGCAAGAACACAAGAAGTGCTCAAGTCCTTCACTCCCAAATCCCACCAAAAGCAACAAATGCTTGTGGGGGGAGAAGAGAGGAAGAACAAAGAAGAACACAACAAATGGAACTTCAAGAACTAGATCGAAAGGGTTCCACTCACTTAGAGGAGAAACGGTTCGGTGGAAATGTAGATCTAGGTCTTCTCCTTCAATCCTCCAAAGATCAACGAGTTTGGGTGGAGGGATTGGGAGATCGATGAGCTTTGGTCTTGCAAGAATGGGGGGGCAAGTAATTCTGGAGAGCCACCATTGCTGGAGGAAGGTGGAGGGGTATTTATACCCCTCCCAATTCTAGCCGTTGCAAGTTTTCAGGGGCCGGAATATCCGGCTTGAGTGGGGCCGGAATATCCGGCCCCCCGGAATATCCGGCCCATAATTGAAATATCCGGCCCCCAAATATCCGGTTTTTACAAAACCTTGCACTTCTGGTCCTTAGTGAAAAATCCGTGGGGGCCGGAATATCCGGTCCAGAAACCAAATATCCGGCCCCAATATACCGGTTTATCCAGGAGGGCGCACACATGGCTGGCAGCTGGTCCTTAGCAGAAATTTCAGGGGGGCGGAATATCCGGTCCAGAAACCAAATATCCGGCCCCAATAATCCGGTTTAACCAGAGCAACACACGAGCTCTTTTCTCATATGAACTCCAAATGAGATGAATCCAATTGCGTTGGAAAGGTAACGAAAAATGCTAGCCTACAAAAAGTGGAAATATTAAGGGTCACAAATATAGAGGAGATACCACACATGGAAGGTGTGGACCTTATCTCGAGGAGGACCGATAATATTTCCAACACCGAGAATGCAACAAGATTTTCATCCGGACTCCGTTTTCGATGTTCTTGGGCTCGTTGGAATCGCAACGAAGAGCCCTTCAAGATTATGCATAGAAACATCATAGTCCATCATGTGAGGAGGAAATCAAATGTAGAGAGGTAAAACCTCTCTATAAAAAGATGAACCGGCAAAACCTCCAAAACCGAAAACGCAACAAGTTGTCAATACGAAATCCGTTTTCGGTGAACTAGAGCTTGGTATGGAGATGAACACAAGCTCTAAATTCTCACATGAATAAAAGCCAAATAAGAACCAAGAAAGATGATAATGCCAAGTATGCAAAGGTTTGAGCTCTCCACAAAGATGCGATCAAGTTACTCACTTGAGAGCCCCTCTTGATAGTACGACATCTATCCTATAACCCGGTCTCCCACTAACACCATGAGACCGGTAAAATAGAAACCCTATCAAGATCATACCTTTGCCTTGCGCATTCCACTTGAGCTAGATGATGACGATCTTGATCTCTTCAAGTGGACCACTTTTCTTGATTTGCGCTTGCTAGCTCATGCTTGATGAATACATCTCCAAATGCTCCCCCATACACCATTATGGAGAGCCTCGCTAATCTCCGTCTTCATGTATCCACTTGCGCTTCATATACTTCTCTTGATATAGATGATGGCTTGGAGATAAACATGAAGTTCACTCAATCTTCTTTTCCAAGCCATGCTTGCAATAAGCTCAACTCTTCTCATGACCATTCTTCATATAAACCCTTGAATAGAGCATTGATCATCATGTAATCTTCTAGAGTTCAACACATGAACTCCAATCTTTTCCTATGGACAAGATCTACAAGTAAATCTCAATGCAAACATTATTCCATAAGGATTGTCATTAATTAGCAAAACCACGCATGGGGCAACACATGCACTTTCAGATGGGAGTAACCAAGCAAGAATGTAAAAGTGTCCCAATCCTCTTCAATGCAAGAGGACAAGACAAATGGTAGCAAGCAAAAGCTCTCAAAGAGAGAGAAAGCCCAATCCTCTATGCAGCAAGAGGACAAGCTCAAGTGTGAGTTTCTTATAGGAACAATGGACATGGGTTCATGGGTTCATTTAATCCTCTCTCCCTCATCTACTGTGATTATCATGTTATAGATAAAGTACACACAATTGTCATGTTTTAATGGTAGCTTTTATAACGGCTATATATCCTAAAACACATAGTTGAAAGAAGTACTCATTTGTGTTGATAGGTCACCCTCGTAAGGCTAGCGTGGTTGCTCTCACTCCCACATCATACTCTTTCTTTTTACCCCCAGATAAAGGATGTTGGGCGGTACTGTGTCACTCAATACCTATGCCGTGTCACATCGGTCATCCCGTACCCACATACATCATACTTCTTTAAGAACAATATTCAACCAAAGTATGACAAGTCATAAAAGATCCAACACAACGGTAAATGCATAACAAATCATCTCATGTTTAGCAGCTCATACGGTACTAATTAGTGAAGCTCAAGAGAGAGGAGAGATACATAAGTTACCACCACAAACCCAAGTCCAGGGGGTGGACTACTCCCCCTTCATCATGGTGATGATGGTGGAGAAGTTCTTGCTGTAGATGTTGATGATGAACACGCCGGAGGGGGGTGGAGCCCTCCGGAGGCGATTCCGGCGGCGTTTCCCCCCTCCGATCTTCTCCGGCGGCAGCTTTCTGTCTCTCTGTTTCGTGGTTTTCTGTTTCTCCGCCGCCTCCCTCTAGAGAACGTCGGGGGACAATTTTTATAGGCGTTTTTAGGTCACGACTAGGTCGGTGGAGCAAAGATCGACGGCGGCGGAGCCTCGAGGCCCAAAAGAGTTGGTCCCACGCGCCCAGGTACAGGGCCGCGTGGGGCCCTCTCATTTCCAGCTGGTTGAGCTTCTTGCTTTCATTTTGAGCCCATTGCGTTCGTCTCGAAAATTCTGAACCGTGCTCTTTGGCCTTGCCCTTTTTGGAGTCCCGAAGCTCCCGGAAAGTCTGAAACACTAAAAAAGACGTTTTCTGGAAAACAGGGTTAATTCCAAATAAATGGGAAAACTATGAAATATTCCCAAAATCATTATAAAACATTGATATAACCCTTATATGATGCAAATATGATTGGAATAGAAGTAAAATAATGCAAAGTTCATGTATGCATTTTACATGCATCAGCCGCAGGATTCATCACAGAAGTATATCACCCGGAGTGGGTGGCAAACCCAGTCCTAGTTATGAAAAAGAACGGCACAAGGCAAATGTGCATTGACTACACCAGTCTCAACAAAGCCTGTCCAAAGGACCCATTTGCCTTGCCAAGGATTGACCAAGTGATTGATTCAACGGCCGGATGCGAGTTGTTATGCTTTATAGACGCCTATTCAGGCTACTATCAAATCAAGATGAAGAAGGAGGACCAGGAAAAGACATCCTTCATCACACCCTTTGGGGCCTTTTGCTATGTAAGCATGCCCTTTGGATTGAAGAACGCGGGTGCGACTTACCAGAGGTGCATTCAAAGTTGCTTGCATGAGCAGATAGGTCGCAACGTTCACGCCTATGTGGACGACATTGTCATTAAATCACAAGTAAGCCAGGATCTCATCATTGACTTGGAAGAAACTTTCACAAATCTCAGAAGATACAACATGAAGCTCAACCCGATGAAGTGCGTCTTTGGAGTACCAGCGGGGAAGCTATTGGGATTCATAGTGTCAGAAAGAGGCATTGAAGCCAACCCTGACAAGATAAAGGCTGTAATGGACCTCCAAAAACCAGAAAAGATCAAGGATGTACAGCAACTCACCGGTTGGGTCGCGGCGTTAAGTCGCTTTATATCAAGACTGGGAGAAAAAGCCCTGCCTTTATACAGATTGCTGAAAAAGTCAGATACCTTCGTTTGGGACTCAGAAGCCGACGAAGCTTTAACAGCCCTGAAGAGTCAATTGATGAATGCTCCAGTTCTGGCGGCTCCAAAGGATAAAGACCCCATGCTGTTGTACATAGCTGCAAACTCTCGTGCCGTAAGCGCCGTGATGGTTGTAGAGAGACAAGAGGCAGGAAAGGAGTACCCAGTCCAAAGGCCAGTATACTACGTAAGTGAAGTGCTCATGGCTTCCAAGCAGCGCTACCCTTAGTGGCAGAAACTAGTGTTTGGAGTGTTCATGGCGAGTCGCAAGCTGAAGCACTACTTCCAGGAACACCCAATAACTGTGGTCAGCTCGGCCCCGCTGGCAGATATCATCCGCAATCGAGAAGCAACAGGAAGAGTAGCCAAGTGGGCGATCGAGTTGGGTCCACACCATATAACTTACGAGCCGCGCACATCAATTAAGTCGCAAGCTCTCGCAGATTTCATCAATGATTGGACAGAAATTCAAGTCGCTCCCACCATGGCAGAAACAAAATACTGGACCATGCACTTCGATGGGTCGAGACAGCTACAAGGCTCGGGGGCTGGGGTTGTACTAACTTCCCCCAAGGGAGACAGGCTAAGATACGTGCTCCAAATACACTTCAATTGCACAAACAATGTGGCAGAATATGAGGCATTGCTTCACGGACTCCGTATAGCAAAGGAGATGAATGTCAGTCGCATACGTTGCTTTGGAGACTCAGATTTGGTAGCTCAACAAGTTTCTGGAACATGGGACAGTAAGGATGCAAACATGGCTGCATACAGAAGAGAGGTGGACAGAATTGCTGGACATTTCACTGGCTTCCAAGTTGAACATATTGATCGACGACAAAATGAAGCAGCAGATGCCTTGTCTCGGCTTGGATCCAATAGACAATCTGTCCCGCCCAATGTTTTCTTAGATGAGTTGCATAACCCATCAGTTAAGCCTCCAGCGGAGATTGACATCGCAGAGCCAGATGACGATTCAACTTTAGTCGCAGCCCTGCATGAACAGCCAGCATGGACATAGCCATACATGGCATATTTAAGTCGCGGAGTGCTACCAGAGGATGAGGTAGAGGCGCACAAAATAACACGGCGATCCAAGGCCTACACAATAATAAACAATGAGCTATACAAGCGCAGCGTTGCGGGGACATTCCAAAGATGCGTATCACCAGAAGAAGGACGAAAAATCTTGCACGAAATTCACGCAGGCGAATGTGGCCATCATGCTTCGTCAAGATCTTTGGTGGCAAAGGCGTTCAGACATGGTTTCTTCTGGTTAACGGCGCTAGCAGACGCTGAACAAATTGTCAGAGTGTGCGATGGATGCCAAAGATACGCCAGACAAGATCATATGCCAGCTCAAGCACTTCGCACAATACCCATCACATGGCCTTTCGCCGTATGGGGTTTTCACATGGTAGGGCCCTTCCGACGGTCCCCAACGGGAAAAACTCACCTCCTGGTCGTGGTGGACAAATTCACAAAGTGGATAGAAGCGGAACCCGTGGGAGATTGTGAAGCTGAAACAGCAGTCAAGTTCTTGAAGAAGGTCATATTCCGCTTCGGATATCCCCATAGTATCATTACAGACAACGGGAGCAACAGCTCTGAAGGAGCTACACAAATATTTTGTGCAAACAATGGGATAAGGCTGGACCTCACGTCAGTATCACATCCACAGAGCAATGGACAAGCTGAGCGAGCTAACCAGGAAATTCTCCATGGAATTAAGCCGCGCCTTATTGAAAAGGTTGAAGCATCTCCAGGATGTTGGGTGGAGGAACTGCCAGCCGTGCTATGGAGCTTAAGAACAACCCCTAACAGATCCACAGGATTTACACCATATTTTATGGTCTATGGAGCAGAAGCGGTTATGCCCAGCGATATCATACACGATTCACCAAGAGTTGCGGCCTATGTCGAAGCAGATAATGAAGCAGCTCGGCAGGATTCTGTGGACACATTAGAAGAGGTCAGAGACTTGGCAGCATCACGGTCAGCGGTATATCAGCAAGACTTGCGACACTATCATGCCAGACGCATCAGAACCCGCACCTTTCAAGAAGGAGACCTAGTGCTGCGACTCAAGCAAGACCACAAGGGAATGCACAAGCTATCCTCTCCATGGGAAGGACCCTACATCATCAGCAAAAAACTAAACAATGGATCGTACTATCTGCTGGATGTGAGGGAAGAAAGCAGTGATCGCCATGACTTCGAGGATCGTCTAGAAGCGCCTCGCCCTTGGAACGTTGCGCAACTGCGACCTTACTACACATAAAAAAGCTAATCAGAGCTAAGTTTCATCTTTTCCAGCTGCCTATAGCTGAGTATCATTCTAGCCACTAAGGGCTCCTGCTTCAAATTTGGTCGCCACCTAGGCACGACCTGCAACACCTGTATCAGAAATCGGCCGCCACCTAGGCGCGGCCGTACCTTATGTATCAGAAATCGGCCGCCACCTAGGCGCGGCCGTATGTCTCAAACTGGGATCGCCGCCTACGTGCGACCCAACCCTATGTATAACACTCGGTTGCCACCAAGGCGCGACCTTATGTGTCATCATAAACAAATCTTATCATAGCTATATATCATTATTGTTTCTTAGGGGCTTTGTTACCCTGAAACAGCCAACCTACTGGCAACTATCAAATTTACCTTAAGTCGGATTGCAACTTGCATTATGCGTCCAAAGTACTGGGGTGTGGCGTCAATCGAGCTTGATTGCCTATCATGGCCGCTCTCGACCCTGAACACACATATTCCTAGGAAATACTGAGTCGCGCGAGTGCCCACTTAATGGATTCAGAAAGGCCTAACTAGAGGTCAATGTACTGCTTATAGTACGGCAACACCAATTGCAATTGCTTATATCTTAACAATTGTTTTTATCTATGATATCAAGCTGCAGGTGACGATCTTCAAAGCCTTCTGAGAAGAATTGAGATGATTGTCAAATAACATCAGCTCAATCCTTGGGGGATATAACATATTGTCATCAAAAATTTGAAGATTGGTCATCATCAAGTGCTGAAGCTATCAGGCAAACCTTGACAGAGTAAGAAGCTCACGAAGTCAGATGCATTTTCAAGGCCGCCCCAAAAGTGCGAGTAAAAGCCAAACCAACGTGATCATGAGTCGCAGAGCAAGGAAGTGCAAGCCAGAAAGAAAAAAGTGTAGCCTAAACGTCCAAGGAACCTTTCAAAATCAAGAAAACATATCAAGATATTCCACGAAGTTCAGGCTACACTTGGGGGCTAATGTCGGGGGAGTAATTAACCCGCGACTTATTCAAAGCCAACGCGGCGACTTCATCTTCATGATCACGCTATTATTGGGCCATGTAGGGATGGGCCGATCAAGGATCGCGGCCTGCCAAAGGAAGGCTCCAGAAGGTCGGTGGTAAAACTTGCCTTGGAAGACAAGAAGACGATCGGCTTCGTGTAGAACTCTTGTAACCTGGCGAGCCTCTGTGTATATAAAGAGTACTCGCAGGACTTAGACAGGGTCAAGCTATCAAGACCTAAACCCTAGTCCATACGGTGAGTACCCAGATCGGATCGCCTCCATTGTAACACCACATATATCATATCAATACCAATCTAGGGTAGGCAGGAAGTAGGTCTTTACCTCACATTGAGGGCCGAACCTGGGTAAATATGTGTTCGTCCTTATTCCTGCGATCCCAAGGTCGGAGACGATTGACTCGCGCAAATCCCACACCTACGAAGTCATTCATGACATCTGACGTGACAAACCCACGACAGGCACGCCGCGCCCGTGGTGTTAATTTTGCTGCATAATTTGAAGCCGCACCCATCGTGATTCGAAATGTTGAAATCCGTTGGAACTTGTCGTGTAGAGTATCTCTAAATATTTAGCGAATTGAAATGTTCAAAATGCTTGTATGGTTGCATAAATTTTTAAGTTAACTCCGTAATTAGAGAAAATGCATTATGTGAGCATCTATTAAATTAATTAGAGAAAACGCATTCGAATTTTCTCCAAATATTTACCAAATTGAAATATACAAATTTGTTTGTTTTTTTAGCATGAGTAGTTAGCATGTATTTTTCTGATTGTTTTGATATATTATTCATATTTTTCCAATGGATATATTCAGAGATATTGATTTTTGAACGTTTTTCATTTTTCTGGAAATTGTTTAAATAAATCGGTCCCACCTGTCAGTAATTTAATATTTTCTGAAAATGTTTCCGGAAAAGGGAAAAATCCTGACAGGCCGGGCCCACTGTGACGTCGTGATGACGTCACCAAGGCGATGACCGTGTCGTTGCGAAATGGTCCTGGACTGTCCGATAATTGCAAATAAGTCCCTCCGACGTTCGAAACTTCGGTGACCGCGTCGTTGCGAAAAGGCACATGGACTTTCGGAAAATTGCGGGCCGTCGGATCCGCGCCGCGCACTGTAGAAGCGACGCGCAAATTTTTCGTGTACATATTTTCTGGCGGTTTTGGGAAAAAAAAGTGCACCGTAGATGCGCGGGTATTGTAGATGTGTGGCACTGTAGCACTTCTACAGTACGCGGACGACGTGGCCACGTCTAGCGGAGGCTGAAAGGGAGAGCTTAATACCCGGATTCAAAATTTTGAAATCTGTCTGAATTTGTCCTTTTTTTTGCAAAGCCTAAAATACAACGAATTTGAAGATTAGAGAGAAATATGTCTATGTCTGCTAAAATAAAAAGGTTAAAACATGAAAGTTGTTTGGAAGGGTGATATCCATCTACTCGTGAAAGGAAAATTCAAACGGATGACCGAGTGCGACGAATTTGACAAAACTCGCCGAATGTTTTTGCGAATCTGGATCCAAAATTAAAGAGCTAGAGTCGACCAAACTCGAAACCGATCACGGGAATGGAACCTACTCGTTGACGCGCAAATTTTTCGTATACATATTTTCTGGCGGTTTTGAAAAAAAAAGTGCACTGTAGATGTACCCGATGACGTGGGTGTATCCAGCGGAGGCTGAAAGGGAGCGCTGGTTTTTGAAAAAAAAGTGCACTGTAGATGGGAGGGGAGGCTGAAAGGGAGCCCTTTTACCGCACATCTACAGTACCCGGCGACGTGGGCAGGCGGAGGGGAGACTGAAAGGGAGCCCTTTTATATATAGTATCTATGCAGACCACGGCCCGTAGAACCAACACGCCGATTTTTGCCGTTTGTTCTTGAAGCGCCGTTCCGCCGATTTCGCCGGAAATCTGCACGAGTTTGCCGTTCGTGATCGACAACTGAATGATGGTTAGTACTCGCTGTTCACCTGACCTCGCTGAAATTCCGTCCGCCCAGGATCCACACAAGGTACGCTCTGTCCTCAGTTTTGTAGAAGTAGAATCTGAATGATATGTTTTGTACGAGTAGGATGTTAGGAGTGCTTGGTAATTTTTCACACAGTGTTGATGATTTCCTTGATGTTCATGCAATTTCTGGGTACTGTATGTGTTTGCCAACCGTTGAGGATTTTGCCAACCGGCCTTTGAAAAAAACAAAATACCCTGAATCAAGTGCTTTAGATGATTCAAAGCCCGTGCGTTGCTACGGCACCACGTTAAACCAACGAAAAAAATAGCACGCTATTTCCCGGTTAATAGCACGATATAGCGTATTTGGAGAGGCTACGCTACATTTAGCCTAAAGTTCACGCTACGGCGCTATTTGTGTTTTATACGCGCCAAACCACACTAAACGTGGTAATGTTATAGCTACGCTAACAAAAAGCCTAAAAATAACGTTAGGTGATGATGATGGCGGGCAATCTGGTGGTTCTTCTAGTTATTCTAAGACGATGTTAATGATTCTGATTAAAGTTTAAAACTCTTTATCTTTTAGTTTATTACTTTTTCATGGTTTAAGCCTCATATTTGTATTTGTGCCATGGATTTGGCCTTGGCATTTGAATATGGTTACTTGGTTATGCATGTATTGCTTCTAGACAAATTTTTAGTGCTGAAATTCCTAATATTTGGGCTATTTCTTGCATTTTTTTCATCACGCTATTTTACATGTAAATTCGCTATATCATGCTATATCTTGTATAGCTTCTGGACGAGGGCCACGCTATTTTTGATGGCACGCTATTTTTTTCCTTGCGTTAAACCAAATGAACAACCTTCGTATGTCGGGTTTACTGAAGATGATACATACAAAAGGTCTACAGCTGAACTCTGCCTGGTGTTTTTTTCAATCTGTAATCTCTGAAAACGTTCCTTGGAGATGATCAGCTAAAGGTGAGCGAGAGGCCTATGCTGTGTGGCGTTCTTTCTTGTTCTGTTGTCGCTGACGAGTTTTGATAGGCCTTGGTAACGAACTAACGATGATATTTTCTCTTTGCAGAAATTTATTAACTTCACTCTCCATTACATCATGGACTTGGATATCCCGTTTAAAATGGTAGTGCAGAATTACATCATGGACTTGGATATCCCGGTTAAAATGTCAGTGCAGAATTACATCATGGACTTGGATATCCCGGTTAAAATGTCAGTGCAGAATTACATCATGGACTTGGATA
This sequence comes from Poa pratensis, assembly GCA_947311845.1. Classification (NCBI taxonomy): domain Eukaryota; kingdom Viridiplantae; phylum Streptophyta; class Magnoliopsida; order Poales; family Poaceae; genus Poa; species Poa pratensis. Next base: position 25,824,680 of record CAMZMU010000108.1, on the reverse strand, counting down.
TCCCGGTTAAAATGTCAGTGCAGAATTACATCATGGACTTGGATATCCCGGTTAAAATGTCAGTGCAAAATCATGTCCCAGAGTTCCCACCATACCGTTGCTAGCTCTTTACTTACCAAGTAAACATTTGCTCAGGGGTACGTTCATAGAGTTCAGGAGTGGAATGATCAATTGGGAGGAACTGTAGTCAGGAAGAACGTGATGATTTTTAGAAGTATGATAAGGTAGAAATCATTTTTTTCGAAACCAAGTAACTTATTTCGAATCAGAAAGGGTAACGATGCCATTGCAAAAGCATGGAACTGATTCGGCTCATTTTGTTTGGATACACAACGTTCAGCCATTAACAGTGCTTCGTGAAGTTTGGCCACTTGAACCTCACATTTTCTTTGGGAGTGCAGATTAGTTTTGATGTAGGTGTCCTAAACTCATAAGTATCTGCTAGAAATATTCAGTTCGGTATTTACTACTCCGTCACTATATTCAGGTATTTCCACAAGGCTGGGACAAAACCTACTACTTGAGATATATTGAGTAACTTCACCAAATCCATTTATCTGGGGTAACAGGATTTGGGGCCAAATGGAGGATGCAATTTTTTTTTTGCACTTGCATTTTATGTTATTAAACATTTTATAATCCGAACATCGTGCATCCGCCTCGAAACATGAATTAGCGACCATCAAACGAGTCTCACTGAGAAAGGAGAGCCCGATTCTTGTGTTTTGTCATGTTTTTTAGTAAGAGAGTGCGGAATATATTTCCTCTCGTTGCAACGCACGGGCCCTTTTGCTAGTAATAATAAAGGAAGGAACTTCCTCCCAAAATTTCGTAAGTTTCGTCCGTATGTTTCCTTGGTTTGGTTTGGTTTGGTACGTCGAGCATCACCCGCGCTCCAATCGTCTCCATAGTTAGTCGAGGTGGTAGTAAAACTTTCGATTAAATCACCAATGCCGTGTGTCCTGGCTACACTATTTTTTCTATGGGCCGGTGGCTATACACCCTATTGGGCCATAATGTCGGCCCAGTGGAAACTAGGGTGCACTGGGCCAGGCCTCTATAACCCTCAACACTTGGCGACGAGCTTTCGCTAAGGACCAGGTCTACAAGCCTGGGGAGCCTGCGAGGCAGAATGGCCTCGCGAAGGCCTGAGGAGGCAGCAAAGGCCTGCGGAACCCCTTCGCCGCTGCCACCTCTCCAAAGATGTCTTCCCTGAAGGGAAGTCAACGCAGAATCCTCCACAGGGCGTTCCCGCCCACGCGAGGGTTCCTTCGCTGTAAAGCAAGCTCTGCAGAGCGCACATGGCCTCTGCAGCGGCCGCAGAGTGACCGCGCCTCTGCGCAGGGTGACGACGGAGCTACAGTCCCACTTTGGTGATAAAGGGGTCAACAAAGCAGCGCCCGGTGGTGAAGAACACCAAGCTTTCCTCTTTGGTGATAAGGGAGCAGGCCGGCGCTACGCGCCAAACGCGACGTCACCGTGGGGACTCCCCCCGCTCCTCTGCGGCAGCAGCTGGCCGTCCTGGATGGACGGTGGCCTCTCTGCTGCGGCCTCAGCTTTTGTGCCCATGGACCGCGCCCATGGACGCCGAAGCAGCCGTGCACCGTGCTCCCCGCCGTTGTCGCCATGTGGTAGCCCCTCCGCTGCACAAGGACAGGGAGGAGGCCCGGGGCGCCTATAAAAGGGGCCGGTGCACCACCGTAGCAAGGGATCGAAGACATTTTACTCCAAGCCTAGCTACTCGCGCGCTAGGGAGAAGAAGACAGTAGCTTCCCTCCTCTTGTACGCGCCATCGCCATAGCTGTGCCTTCGGCAAGCACGCTGTACTGTAACCTCTACAAGCAGCAATACAGACAGGCAGGACGTAGCGGTTTTACCTCCACAAGAGGGCCGTGAACCTGGGTACGCGCCGTGTCTCTCTGCAGTGATGTCCCTCCTCAGGCTCGACGAGCAGCGTCGCCGCGGCCGATGAGGGTTGATTGACGTCGTGTTCAGCCCCTTACACGTACTCTCTTCGCGAGTGTGACTGCCCCTGTTTCCTGGGAGTCATTCTCCGACAATTGGCGCGCCAGGTAGGGGGCTGAGGCGCGCATTCAACCTCCGTCGACCTCTGCGCCATGGCGGACACTCGCGCTGCTCGCGCCAACCGGCGCGCGTCAGGCAGAGCTGAGACCGAGCCCGTCGTCCACACCACCAGGCCGCGCGGCCGTCCGCGCACCAACCGCGCTTCGGGGCGCACCACTGCGGAGCCACGCGTGGAGCACCCCGAGGATGAGGACGACCGCTACGACGAAGACGTCGACCACGAGCACAGCGAGGACGCTGAGTCCTCGCATCCATCTCGGCGCCAAAGCGCGTCCACGCTTGGACGCCCGGCGCCCAGCCCAAACACTGCGCTGCTCATGGCGGCAGAGCTCTTCCGCTACCGCCCCACCGCCGAGGCGCACGACAACTGGCTTGGCCGTCTCCAGCACCTCGTCGACATCGCGGCTGCGCCGCGCGCGGCTCCAGCAGCTTCGCGCTCCCTGGTGCACCACAACTCCGGGCGCGCAGGCATCGCCGCGCATGGGGCACCTCCCCTCCGCCTCCGCCTCCGCCAGGACCACCTCCGGCTGCGGCGAACAAAGCCGCCTCTCACACGTCCTCGCCGCATGATTGTCAAATCGTGCAGCGGACGCCGCCGGACGCGCGGGTGGAGATGGAGCGCCAGCGGGACCTCCAGAAGCGCATCGTCGAGGAAATTGGCCAGGCCGGGCGCCAAAACCGCAGAGCTCTCCAAGGCGGCGTGGCCACGTACGCCACAGGCTGCACGGCCTTCACCCGCAACCTACGCCGCGTCGTCTGGCCGCAGAAGTTCAGGCCAGACCTCCCCAAAGGCTACGATGGCACGAACAACCCCATCGAGTTCCTGCAGCTCTACACCACCTCCATCCAAGCTGCGGGAGGAGACGACAAGGTCATGGCGAACTGGTTCTCACACGCCCTCAGGGACTCTGCCCTGTCGTGGCTCCTGAACCTCCCTGAGGACTCCATCGACTCGTGGGAGGACCTCTGCAAGCAGTTCGTCGCGAACTTCAAGGGCACGTACGAGCGCGCCCTCACCTACAACGACCTGCGCGCTGTACGCCAGAAGTCTGGCGAGACCCTCCGCAAGTACATCCAGCGCTTCAGCCAAGTCCGCAACAAAATCCCCAACATTCCGGACTCGCACGTCATCGCTGCCTTCAGAGAGGGCGTCACCAACCGCAGGATGCTCGAGAAACTAGGCATCCACGATACCCTCTCCTCTGTCGTGAAGCTCTTCGACATCGCAGACAGTGTGCCAAGGCTGAAGAGGGTCTTCTCTTCACCAAGGTGACCTCGGCAGACGACCCTCCAGAGGGATCCAAGGCCCACAAGAAGCGTGACGAGACCAAGCGCAAGCCTACTGCTGTGCTGGCTGCTGAGCCCGGCGCTAAGCACGCTCGAGAGGACTCTCTAGAGGATGGCGAGAAGAAGATGGACAACCGTCCCTTCTGCATCTACCACAACAGGCGCGGCCACGCGACAGAGAACTGCTACGACCTCAAGCAGCTGAGCAAGAAGCGCGAGCAGGAAGAAGGCAGCGGTGGTCGCGGCAGAGGCCGTAACTACCGCAAGGGCGGACGCAAAGGTGGCTACCAGAAGCCTCAAGGGACTCAGGCCAACGCCGCTGAGAAGAACCACAACCTCCCTGACGAGGAGCCTGGGGCTACCAGGCCCCTAGAGGCGCCATGGCGTGCATCCTCGGTGGGTCTCAGGCGCCCAAGTCCAACAATCAGTTCAAGCAGTTCGCCCGTGAGCTCAACGCAGCGCTGCCTGGGGTGGAGACATCGCGTCCCTCAAGTGGTCTCAGTACACCATCGCCTTCGACGCCAAGGACCACCCCAAGTCGACCAAGACTGTAGGCACCCTCCCGCTGGGGTGCACCCCCACCATCAACAATATCGCCGTCGGCAAGACGCTCATTGATGGGGGTGCAGGCCTGAACGTCATCTCTGTCGAGACCTTTGAGACGCTTCAAGTGCCCTACGAGTGGCTTATGCCCTCCAGGCCCTTCACAGGGGTCACCAGCGGCTCAATCTCGCCTCTGGGGCAAGTGAGGCTTGCAGTCACCTTTGGCACGCAGCAAAACTATCGCACCGAGCTCATCGACTTCGAAGTTCATGGCCGTCACGCATCACGCCTACAACATGGTCAAGATCCCTGGCAGCGGCGGCACCATCACCATCCATGGTCACGTACAGGACGCTACACGCGCTGTCGAGCTCGCCTACAAAGCCGCTGCCATGGCGTTTCCTGCTGACGAGGACCTGGAGCCCCTCGAGAGGCCCAAGAAGAAGAAGCAGTTGTTCTCTCAGGAGCAGGCCGCTACAAAGAAGGTGTCGCTGAGCACCAGCGACTCGGGGGCTGAGGGCTCGGGGGCTAGCGTCACCATAGGCGCTGGCTTGCCTCCCAAATAGGAAAGCGCGCTCGTCGCCTTCCTTCGGGCAAATTCTGACATGTTCGCATGGACTCCGTCAGAAATGTCCGGCGTACCAAGGGAGGTGATCGAGCACCACTTAGCTGTGTGTCCAAACGCACGCCCCGTCAAGCAGAAAGCACGGAAACAAGCCCCTGAGAAGCAAGCCTTCATCATCAAAGAAGTAGAAAAGCTAAAAGCAGCAGACATTATTCGAGAAGTTGCCCACCCCACCTGGGTCTCTAATGGCGTGGTTGTCCCAAAACCCAATGGGGGAGGCCGGCTCTGCATCGATTACACTGATGTAAATAAAGCCTGCCCCAAGGACCCATACCCCATGCCAAGGATTGATCAGATCGTGGACTCCACAGCCGGCTGTGATCTCCTCTGTTTTCTGGACGCCTTCTCAGGCTACCACCAGATCAAAATGGCTAAAGAGGACGAGGAGAAAACAGCATTCCTCACCCCCTGTGGCGTGTATTGCTACACTTGCATGCCCTTCGGGTTGAAGAACGCCGGCGCCACCTTCCAGAGGCTCATGAGGATCGCCCTGGGGGCTCAGATGGGAAGAAATGCAGAGGCATATGTTGACGACATCGTAGTCAAGTCTCGCGAGGGAGACACTCTCTTGAAGGACCTCGAGGAGACCTTCGCCAGCCTGCGCAAGGTGAACATCAAGCTAAACCCCGCCAAGTGCGTCTTCGGGGTACCTTCAGGCAAACTCCTCGGGTTCCTCGTGTCCCATCGCGGCATAGAAGCAAACCCTGACAAGATCAAGGCCATAGAAGAAATGCAGCCACCTCGCCGCCTCAAGGACATGCAGCGCCTAGCTGGGTGCATGGCCAGCTTGGGCCGCTTCATCTCCAAGTTTGGCGAGAGGGCCCTGCCATTTTTCAAGATCATGAAGAAGTCCGGCACCTTCAAGTGGACTCCAGAGGCAGACAAGGCATTTGAGGACTTGAAGAAGTACTTGGCTAGCGCACCAGTTATGGTAGCCCCCAGGACGGGCGAGCATCTAAAGCTGTACCTTGCAGCCACTCCACAAACCGCAAGCGCCGTCCTGGTGGTCGAAAGAGAAGAGCCAGTCCTCCCAAGAAAAGTGCTGCCACTCCAAGTCCAGAGCCTCCCGACAAGGAAAAAGTCCCTCCAGGCCCAGAGCCAGACCCACAGCCAGCTGTCGAGCCTACTACAGGCACCCCTGCTGAGACTCCTCCACAAGGAAACCTCGCCAAAGGGCCTGAGGAGTCCTCGAGGGAGCCAACGCTGCGTCACCCTCCACAACCCTTGTCGAGCATCCAGTCTACTATGTCAGTACTGTGCTAAGAGATGCTCGCGAGCGGTACCCTATGCAGCAGAAGCTCCTTCTCGCCCTGCTCATCGCCTCCAGAAAGCTGCGCCACTACTTCCAGGGCCACCCTGTCACGGTGGTCACATCATTCCCCTGGAGCAAATCCTGCGCAACCCCAACGCCACTGATCGCGTAGCAGGGTGGAACATCGAGCTGCAGCCTTTCAACTTGCGTTTTGACACCACAAGGGTCATCAAAGGAAGAGCACTGGCAGATTTTGTCGCCGAATGGACAGACCCAACTCCTGAAGAGCCTCCTGAAGCAGAAACTATACCGCCTGGAGATACAATGCCAAGCCACTGGACCATGCACTTCGATGGAGCTTTCTCCTGCCGCAACGGAGGCGCTGGCGTTGTCCTGACCTCGCCTAAAGGCGACAAGCTCCACTATGCCATCCAGTTGTGTTCACGATGGACAAGATCTCCAACAACATCGCTGAATATGAAGGCCTCCTCGCCGGGCTCAGAGCTGCCATTGCCCTCGGTGTCAAGCACCTACTCATCAAAGGCGACTCCCAGCTCCTGGTCAACTTCTCCAACAAGAGCTACACCCCTAAAGACAGCCATATGGCTGCCTACCTTGAAGAGGTCCGCAAGCTCGAGAAGCACTTCAGGGGCATGGAGCTCATGCACATCCCGCGCAAGGAGAACCAGGAAGCAGATGACATCGCCAAGCGCGCATCGCGAAGGGAGGCCCAGCCCGCAGGTGTCTTTGAAGAGAGGCTCTCCAAGGCGTCCATAAAGCAGCCGCTGCAAGCACCAGCTACAAGCACAGACGAAGTACTCCCACCACCTCCCACAGGTGGCGCACCCAACTGTGGCCCATCCTCAGGGGAGCGTCTGATGCTAACCATGGTGCACCAAGAAACAGGCTGGGTTGACGAGCTCAAGGACTACTTGCTAAAAGGAGTCCTTCCCGAGGAAGACGCAGAGGCAGAACGAGTCGCTCGACAAGCGAAATCCTATTACATCCTTGAGGGAGACCTATACCGCAAGCGCCCAAATGGCATTGCCCTCAAGTGTGTGCCTCCTGAGGAAGGACGCATGCTCCTCAGGGACATACACAGTGGAGAGTGCGGCCACCATTCCTGCGCGCGCACCCTCGCCGGCAAGGTCTTCAGGAGCGGTTTCTACTGGCCTCAAGTGCTTCAAGATGCCGTCACCATCGTTCAGTCTTGCGATGCATGCCAGTTCCACGCCAAGCAAGTCCATCAGCCTGCACTGGGACTCCAGACCATCCCGCTCTCCTGGCCGTTCGCGGTCTGGGGGCTGGACATCTTGGGACCCTTCCCGAGATCGCAAGGGGGCTACCGTTTCCTCTTCGTGGCTGTTGACAAGTTCACCAAATGGGCAGAGGTTGAAGCGGTGCGCACCATCCCAGCCAGGGCAGCCGTGAAGTTCATCAGAGGCCTGGTCTGCCGCTTTGGTGTGCCAAACCGCATCATCACCGACAATGGCTCACAGTTCACCAGCGGCATCTTCAGGGCTTACTGCGAGAGCCTCGGCACCAAGCTCTGTTTCGCCTCGGTAGCTCACCCACAGAGCAATGGTCAAGCCGAGCGAGCAAATGCTGAGGTCCTCAAGGGCCTCAAGACGAGAAGTTTCAACCGCCTCAAGGGCTACGGCAAGGGCTGGATCGATGAGCTCCCCTCCGTGCTCTGGTCCATCCGCACGAACCCTACAAAGCCCACTGGTGAGACGCCATTCGCCCTGGTGTATGGAGCCGAAGCAGTCCTCCCCACAGAGATCAAGCACGGGTCCGCAAGGGTCCTTGCCTTCAATGAGGACAATCAAGAAGACCTCCACAACGACGACCTGCTGTTCCTCGACGGGTTGCGCCGCCGAGCCGCCCTCAGAGCGGCAAAATACCAGCAAGACCTGCGACGCTACCACAGCCGCCACATACGTCCGCGCACTCTCGAGACAGGCGACCTTGTCCTCAGGAGGATCCTCTCCAGGGAAGGTCTCCACAAGCTCTCGCCCATGTGGGAAGGCCCCTACAGGGTCGCGCATGTCGCCAGACCTGGCGCGGTGCGCCTCGAGACGGAGGACGGCATCCCGGTCAAGAACCCTTGGAACATCGCGCATCTACGCAAGTTCTACCCGTGATCTCTATCACACCAGGCATTTTTTGTCTCTAGAGGAAAGCGCACAGCTTCACCTCCAAGCTTCACAAAAGCTTCTCTCTCTGAGGGCCAGTCCCTCTGAGCTCTTCCTGTAACGTGCCGCCGCAGGCCGTGAAGAGTCTCAGCCACTGAATGTGGTCCCCATGCCTCGACATGGAAACTTTATCTTGGCAAGCCCAAGTGTAACGAACCAATTCGTTTCCTAGTGAAACATTGCGCTGCGGCGCCGCTATGTAATATTTTGGGGGTGAGTTTTAGTTCTCATTACTCTGTGTTTTCATTCGCGCTCATATCTTTCCCCTTGCGCACCTCGCGAGCGGGGGCTGAGTACGGTGACTGTGCCTCGGGAGCATCCCAGCAGCACCGCAAAATCCAAAAGGATCCGAGCTCTAACACGTGAGCACGCTCTCACGCCTGTTACCTCACCAAAGAGCTCTGGCCCAGGGGCTTGCTCCCAAACCTGCCACCTCACCTAAGGACCTTTGGTACTTACTCTCCTCGCGAGGCACCCATGAGGAAACCTATAAGCGCGCATGAGTTTCTCTACCATGTTTGCTTTGGTTCCCCTCTAACCTACACAGGGAACAAGAGTCCCCCCAAGGCTCGTGGAGTCACGCTCCAGACCCAAAGAGGGAAGCACACTTCAGGGAAATCAACGCCCTCCACGAGGCAGAACCTCGCTAAGCTAAGTCCTGCGCTTACACCTCAGGCGTTGTGTTTTTCCTCTCACGAGCAACTTCCGTCCCTCGGGCGGGTATTTTCTCCTCGCATTTCATGGACTGCTTGAGCGTCAAAGGGGAGCCCTCGAGCATCGCGACTCGAGAGCTCTTACCTCTCTAAGCCTTAAACACCCCCCGGCCTTGCTGAGTCATTGCTCTGGCATACCGTAGTGGCGGAGTCATAGCGCTAAGAGACGGGTCCTGACGACGTAAAGCGAAAAAGGCATGGAATAGGGATAAAATGCCCGTCGAGGGGCACACACATTGCAGCACAATAAAGTGTTTTACAGACCATCACAAATGAAACAAAGTCTTTAAACAAAGATAACTTGCGCCTCAGGCGCGACTTGTGGCAGGAGCAGCTTAAGCAGAAGTCTTGGCGGCCTCATCCTCCTCAGCGTCATCTTCCTCCGCGCCTTCCTCCTCGACGTCTTCCTCCTCGCCAGAGGCCGGCTCTTCAGCGACCCTCTTGAAGCGGTTGACATAGTCGTTGATCTCCTCCCGCAGCGAGTTGAAGAGGCGCGTCTCGGTCTGAGCATCCCCATGGGCTCGGTCACGGACTCGAAGTCGAAGCATGGATATAGGCGCTTGAGGTTGACGAAGACGCGCTCGACCGCCACCAGCAGGAGCTTGCGGCACTCCTCGTCGACAACATCGTCGAGTTCCGCCACAGGGCCCTCAAGGACGGAGAAGAGCTGGTCGAAGTAGGCAGATACGTGGCGCGTCGGCGTTCCCGTGGACGGGGACGGCAGGAGCATCCACCCCCAGCTTCGCAGCAAGAGCGTTCCCGCGCGTCACCAAAGACGGAACATACGCTCCCGCTGCTGCGTCAAGACCCGTGCCGCCACCGCGCTCTGCTCAGCCTCCTCGACCCTCTCCACAACAGGGGCCACCTGCGCATTCAACTCCTGCATGTCTGCCATCAGGGCTGTGAGGTCCTGCTCAGCGCTCGAGGGCCTGTTCCGTGCGGAGATTAGCGTCCTTGGCGCGCTCAGCGAGGATTTCAAGTTGGCGTTCCACTCCTCCAGCTGGCGAATGCGCTTGCCGAGCTCTCTGC